>CP139509.1:427196832-427308338 GCA_021014915.2 Artemisia tridentata subsp. tridentata
TATCAAACCTCCACCACTTTGGCGTAAGCACCTAGGATAAACTGTTAGGAATATAAATATTCAGTTGAAGACTCGGTCACCCCGAGTACTTAGTAGCACATCATAGCTCGTAGGATCATTAGTAATATTATTAGTAGTTTAGTTATTATCTATATTTGTGGAGTGGGTCGGGGCTTTCCCCACTGTCAGCTCGCTCCACAGTCCACTAGGGACATATTATGTAATAGTATAAATACACCCTTCCCACCCATGGGAAGGGTTGGACCTTTTCACTTAATCTAATACACATTTGTTTCTCTCACTAAAAGGCTCCCACTTCTCTCTAGAATTTCTCTTCCATTCGATCCACAAACAACCCTCAAACAAGTGATTCATGTATTGTGAATACCCTACAATTGGTATCAAGAGCCATGGTTAGGTCCATGAGAGTTGGTATTCACGGATTTGTGTAGTTCTTGAGGTTTTTCTTGTTGGTTCGATTTGTAGGTTTAAATTTTCTTTTGGTTCGGTTTGTTTAGTAGCTTAAATTTCACTTTGTACCTTGTTTAGTGATTAGAGGTTGTTTTATCTTGTATTTGTGTAGTCCTTTAGGCTTTTCCTTGGTTAGATTTGTAGTTTGTTTAAGTTTTTTTTCGGTTTGATTAAGTAGCATAAATTTCATCTTTGTACTTTGTTTAGTGATTAGAAGTTGGTTTTCTTTGTACTTTCTAGCTTAAGAATAGTATTAGAGTGGTATTTAGTGTTTGGATTCACAGATCTAAGAACGGTGTGGTGATTTTGGGAAAATTCGTGGGTTGTAGTTGAGTTGTTCTTGGCAGCGGTTTGTCTGTTTTGGACGATTATTGGACTCGGTTTGTGTCAATTCTTGGACACGGTTTGTCCTATTACTCGTTTAGGCAAAAGGACAAAAGGCAGTGAAAGTGACGTGCCTGGGAGTTTGTGTCTACTCGGTTTGTCCCTGCTGCGCGTACTCGGTTTGTCCCTGCTGTGCATACTCGGTTTGTGTAGACTCGGTTTGTCTCTGCAGAATATACTCGGTTTGTCTCTGCAGAATATACTCGGTTTGTGTAGACTCGGTTTGTCTCTGAAGAATTTACTCGGTTTGTGTCTACTCGGTTTGTCCAAGCTACGTGTACTCGGTTTGTGTAGACTCGGTTTGTCTCTGAGGAGTTTACTCGGTTTGTGCCTACTCGGTTTGTCCCTCCAGCGTGTACTCGGTTTGTGTAGACTCGGTTTGTCTCTGAGGAGTATACTCGGTTTGTGTCTACTCGGTTTGTCTAGGCGGTTTGTATCCAAAGTTGACTTTTTACGTCAAAACTTCAAACGGCCATAACTTTTGAACCGTAACTCCGTTTTCAGCGAAACACCTGTCAAAACGACCGTGAGACCGAGGAGAAGGACACGTTGAATGAAGTTATTGAGGTTTTAAGTTTCCAGACCAAAATTCCACTGTAACAACTTGCATCAACCAAACCAAATCACCACTTAACAATAGTGCAACAATCCAACAGTCATCATAACACATATCAAGCATCATTCCACGGTTTATTCTTGATTTTGTAAAACCCCGCGAAAGAATCTATTTCTCGGTTTAAATCATAGAATTGTAAAATCCCGTGCACGTTAATATCATGTCAAATACTTCAGATTCTGCTATATCAGAGATACTCAGTTTGTACAACATGATAGACAAACAAAAGATTCCCAAAGATGTTCGACAGATAAACGTGTTTGACTATGTTGGTGCCAATAGAGACTTTGTGTGCCCGAATTCTCAAGAGAAAGAGCTTCATCAGCCACAGACAAACGTTGTTGAGTCAGATACTGTTAGGAACATCGTGCAACATGAGAAGCACAACGAAGCGTCGGCTGAACCTAATGGGGTATCTTCTGTCATTAATAATGATAATGTGTTGCATGAACAAAAGATTCTCGACAAAGTACAACAGACAAACGTTGTTAAGTCAGATATTGCTAATATGGGAAATAACAATGTTTTCCCATATGAACAATATGTGAATCACAACGAAGCGTCTGTTGTACCTAGTTGTGCATCTTCTGTTCTAAATGATGATTATGTGCTGCATAAGTACAAATTGCCTGTCCCTGATAATAACTTGATCACTAGACTAAACATCTATAAAGAACAAGTTGCTATGTATGAACAGCGTGCTAAGTTTGAGCTTAATGATCGTGAGCAGAAATTAGAAGGTCAAATGAGTACACTTATTAAAGAGTCTAGAGTGCGAGAAGAAACATTAAAAACAGAGTTAAGTTCTTTGAAAAGTCAGCTAGAACAGTCTGTCAAACAGAAACAGGAAGCACAAAAGTGTGTAACAACACTTAAGCAAGAATTCAAACAAAAAGAAACAACTCTTTTAAATGATTTCTCTAAACTCAAGACGTTAAAAAATAAGCTTGAAGATAAGTTGTACACACAAAATCAAACCATACAAACTGCTCAAATGATTCATAAGCACAGAAAGTTGAGTGATAAGCATAGTAAAATCATGATAGGTGAACCAAAGTCAACCATCCTTAGGGGTATGCAAGTACTTCAACCAGCCCTATATGATGGTAATGTGATGATTAAGCATATTCATGACCAACCTGAGCATATCTACACTGATGAAGAGGATGAGTTAAGTGATAAAACGAGGGAAAAAATGAATGAGAAAATGAGGGATCCCGAGTGCATAGCCAGACGAATAATAATCAAACCCCATGATTATTATGAGGAAAATCGTTTGACTGTGTTTGCTCCTCAAAAGAAGTTAACACCTGAACAGATATTTTGGAAACAAGATAGTGAAAAACTTAAGGAAGATAAACTTAAGGCCAACACCCCCCTCATTAGAAAAGTTGCGTCCATAACGGTGTATCCTCCCAATACACCTAGGAATCTGGTGCCCTTGTCTCTTCCCACTGAATGCAAAACCTTTATTAGCTTATATGTGCTTTGGCAACTATTTGCTGATTTTGATAAAACATGTAAGTAGAGAATCACACCAACCGGCATTACTGAGGGGGAAAGGTGTTTTGAACATGCAAAAAGGTGTTACTTAACTGAGGTCATGCCATTCTTTAAACTACTTAAAGAACATTTTGAAGGGTTGCAAACTGCCCTTAAAGTCGAAATAAAAGAAATGGAAGTAGTATTTAAAGACATGGAAAAAGAGGTGAATGAATATGCAATAGAGCTTAAGAGTCGAGAGATTGAAAGAAAAAACATACTCATTACTAACGACAACTTGATTGCTAGATGTATTGCACAAGATGTATTTTACACTGTTACTGATTCTGCATTGTCTGCTTGTCAATTTAATGAGTATGCTATTGCGTTGAATGTCACCCAGAATCGTGTTGTTGAGCTTGAGGGGGAGAATTTGAAATTGCTTGAAAAAATTCAAAATGATGACCATGATAACATGGTTAAACGTTTTTCAAAACTAGAAGTTGATTATCTGAATTTGCAACGCAAACATCAACACTTAGAAGAAAAATGCAAAATATCAAATGTCAAGACATCCTCGGATGCTCCTGAGTTTGATACATATTTTGAATTAAGCAAACGTGATGAAAAAATTCAAGCTCACACAAACACGATTCGACTGTTGAGGGCCCAAGTTGCCCAATTGAAATCCAACAAGTGTGAAGTGTATGGCACCAATAAACATTCGTCTTCAGATTCTCAGAATTTTCAATATCAAAACACCATAAATAAGTTACATTATGAAAATGAGTGTTATCGAGAAGAAAATTCAAAGGTCAAACAACATTTCAAAGAGTTATATGATTCTATTAAAGTTACAAGAAGCAATCACAATGATCAAATAACCTCTTTGACAAATGAAATTGAGAATCTTAAGGCTCGGGTGAAAGGTAAAATGCCATGCACCACTTGTAATTGTGTTGCATCAAAGGTCTCTGCTTGTAAAATGTATGATGTTGATGTGGGGTCTATTCCATTTCCCATGAGAAACAAACAGACCTGTCCATCAAATGTATCTCTGTCACCTTAGGGATGGACTTGATACTCTTCGTGAGGTTGTAGAAGAGGACAGAATAGGAAAACCACTCGATAAGGCAGTTGGTTATGCCTGCGTCCTCACAAAAAGGATCCAGGAACAGTTAGAATATGCCATTGGCACGGGCCCTAAGTCTCACAACCAAAGAGATAGAATAGTTGCATCATCATCCACTATTAAGAACAAGCATGTAACCGTTGAGGTATCCTTGGAAACTTCAGATCCCAACACATCAAAACATGTTCAGCAACTAGAAGTGAAAAAGACTAAGATTCCCATCAGTCCTTCTACAGGAGTTAATAGTGACACTAAAGCTAGCGAGTCAAAACCTAGGAGAAACATAAAGAATTCTAGGATTTCACCAGCTAAAAGTGTTCCTAAAAGGAAAGTAGAAGACCACATGAGAAACAACAAGTTAGATTTGAACAAAAGGAATCATAATTCGAATCCAAATTCACTTTGCAAAACATGTAATGAATGCATAATTTCGTGTAATCATGATAAATGTGTTAAGAAATTTCTGAAGTTGTCCAACAAACCCCCAGTTAGGAAAGTTTGGAGAGCTAGACAAATTAAGCAATCTTGGAAACCCACAGGAAAAATGTTTACCAATGTGGGCTTTCAGTGGAAGCCCACGGGCCGAACATTCACACTAGGGGAATATTGCCCTTTAACAAGGATTACAATTCCTAGAGTAGTGCCTGTTAAGGAATGGAAGCCTACTGGTAGAGTTATCCCTTTAGATACACAATGTCCCTTAACCAGGTCCATTGCATCTACTAGTGTTGCCCCTATTGTTAAAACCAAGGCACCTATGGTTTCAGCAGCCCCAAAGATTGTTTGCACTAACCAACTGGAACCCAACCTAAATTGGGGATCCGGCTCTCCAAATTCTCTTCTTTCGTCTGTTTTCAAATGCAGGTCGTACGAATCGTCCTTTGACATTTGGACACAGGCTGCTCACAACATATGAGGGGAATCATGGACGTCTGTTCAAATCAGTTCAGGCCTCGTTCTTCAATCAACTATGACGTTTGAACAATGCAGTTCAAGCCTCGGGTCTCAATGTCATCATTATGGCGTCTGCTGACATTTCTTCAGGCCCCGTTCATCTAAGAAAAGAAAGGCGTATGCTTGAGTGCGCTTTATCTTCGGAAGAAGAGGAATCTTCTTATTCATGACCATTCTCATCTAGCTTCGTGGTCTTCAAATGCTCATTCAGTCATCAAGGGGATAAACGTATATTGAAGTATATTCTTATTCACCCGGTCTATCAAAAATGGCAGTTGGTCGTCACATGCAATTTTTGAGGGGGAGAAGGGTGAATAAACTGCATGGTGATTGAGATTTGAGTAATGGTCAGACGAATACTCTTGTTTCTGACTACTCTCATCAAAAGGCTTCATACTTGCTCCATGCTCATTCAGATATCAAGTGGATCTACTTCCATTCGATTGGACGTTTAGTCACTCAATCAAAGATGGCATCCTCGTATGCTATCTTTGAGGGGGAGAAGTGTGAACAGTGGATCAACCTCATATGCACTTGTTCAATCAAAGATGGCATCCTCGTATGCAATCTTTGAGGGGGAGAAGTGTGAACAAGTGATTCAACCTCATATGCACTTGGTCAATCGAAGATGACATCCTCGTATGCAATCTTTGAGGGGGAGAAGTGTGAACAGTGGATCAACCTCATATGCACTTGTTCAATCAAAGATGGCATCCTCGTATGCAATCTTTGAGGGGGAGAAGTGTGAACAAGTGATTCGATGTACACTGGGTTGTTGGTTCACTCACTTGTTGGGCATCAAATGGTGACTACGGAGTTGAACAGGTATCACATATTTGGGGTTGAAGTTGACTTTCTCAAAGGTGTGATCTTACTCTATCTTGAAGTCGGGGTTGGTTGGATGCTTGACCTTCAATGATAACTTGCTAGTGCTTAAGATTTAAGTTGAAGACTTAGGTTATCTAGTTACCAGCAGTCGGGGTAACTATCACTTAAAGGAGTTACTCAGTGTCACACGCCGATGACGTTGTGGATAATCGTAAGAGGTGTTAATGTCTCATACCTTGGTTGGGTATTGAGTACTTTGAGATTTGCTTGGAGCACTAATTCTCTACACCGTTCTTCCAACATTAGTGCAAGCGTAAGTCACAAGAATGGGGAATTCTATCTTCAGGCTCAAGTTTGGTATATCGGGTTTGCTCCATCAGTTATCTCATCATAAGGCCTACTTGAGGGTTGATAAAGATAGTCAGAGACGGTTTCGGCAGCGGTTAATTCTCACTTGATCTACTTGAGCCTAATGTGTTCTTCTCACAAGATTTCAAGAATATGTTCGTAAAATGTGTTGCTGATTCTGAGGTATCAAAACCAGCAAGGGGGAAGGAGACATACATCTGAATGCACAATGAGTACACATGATGGGCTTTATACTTCTTCTCAATTGAAGATTATTCCGGGAAGACAAATGTCATAACCGCAGAGAAAATCAGTGTTCTAACTCGTTCTTTCTGGTGTGTCATTCCAACTAAGTGTGGGAAGAGAATGTCAGTTTCTGATGATAAAAGAGGTACACAATTGTATGATGGTTCCTATGGTTAGTCGGTATCCTACTGAAGGAAATGTGTACATCCAGTACTCAGTAGCTGTTATGGTACTGTCTTGGTGTTATCATGTCGACTTCATTAATGGGATTGAGTGTGTACTTCGGGTTTTTGGGCTTCATATATCGAGACTGATTGCATCACTTCAACTACTTGGGGGAAGTGGTCTCTGGATACTCTTGGCATGCATTTCTTCAGTCTTCAGCGGGAAGAAATGTGAGAAGGTTAATTTAAGTGTGAGATGATTCGTTGCTTATTTATGTGATGGTCCCCCGATCGGAGAATCTCGATGGTTATTCTTAAAAGGAGCAGCAATACTTAATGGGGTTTGATACGGTTTTCGCTGTACACATACCTTTCGTAAGCTTGAAAGAGAGCTTTGAAACTGCTCAGTATGAAGATTGTCGGTTTGGGGGGAAGCTATCAAAGCTGTACATTGGGAAGGCTCAAGTTCTGTCGTCTGTTCAGGAGCCTCGAAAGCTTTGGTGGTGAAAGTTTAAGAGATGATTGACCACAGATTTCTACAACATACTGAATGTATCCTCATTTTGGTATTCATTTCATCATCGTCTTAAACTGAATAATATAGTTTGTACATATCTTAAAACATAATGTAAATAGAAAATTATAGAACCAGAAAATTGTATATAGAAAAATATTAAAACCAAGAAAAACCATAAAAAAATCAGAAAAATAGAAAATACCAAAAATAGTTTCACCTAGGCATGTCTTCTGTTTATCGATAACATTTACGGACTTAGAAATGTCATTCAATAATGGCACGGGTCTTTAAATGAAGCTCGAGCAGAAGTTAAAATGGATTGTTAAAACATGTCTAAATGGCTTGCAGTTACTTCATACTGCAACCCGCGTTGTACAATGGGGAAAGCATGTCGCCAAAAAGACAGCTGTTCCTCCAACCGGGTGATGTTCACCTGGGCATGGATTACTTTATATCCATGTTTCCCGTCTTGATGTACGTTTCAGTGCGTCATTTCGTGTATAAGAAGAGAAGTCTTCTTTGCACCATGAACTCTTTCAGTTCTATGATTCTTCAAGAGAGTTTTGGTGTTTCACAAGGTGGTAACTGGACTTAAATTTCACAAATACTTATCACTCAATTGAATGACTACAGCTCTTTAAATAGAAAACGGGTCATTAATTGAGGGGGAGTTTATTTGTTCAAATTTGGACACCTTTTTTAAACATTGTGCAACATCAGCAGTGACACTCTCTCTTGGTTTGAGGGGGAGCATTGTATGCTTCGTAATCAGAATATATTAAACTTGACCACATTTTCTCCCAAATTTTCTAAACATATTTAAATCAATTGGGATCACAAATCTCAAATGGTTTGAAATTTTTGATCGGGGGAGAGAATGTGATTTAAATATGAAATTCTGATAAAAATGTGATCTTTTGGAACTCAAGTGTAGGCTCTCCCATATGTGCTAAACCTTTTCGTATATCGATGCGCATATTGAGGGGGAGCGAATGATTTATGATGGCAACTGTGGAAGAATACCAAAGACCGACCAATCTTATTTTAATGCATTGGAGTTATAAGGATGGTGAGGTTAGGTATTTGTTCCCATGATCCAGCCAAAACCGGAGGGATCTTCCCAGGGACAATCCTCTAATTAGAATAGAAGTCCTTAGGAATGATTAAAAAGGAGAAAAGTGAATAAGGAAAGAGTGCCGACTGAGATGGAGCTAGCACTGGAACAAACCCAACAAGGTGCTAGTTATGAAGTCTCGGTAAGCACTGAAGGGGTTGAAGAATGAAAAAGAAATGTAAAGATAAAGGGTGAAAAGAAAGAAGCCCTCCTTACATCTTAGGCAGAAACCGGGTCAATACATATGCTGTCAGAATCACTTAGTTGATTGCTGACATTGAAGACAAAGTATCATGGACCCAGTGATACGCTGCACAACCCTCCCTAGCCACACAAGGTCCCTCAAAGGACTCTTGTTTCACTTGTCACGGAGATCAATACATTGCTATCGTCTCTCTCACTCCGAGTTAGATGATATTGAAAAGGTGGCAGTCCTCTCCAGCCTCCGATCACTAAATCAAAATGCACTATTGAGTCTAGAGCCAAGAGATCATCAATTAATCTCATTAGGACACATTTCCAATATGCTTGCTGTTTCATACACCGTGAAAAGCAAGAAAATATATATGAAGAGTCCTACGCATTATCCTTGTGGTATTGCCAGAACATCCGAGTGATACTTAAAGTAATCACAATGAAGATGGAAATCCTTCTAGAGCCAACATCAAACGAGCTCTTGGTGGGTGACATGTGAGATCCTTCATGGATCAAACCTGTGACAACTGGAATGAAACAATGGGGCGATTCACATTTGAATCAAACTTGTTCCAGGAAATGGATTGACGGATGCTTTTGGAAAACCCTTCAATGTGCTCATCAAATGAATTTCGAGCGCATTGATTGTGAAAATTTTCAAACAAAAGTATTTATGACAGAAATGTGATTTAATGTGTAAAACCCTCGTCGTGTTACATAAAAATTGTTTATCTAGTAACACGCGAGTGATTTTTCTAATCAATTTCTCATCAATCAGTGGGTATTCAATTCACTGATTCACTCAACCGTGTTGTCTGCTTTGAGACGTTCCGGTATGAGAACATGCTTGTAAGACGAGTCCAATGTTAGTTTATTGAATGAGTCTTTACAACAAGCTGGAAATTCCTGTCAAGGAGAATTCTCTTTAAAGGGAATTCTACCTGATCACAGGTCGGTCCTCACGGATCCGAAGGTTAATCCAACCACACCGAACGAATGACAAAGCCATATTCGTTCTCCAACTTTATTGCTAATTGTTTTATTTCAGGTACATATAAAGATGGTGATGGTGGTTCCTGATTCCAGTATGTGACATGTCAATTCACACTCCATGCTCACACTTCCAACTCATTATTAAAGACATCATGATAGCTAAAAGACCTTCAACACAGCTTCCGCAACTCTGATGATAGCTATCATGATCCAGAAAAGTGTGAGCATGCGGGCCCAACGGTCACAACAAATCACATGGAGGCATTACTACAATGGATGAGCTCAGAGATTTTCGGTGGCTGATGATCTCAAAGATGGCTCCAAGATCACAACTTCTCATGATGACGAAGCCACAAGATGACTTGAAGACGCATGTTGGATGATAACTTCAAAGAATACTCAAAGATCATCCAAAACAAAGAACAGTCATCACAAGTTCACTGCTAAAGGCACAAAGATTCTAGACGTTGAAGAATCAAGGTCTACGAGCTATGAAGTCAAGATTCAAGGATGAAGTGCTAGAATTCAGAACATTACTTCCGGGGTGACCTCCCTTAGGGGGAGATTGTTAGGAATATAAATATTCAGTTGAAGACTCGGTCACCCCGAGTACTTAGTAGCACATCATAGCTCGTAGGATCATTAGTAATATTATTAGTAGTTTAGTTATTATCTATATTTGTGGAGTGGGTCGGGGCTTTCCCCACTGTCAGCTCGCTCCACAGTCCACTAGGGACATATTATGTAATAGTATAAATACACCCTTCCCACCCATGGGAAGGGTTGGACCTTTTCACTTAATCTAATACACATTTGTTTCTCTCACTAAAAGGCTCCCACTTCTCTCTAAAACTTCTCTTCCATTCGATCCACAAACAACCCTCAAACAAGTGATTCATGTATTGTGAATACCCTACATAAACTATCAAAGAAGTCTTTTAAATGGTTGTAACGTTAAGTGTAAGGGTATCGAAAAACACGGTTTTGTTGGATAGAGGAAATTTACTTGTAGCAAGTCAATCATCTTAGTTAATTACATGTACAATGCGGTGTTGCTAAGCCAAGACTCGACTCAACTCGACTCGCTAACTACTAACTCTTTTTATATTTTTTTGACACTATTTTAACAAAAATGAAAGACGGGATGGTAGTCCGTATGTTTTTTTCTCTTGTCTTTTTATACTTTTTTTTTTCTTTTCATCATTTGTTTTTCTTTTTTTTTCTTTCTTTTTTTCTGATTTTTTTTTTTATATATATAATTTTCAAACATTTTTGCCCTATGTTGATCCCAGTTGAGCTTAACGATCTTGTTAATTACTTTAGTTATAAACCTAAAGCAATAGGTATAGAAACTGCTTATGAATGATCTATTAATTACTATGCGGAAACTAGTAATTAATCTTAAGAAGAATTAACAATAACAATAACACACAACAATTCTCTCAACCTTCACCTCAATATATTAATATACGGTTACTCAAAAGTAACAGGGTTACAATGAACCTTGAAGTGAATACAAGACAATACGTATGCTAAACAATCGACTTCTAACCCTAACCCTAGATCCTCCTTTTATACACATAAGGAGTCCTAGTCGGTTACAAAAACTTTCTATGCAAGAATAATATCTAATCGTATCTTTACCATAAACAAACTATACATATCTAATAAGCAGCATAATCAAACTCTAGCAGCAGAATCATCTTAGGCTAGCAGCAGTTTGACACTTAGCTTATTTCATCATTCTTCAAATATCATCAGCAGCAGAATGAATATACTAGTCGCAGAATGATTATACCTAGCAGCAGAATCATACTTAGTATATTTCCATTAGAACCATGAGCAGCAGAATAAAACACTTAGCAGCAGAATCTTCAAAGTAGCAGCAGTATCTTTTAAACCCAACAATCCTCCCCTAAACTTGATATTTTCTCCCAAAATATACAAGTTTCTTCCAAAGCACAAACATACACAAAGAGGATGCTTCCAAACACTTACTACTATGAAGTCTGTGATTTCAGAATCTTTCTATACTTTTCTACCAACTCATACGCTTGATGATCTGACAAAAATGGTCTTTGTAACCTCAATTTTCCATGTTGTAGCATCTCGGTGATAACAGTAGTATTGTTATTCATGGGATAGTCTTTCTACACCAGCATATACACACCTACACCTTTACCAATCAACTCATGTACTCCACATGATTGAAATGGATACCATTTATGAACCTTGGTTGAGTGTAACAAATCTATCCATTCCATATCTCTTGGATCAGGCTCAAACATGTTCTTCAGGTAGTAGTAGTGTAGTCTTTCAGAAATCACATCTGGTCTTCTATCCCCATAATTCTCCTTATATAACCTCCAGAGCTGTACAATATCATCCCTATCCATGTAATGCAGCATTTGTGAGAATCTAACAAACTTTTGACATGCACTATTTGATCTTTTGATCTCCCACCATGCTTCACTACCATCTTGAATATCATGTGTATAAGAGATGATTGGATATCTATCGTCCAATGGAACTACATTTATTATCTCTAGTTCTTCTTGAGGTTTATGAACTGTAAAATCCATAATCCCCGTTTCATATCATCTGCAGTTACTTCTTCAGGTCCATACTCATCATCCTTTGACTCCTTCTCACCCTTAGAGTTACTTTCTGAATCACTCATTACAACAGATTTAGCTCTTTTCTTTTTCCTTCTAAAAGACTTTAGCCTTTTTCCTGTTCTTTTCACACCAATAGTTGATTCAGGTTTTGTCTCTTCAACAACTTCTTGTTCCTTCTCAACATCACCTACTACTTCTTTCTCTTTCACAATCTTTTCTTTCACAATTTCACTTACTTCTTTAGGCTTTTGAACACTTGACTCAGGATTAAGATAAGCATTTGGTGCCACTTTCATTCTTGTAACCTTTTTAACCTCAGCATCAGTCATAGGCTCAATTGGTCTGTTAATTCTTGCATGAGTTTCATAATAAGCCTTTGCAACAGCAGCTCTACTCATTCCTCTGAATGCACTAGGCTTCCAATAGGCTTGATTCCTTAGATACATTTTCATGTAATTATACTCATCAGTTTTGGAATGTTTCTTCTTCTTGTACTCACCCCTCTTTTCATTTTGCTTCTTTCTAAATGCTCCAAGCATATCATCTATAGCATCTTGTCTTTCCTTAAGGGTGTCCTTCTCTCTTTCCTCTCTTTGAGTTTGCATAGCAACTTCCCAATCCTCCTTTAATTGTCTCTTTCTTTCCATATCAACTTCTGCATGCCATTGTGCTTTCATTCTCCTTGCAGCCTCTTCATCAGTTTCATTTTGTAGTGCTTGAGCAGCAGCATCCATAAACTTGAACTTCTTCTTTGGTTCTTCAACCAAGATGCTCTTGCCTTTATCTGTTGATGAAATGGTTGGTTGTACAGGTTTTGGAATGAATACAGGTTCTTGAATGACAACTCCTTTAGCTTTAGGTTTTGAATTAGCAGATTTAGGTTTTTGTGAAGGTTGTTGTTTAAGATTTAGCATTACTTGGACTATAGGAGTATTATCATCATCTGATGCAGAAGCAGAATCAGCAGCAGAATGTCCTGCACCAGCAGCAGAATCATCCTCTGTCTTCTTCTCATCAACATTAGCAACAACCTCACTTCTAACAACTTGTTCAACTACATTCTCAGCAAAACCACCAACATTCACATCCACATCCATGTCAGCCTCCCCTTGACCCTTGTTTACTTCTTCTCCAATCCTCCCCTGTTTGGGAGCATCCTCTCCCAAACTTGGTTTGGAATTCACTTTCTTGACCCTTCTAGCAAGAGTAGCTCTTGATCTGTGCTTTCTTTCCAAAAAGTTGACCCTGAACTTCAAACTTTTGACTGTTTTGATAAGATTAAGAACTTAAGCTTCCAACTTGGTACATCTTTCCGTCAATGCATTTATTTGTTTCACACTATCCTCACCACTTCGGTCTGTGTTACCTGACCCGAGAGGTGGATCCTTGGATATGACATTTTGTACATTAGTGTTACCCATCAATTCCTCTGTTTCAAGTTCAATTATAGCCTCAGTACTTCGACCTATGTTACCTGGTCCGAGAGGTACATCATGGGCATTGTCATTTTGTACAGTTTCATCCATCAATTCCTCATTTGTTTCATATCTGTCCTCATCACTTCGGGATGTGTTACCTTTCCTGAAAGGGGAATCTTTGGACTGAAACTCAGTCTCAATCCTAGATTGAGCAGCTGAGCCCCCCTTTTTAGCCATTTGGCTAGGGTTACCATCATGTGCATTAGGTTCATGAGAACCCTCAGCAGTAGATGTTGCCAATGTTGGGGTCTTATCTATGTTGACACTGGCTTGTTCAACTTCTAAGTTGGAAACAGTAGTGTCAGTCCCTTCCTTCATGCCATCTCCATCACCTATGGCAGCCTCATCTGCTTCCATACTAGCACTAGTCTGAGGTAACTCAATGCTCTTTTCTTGTGAATGCCTAGGTGTTTGGGTCTTTTGGGGTTCATAATGAGATGAATCACTTAAATTTTCAGGAGTGGGTATGTGATAGGAAGCTGTGGGGTTTTCAGCTTCTTTACCCTAAGCAACATCAGCAGCAATGTTTAAAATGTGTTGGGACAAAGGAGTTATTCTCCCAGAAAAACCAGTCCCATTTTTCCTTAAGTGTTTAAACATTTTAGTTACAAGCACAGGTGTTTTGTAAGGTTTTTCATGTGCAAAAGGTTCTTGTAACTGATTATCAATGAGTAATTGCAAAAACCTTGGATAAAGATAAGAAGTTCCAGAAATATTCTTTTTCAACCCTTCGAAAATCATAGCCGAAAAATTGTATGGTTGGCCTGTGGCTAGACAAATCAAAGCAGAAGCTTGACTTGAACTAAACTCATTCCACCCACTTGTTTTAGGACTAAGACAGTGTAGAATGGTGTGGACAAGAAATTTCCATTGTGGGCCAAGGAGACGTTTGTAAAATTTTAATCTAGTGTTTGGTCTCTCATACCCAAGTTTTTCAAGTTCCTCAAAAATAGTAGTAGGAAGGCAAGTTGTTGCTTCATCATCTGCAAGACGAAGAATTCATCTTACAGATTTTTTAGTAACAACTATTCTTTCTTCATCTACTGTAGCAATTAACATTTGTTCCCCATTTTGAGTTTCAGCCGTAACAGTTGACCAAAACTGTCTCATGTGGGACCTATATATAGTTGGATTAACTGTTAATGCATACCTAATTAAAGTAGCATTATGAAAGTCAATGACTTCAGCGAATCCATCTGCCTCAGGGACCTTTTGAAGAAAAGCTATCTGATTGTGCTCATCAGAGTAAGTGTGTCTCGTCATTGTGAACAAGGATTTTGAATTTGGAGGTTTTTGATCGAATGGTGAAAATAAGTGTTAGGGTTTGAATTTGATTCAATTTTGGGCGCACAAAGATATTAATGAGATCGAATTGGGTTTTTATCACGTTTAGACCCAATTAGGGCTTATTCGCGCCAAGTTGCAAAATAGTCCCTTTACTTTCAAATTTAGCAGCAGAATCCAATAGTTTAACCTTCAGCAACATATTCTTTAACAGCAGAATGGATTCTGATTACCCAAAATAAATACCCATCCTTTTGGTCAACACCACCAAAATTACCATAATTAATTTAATTCCTTCAAGGAATTAATTCCTTATACCAACCCTCGAGTTAATTCCTCATATCAACCCCGCATTTAATTAAACCTTCATTAACTCTATAAAAAACCTCAAATCATCAATACCAACTCTTCAACACAAATCTTCAACTTTCCAATCACAATGAATCCTTCCTCCTCAAACATTATAGAGATCTCATCTGACTCTTCTTCAGATTCTAAAAGTTCAGGTTGGAAAAACTATTTTCCACCCATCTACACTTCATCCTCAAGAAGCAACCTTTCAAAGAAAAAGGTTGAAATAACCTCGTCTGAAGAACCTTCAACAGATGAACTTCCACCTTATGTGGATGATTCATCCTCCTCTTCTGACTCATCTGATGATGACTATCTTCAAGAGTTATCAGGATTTTTAACAAAAGACTTTGAAAAAGCTGCATCATCAATGAAGAGGACCCCTGTTCCTGAGAAGAAGCAAGATCCAAAACCAAGAACAGTAGTGCTGGCACTCCCTTGCAAGAAGGTGTCTGACGCCATGGGTGGCAGAGGAGGTCGCAAAACCATGCCAAATGTCCAAGGAAAAGGAAAAGGGAAACTGAAGTAGTTGTGTTGTGTTGGGTTTGTGTTTTGGTGTTGTTTTGTGTTGATTAGGTTCTCAGTAAGTCCATGATGAAGTAATTTCAGCTTATGTAATGAATGCACCACATAATAAATAAACGTTTATGATCTATGTGTTTATTTACTCTTATCCTCCCCTGAACTTCATAATCAACTTTGTCTAAGCAATCAACCATTCTCATATGACCTAACCTGCAAAAAGTTAGTCCAAAACCACAAAAACACAAACAAGAGTATCTCATAACAAAATAACCAACTTAGAAGTAGACAACATACATAGCAAAGACTAGAAACAACTTATTTGATTAATAATAGAACAAATCCTCAAAAACTTTTTACAAATCATACAGAGATAAGATTTTAAAGATTGATCATACCAATACTAGCAACTAAAAATTGAAACCTACTCACATCAAAACTTTTTGTAAGTAGATCAGCAAGATTATTGTCAGTATGTATTTTAACCACTTGAATTAACTTTTTCTCATAACAATCTCTAATAAAATGATGTCTTATCTCTATATGCTTTGTTTTAGAGTGAAAAACAGGATTCTTTATTATACACATTGTGCTGTTATTATCAATATAAATTTTGGTGTTCATAAAATTGTACCCATAATCCAAGAGTTCATTCTGAATCCAGAGTACTTGTCCACAACAACTAGAAGCAGCCACATACTCTGCCTCAGTTGTTGAATTAGCCACCACAGTCTGTTTCTTGCATTGCCATGAGATTAACCTATGTCCAAGGTATTGACATCCTCCAGTGGTTGACTTTCTATCCAAACTAGCTCCAGCATAGTCACTATCTGAGTATGCTGCCAAGTCAAATGATGAACTATTAGGATACCAAAGGCCCAATTTTGGTTGACCCTTTAGATACCTAAAAATTCTTTTGACAACATTCATGTGTGAGACTTTTGGGGACACTTGAAATATGGCACAAGCATGCATAGAAAACATGATATCTGGCCTTGAAGCAGTCAGATACATCAATGAACCAATCATTGATCTATAAAGATGTACATCAACCTCTTCCCCATCTTCATCCTTGAGCAAAGGTTTGTTGTTATCCATTGGTGTCTTAGTTTCCTTCACATCATTGAAACCAAATTTCTTTAACATATCAGCCACATAGTTGTCTTGACTGATGAAGATCCCCTCAGCTGTCTACTTAACCTGAAGCCCCAGAAAGAATGTGAGTTCTCCCATAGAACTCATTTGAAATATGTTATGCATGAGCTTCTCAAATTCTTCATAGAACACCTTGTTTGTAGACCCAAAAATGATATCATCTACATAAACCTGAACTAGTAGAATATCATTCTTGTTTTTCTTGATGAACAAAGTTTTATCAATGGTTCCCCTTGTGAATCCATTAGATAACAAATACTTAGACAAGGTGTCATACCAAGCTCTAGGAGCTTGATGTAAACCATACAGTGCTTTCTCCACTTTATATACTCTATCTGGAAAGTCAGGATCTTCAAAACCAGGAGGTTGCATCACATAAACCTCTTCATCAATCTTTCGATACAAGAAAGCACTTTTCACATCCATTTGGTACACTGGAAAGTTCTTGAATGAGGCATAAGCCAAAAACAATCTAATAGCCTCTATCCTTGCTACAGGAGCAAATACCTCATCATAATCTATTCCTTCTTCCTGAGTGTACCCTTGAGCCACTAGTCTTGCTTTGTTTCTCACCACAATTCCTCTTTCATCTCTTTTGCACCTGAACACCCATTTTGTACCAATTGCCCTCTTCCCATTAGGCAAATCAACTAGTGTCCAGACCTCTTGAAGCTTGAACTGCAATAGCTCCTCTTGTATGGCTTCAACCCAAATTGAATCTTGCATAGCTTTGTGAATATTTTTGGGTTCCTCTTGTGATAAGAAACAGGCAAATTTGCAATTTTGTAGGTCTTTGTGGCTATTTCTTTGATGCAATGATTGAGCAAATAAACCTTGATGGAGTAGATCACTCAGCCCTTTTGTTTTACTTCTGGTTTGTACAGCAGATTGTACATCACCAATTATCTGCTCCTTGGGATGGTTCTTATGTATCCTTGTAGTTGGAGTAGGACTGACTTGAATAGTAGGCTCCGTATTTGTCAAATCAACTTCTGCTCCAAAAACATCCACAACATCATCATCTGTGTCATAGTAGATTTCCTCCAATTCAGGCATATGAGGAAAGTCAACATCATCATTAACATTTTCATTAAAGTCAGCAGCAGAATTCTTTGGCACAGTAGTAGAACTACTAGACTTAGCAGCAGAATGAGAGATACTACTGCTAGGCGTAGCAGCAGAATGATTTGGCTTAGCAGCAGAATGGGAAATACTACTGCTAGCTTCATTTCTTGAACTTCCATGCTTTGCTGACTTTTCAACATTCTTGCCATCATTAGAGGGTTCATCATCACCTTCTACATCATCCTTTGGTACTTCCTTATGAACAGCATCATCATCAGAACTCTTTCCCTCTTTATCTGTTGGAGTGAAGAACTGATTAAACTTCCACTTCTCAATCAAAACAAACTCCTCTGCAGATGCATCCTTCTTTGCTTGTGTACCTGCATTGGGGTTAGTTTGTGTACCTGCAGACATGTTAGTTGTACCTGCAATCACTGGTTGATAATTCATACTCTTAGTTAGGCAATCAATATCAAACAGCCATTCAGATCCTTTTCCAGCAACACTAGGTGTGGTTTCACTAAACCTAACATGTAGATTTTCTTCCACATGCATTGTTCTTTGGTTAAATACCCTAAAAGCTTTGCTATTAGTTGAGTATCCAACAAAGAAACCTTTGTCTGCTTTCTCATCAAACTTGCCTAGTGAATCAATGGTATTTAAGATAGTAACAGGGCACCCAAATAGTTTTAAGAAATCTATCATAGGTTTCCTACCATGCAATAATTCATAAGGGGTCTTGTTATGAGGCTTCACTACCTTACTCCTATTTTGCACGTAGCAAGCAGTGTTAACTGCTTCAGCCCAAAAAGTAGTGGGTAACTTTGACTCAGACAACATAGTCCTAGCAGCCTCAATTAATGTCATATTCCTCCTTTCAGCAACTCCATTTTGCTGAGGAGTTCTAGCCACACTAAACTGCCTTAAAATACCTTTTTCCTCACAGAACTGATTCATTACATGATTCTTAAATTCAGTTCCATTGTTACATCTGATTACTTTGACCTTATGATTTACTAGGTTTTCTATTCTTGTAATGAAGGCCTTAAGAATTCCAGAGGTCTCATCCTTAGTTGCTAAGAAAAACACCCAAGCAAACCTACTAAAATCATCAGTGACAACTAAGCAATACATCTTCTTATTCAAGCTCTTCACAAAAGTTTGTCCAAACAGATCCATATGCAACATATACAAGGGTTCAGAAATGGAGTTCACCACTTTGGACTTACAAGAAGCTCTGTGTTGCTTTCCCATCTGACAAGCAACACAGGTTTCAGAATTTTCAAAAATCTTTGAAGGTAACCCTCTGACAAGGTTGCCTTTTACCAATTTGTTTATTGTTTTGAAATTTAAGTGACCCAATCTTCTATGCCAAAGCTTGGATTCATCAATGGTGGCCTTTGCAAAAAGACAAGTTAAATCTCTTTTAGGAATGATGTTCTTAATGTTCACACTGTATATATTGTTTGTTCTAGGGACTTTAAGTAGTACTTCTGAATCATGAGGTAACTTAAAGTCGGGAGACAAAACAAGACAGTCAGTGTTTGTAAAAAGAACAAAATTCTTTTTGTCACACATTTGTGAGACACTAAAAAGATTGAACTTAAGTCCCTCTACAAAATACACCTTTTCAAAATCCAATTTTCCTGTTCTAATAGTACCCTTACCAACAATCTTGCCACCTTTTGGATCATTGCTAAAAGCAACATAACCACCATCAAAAGCCTTAAAATCTTCCAAGTTGCTCTTGTCTCAAGTCATATGTCCAGAGCATCCACTATCAAAAATGCATTTATCCTTTAGCTCCAATTGTAGATTGCCCTCAGAGTCTGATCCAGAGGAGGAGTAACCCATAAGAGCAAAGTGTTGTTCTTTGGGCTCTTCATTAGCTACCAATGCATAGTTGGGACCATCCTCAGCGTGGTCACTCCAGTCAAAATCTCCTAGGCCATCACATGAGACCATAGCAGTAGTAGGAGCATCTTCAATGGGAATCTGCCTTGGATTTTCCTTGATCTGCTTTGGTGCTCTGCACTCCCTTGCAAAGTGCCCTTTTCTGTGGTAGTTATAACATTCAAACTTTGATTTGTCAAACCCCACATTGTTCTGCCTTCTAAACTTGAGCTCTCTTCCAGTTCTCTTCAAGAATCTTCTTGCCCTTATAGTCAACATTGCAAATTTCCAATGCAAATCCATCTCTTCTAAATTATTAGGATCAACTTGATCTAGATCCTGACTCATTACTGGAGTACTTGTAGTGAGTTCAGCTAAATAGGCACAAATAGCAGCATCACCAATGGTGTCACTATTTGTAGAACTAGCAGCAGAACCTTGTGAACTAGCAGCAGAACCAGTATGACCGACAGCAGAATGAGTTTCTTGAATATTCCCAGAAGTCTTATTATTAGAAGACATAAAAGCAAGGTTGTTTGAACTTGAAGAACTGGTTGAACCCTTTACCTCAGTTTCATAGACCTTCAAGTTGTTATACAAATCATCCAAATTCATGGCATCAAAATCAGCCTTGTTCCTCCAGACAACTGTGTGAGTATTCCATTTTGGTGCAAGACTCCTTAGAAACTTCAGATTAATATCTTCCTTTGCAATAGTGACATTTAGAAGCGCCAACTGACTCACTAACTCTTGTAGCCTGTCATAAGTACCATCAATACTTTCATTGCTTGATGCAGTGAAAGTTTCAAATTTGTGCTTTAGCAAATTCTTCCTTGACTTTTTGGTGGCTGCATTCCCACCAAACCTGAGTTCAATTGCTGCCAACAACTCCTTGGCAGACTTGGTGTTTTTGAAGGTCAATTGGTACTCATTAGGTATCCCCATTAAGAGAATAGTGTGAGTTCTAATCTCCAGTTTCCTTTGAGCCTTTTCTTTATTGGTTTTGATGGGCAAGATTTGCCCATCAGCACCAGTCTTAGGCAAAGTATCTCCATTTTGTATGATTTCCCACATTGTGTAATCACACATCTTCATGTACTGTTCCATCCTCATCTTCCAGAGTTCATATTCTCCAACCTTGAGCATTGGAACCTTGGATGCAGTAACCATATGATGAGATTCAGACTCCATTGCTTTTGATGATGAACATATCTGAGCTTTTCAAAATTCTTCTCGGTATCAGTTTCTAGATCACAAGCTCTGATACCACTTGTTGATAATGACAAAACCAATAAGCATGAACTTCCCCTGAAGTTAATATGTCATGAAACATGCGACTTCCCCTTAAACAATGCATATCATCATGGATCTTCAAGCTGCAATCTTCAATATATTCTTCCCCTTTTTATCATCCTCAATTAGCGGATAAAAATATGCAACCTTGATCTTCATAACCACGAACTAGTACCATACGTCCAACTTAGTCTTCCAATGTCTTGAATCGCCCTCCATTAATGAACACCAAAACGCTTTCTTTTATAAATGAATCCAAGACAGAAAAATTCCAAATCTTCAGTAAAATACCAACTAGCAATCATAAAAACCTTCTCCTCGATGTAGCATATAAATGGTTACACATTTAAACAATAAGCTTCCCATGAAACCCATATGTTAACCATTTTCATGATTTGTTGGGACTTAAAATCTGTAGGCGTTATATATTGTTGAAGAAAAATAATCATCACCAATTTGATACTAAAGTAGAATAAACCAACCCTGTATCTTATGCCTTGTACTAAATACGAATTCGAACGTATACTCCTCAAGTATAGGGAGTCCGTAATCTCTTGACAACAACCACTGAGCACAATAACATAACTCCTTCAAGTGTTTTGTCAATTCGTAGTCACCTTGATGAACAAACAAGTTATCTTTAAAGTGTAACACCCACCTTAAGGTATAATAAGACACAACCTTGAAAAATTCCACCGCATCATCAAATAAGCAACAAAAACTCCTCTTCGCCAATAAGAAAATTAACTCAAGCCTTTAAAACTTTTAAGAACAAAAATCAAACTCCTTGTGTGTGTGAACTTCCCCTCTGTGTGTGTAAACCAATAACTAATATTTCCCCTTACTGCTCGTAAATCATGCAACTAGTAGCAGTATTAATCAGTAAGCGCAGCAGCAGAAACTCGAAGCTAGCAGCAGAATATTATAACTAGCAGCAGTTTAAAAATATTGCAGCAGCAGAATAAATATGTCGAGCAGCAGTATCATATAACCTTAGCAGCAGAATGAATTTTGCGTAGCAGCAGAATAAACTCAATAAGCCTACCAATGACCCCACGTGATATCAACACTTTACACCGTACTGATCCATGATAACTTGCGTCCAATCTCAATCAAATCACAATTAATGTCAACATGCGACAATTAATTAAAACCAAATCTTCTATTAATTCAACCAATGGACGCCAACATGTACATGTGCAGAATATGACAATTTGATTTAAAAGACCACCGACTCAGAAGGATCTGACAATTCGTTCCCATTATTATATCCGATCAATCAATTTCCATAGTAGAATATAATCAGTACGACAAAAGAATAAACAATATAATATACCGTGTACCATTCAATTCAATTCATGATCCACCGATTGTGATATATTATCCAATCAGATTCAAAATCGTGTAGCACTTTGTCGCAACAGAATAAAAAATATTGATACCTTTAAAACCTTTTTCTTCGAATCTGCTACATCATCAACAGAAAAACCTTGCAACATCCCTAGATCGAGAGCCCCCCGCTCTGATACCACTTGTTGATCCCAGTTGAGCTTAACGATCTTGTTAATTACTTTAGATATAAACCTAAAGCAATAGGTATAGAAACTGCTTATGAATGATCTATTAATTACTATGCGGAAACTAGTAATTAATCTTAAGAAGAATTAACAATAACAATAACACACAGCAATTATCTCAACCTTCACCTCAATATATTAATATACGGTTACTCAAAAGTAACAGGGTTACAATGAACCTTGAAGTGAATACAAGACAATACGTATGCTAAACAATCGACTTCTAACCCTAACCCTAGATCCTCCTTTTATACACATAAGGAGTCCTAGTCGATTACAAAAACTTTCTATACAAGAATAATATCTAATCGTATCTTTACCATAAACAAACTATACATATCTAATAAGCAGCAGAATCAAACTCTAGCAGCAGAATCATCTTAGGCTAGCAGCAGTTTGACACTTAGCTTATTTCATCATTCTTCAAATATCATCAGCAGCAGAATGAATATACTAGCAGCAGAATGATTATACCTAGCAGCAGAATCATACTTAGTATATTTCCATTAGAACCATGAGCAGCAGAATAAAACACTTAGCAGCAGAATCTTCAAAGTAGCAGCAGTATCTTTTAAACCCAACACCCTACCATCCAAAATAATACATCAAAGGGACCTTGCAACCTCTCTACACTTGAACTTTTACATGAATAAAAACTAACTAACGACCTGAATCAAGAAAATCAAAACACGTGGAGTACCTTAAACATTAACGCACATATGTGGGTAATAATTCTTCCCCATTACTTCATAATAACAAGTACTTTTACCCATGAGTCCCAATCATCCCAAAATTGTATTTACAATACATGACTCAACTTAGAAACCATGTAATCAATTAAACAATTAACAAAGGGTTTAACACAAATGTTGTAACAATAATGAACTAAAGATGAGTGCATACAAGGTAGGCTAAGGTGATTTGGTTGTACATTTGGGGGTGGATTGTAAACAATGTTCTTTATTAATATTTCAGAATCCACCGAAATATCACGAGAACCGCGAAAAAGATTGGCTTTGAGGGTGTACTAGGGGTATTGTGTACTGAAAGTGAGTACATCGTAAAGGTGTGGGAAAATTATTTTACTTTATTGGTCAAGTAACTTGGCTCATCATTCTAGTAATTATAAAACAGGTTTAAAACAAGGGTTATCCTAATGCCTCTTATCATTTAGTAAATCCTAACTACACGAATGTAGTCTCACTAGTGATCTCGGGATGCATCACAAATGCCAGTTCTAGAATCTATATATTACCTGTACACACATAAGCAGTAAATGTAAATGCTTTTTCCTAAGGATCTAAAGGCGAACCTCACATTTTTGGGGTGGAAATTTTTGATTGGAAGGGTTTTTGTGCTAGCTATATAATTTCTATCCATGAGACGCTTATTAAAACTATAGTTTCACTCCTGTATGTTGTAAAAAAAAATTAAATATGGTGCCAAAATTGCCCTAACAAGTATTTCTTTTAGTTTATTACGCATTTACTCTAAGACAAAACAAATATCAAGCGAAGTTATAGTTTCTAAAGTATCCCATTTTACCCTCCCTACACTTAAATTGAACATTGTCTCCAATGTTCTTGAAAATTATCAAATTTATGATAACGGGAAAAATAAAATAGATAAGAGAAACTAATACTCCCCTGATTAGCTCGGCATGGACGATGTGAAAACATGGTTAAATCCTCCTCCAAGAAAATAAATGCAATAAACGCTCATCATACTTCATCTTTATCTTCATGTTCATTATAACCTGTAATTCACAAAGAAAACAAAACACGAAACATAGCATAAAATCGGCGATAAACACTATATATATGAAAAACTAGTTCCTAGAAAGCAAAGTAAGATATAATGCTTGCAAAATAAATGTTTACAGTTAAAATTCTGAAAATTTTCAAAAATTAAGTTCCAGCAGCAAAACAAAATCCTGGAAAACTGTGTTGTTACAGTTCCTGACGTCGTCGGGTTGTAAACCCTGACACCGTCAGGAATGACCTGAGAGTAATTTTACGTTTTTTTTCTAGAAAATTTCTAGAAAAGTCTGATTATTAAAACCTGGAAAACTGCAGAACATTCATTGTGACTCGATACAAGCATTTGACTCTAACAAACACACAAATATATATGCTAATCATAATTGTTAACTTTCATGTTCGAATTCGCTCTTTTAAACCAATATGATCTTCATACACTTATCTTTTTGTAAAATACCTTTATATGTGATTAAGATGAGGTTAAAAACAAAATAAAGCATTTTCACAAATTAAATTCGAAACATGAACGATAAACAATTATGATGGAGCATATATATGAAATCAAACAAAACGAAAACAAACAATGAAACATGGGTTGCTTCCCAAGAAGCGATTTTCTTTATTAACGAGTCTTGTAGCTAGACTCAAAGTCATGACCTATGTTTTCTTATTTTTCTTCTCAATAGCTTACTTGATCCTCTTAAAAAATTCCCTAGCAACCTTATATCTTGGTCCTAAGGTCAAACAATCCTTATAGAAAAGGCTCTTTTTCTCCCACACGTATTCCATGCCCTTTTTCCTATCCTCTTCATTAGTATCCTCAAATGCATTAATGTTGTCTTTTTCTAAGTTGGATACATAACGAAATTCCTTCATCCTATGAGGCATCCTATATGTAATTTCCTCGATCTCATTGGAAAACTAAACCATTCCTTCTAACCGATTGTACCTTAACTTGGATTCTTCAACAAATGGCTTGCCTAACACAACATGATACAAACAACTATCTATAATACTCCCTACATCTTCTAGAATCATGATATCGGCCACATAGGTAAAGTTCCCAACAAAGATATGTAAACCCTTAACCCTTCCAGCAAAGTTACAAATTCCGCCGAGATACTTGGGGTCTTTCCTAGGTCCAAGTTGCGTATTCTTATATCATTGTAAACAATTGAGGACATCACATTGATGGGGAATTATAAGTCAATGTAAGCTTGATCAATGTATTTGTATCCAATCATACATGGGATCTTTATGTTCCAAGGATTACCCCTCTTTACTTTGGGATCAATCTTAACAAAGGGTGGTCGAGGGTTATCGATTATGTTATTGTGGTATGCTATTTCTTCTTCGGTAGGGTATAGATTGAAGTATTCATCACCTAGTTCCTCATCTTCATTTTCCTCTATAATTTCAATAACCGTAATATCTTCAGGCCATAAGTCATCATCCGAATAGTCGCTTATAGTAGCAGCGTCATCTGATGTGTTAATACAAATATCGTCCTAAAAACATTATTTATATTTTACGATCTTTACTTAGTTTTGTTAATGATAATTACAAAGTATATCTTTTAGCAAATTATAAATACTAGCTAAAGTTTCTTTAAAACACTTTTTACATTTCACAAGTTTACTTAGAATTGCATTTACTAGTTTATTTCCCTAAAAGGAAACTTTATTTTTAAAATGATACAATGACATCATGGCATGCATCATACATAGATTATGTGATATCCTAGTTAGATCTTCAAGCAAGATAGTTGACTTTGGAAGATCTTGATATGACAACACAAAGATATGGAAAGATTATGGAAGATTTGGAGAGATTTGATAAATCTCTTAGCTGTCATACTTGCGGAACCAAACGTCTACAAAGACGGATCCCTTTTATGGGATCCGCCGGATCCGTGGGTTGTTCACCAAGTTTGCCTATAAATAGCAGACTTATCATTTGAGCATATCATCACTTACAAAGTAGAAAACATTCATCCATTTATTTACGAACCCATATTAGTCATATCATTGATCTCTCTTTTGTAGCAAAGAAGATCAAGCTAAAGAACTTCAACAAACATACTATTGCAAGTTGTAGTAGTTAAGTACTGTGTGATATAGTTGTAGTTCACACATAATTATTTGTATCATCTATCTCAGTGAGTGTGGTTAGTGTTTTATTCCTCAAAACACAAAGAGTGTAGGGAGTGGTTGTACCCTTGTGAAAGAACCAAATGGGAGTGGTTGTACCCTTGTAAAGAACTCGACATCTAGCTTAGTGTCGTTAATTGTATAAGCGACGTTAGGTTGGTTCTGCCTTGAAGTAGAACCCGGTGTTTAGCTTAGTACCGGAAAAGGAAGTAAGCAACGTGTAAATGTTTTCTCCACCTAGAAGGGAGTTTGTTTCTTAGTGAAGGATAACTCTCGAGTTAAAGGCTCGGGGAAGTGGAGTAGGGCAAGGAAAAGAGTCCTTGTAGCCGAACCACTATAAACATCCGTGTTATGTGGTTTGATCATTCCTCTCTTTACTTTTCGGATATATTTTTTGATTATTTTTGTGTGCATAGTTTCATTGAATTCACATAAGTTACAAAACGGTTTAAATTAATTTTAAACGGTAAAACTATTCAACCCCCCTTATAGTTTTCTACAATTGGTATCAGAGCGGTGTTACTCAAGAATTTTAAAATATAGTGTATTTTAAAACTTGAAATGATCAAATGGATTTTGAAAACTTTAAAGAAGGGCAATCTATGCAAAGACCATCACTTTTTGAACCAAACAATTCTATATACTGGAAAAATCACTTTGAGACTTATGTGAAGTCAAAGAACCTTAGGAAGTGTTCTAGATGCAGGAATTTTAGTTACTTGATAAGAGGTTGTCCAAAGCCTCCAGAGAACAAATCTCAAAAAGGTTTCAATAATAGAGACTGTAAAGATAATGACAACCAACCAAAGATCAACGAAGTTGCTCTCATGGCCAATGACACAGAAGAGGTACTTTCTGACTCGTCATACTCTTTCATAAATGATAACATGTTAGATATAGAATATAACAAATTATGTAAAATCATTCTAAAAATCATAAGTAAAAATAAGTTCTTAAAAACCAAAAAGGAATTTTTAGAAAATAAAATTCATCAGTTAAAAGAAAAAGTCATAGGATTAGAAAAAGGTAAAAGTACTAAAACATGTGTCTTATGTCAAGAACTAAAACATGAATTAGAAATACTAAAGCTTACCCAAGATAATCTTATAAAACAAAACTCCATTTTTAAAAGGTTCGATAAGCACATAAACTATACAAATGATACAATGAGGTTACTAAAAATACCTTATGGTAGTTTCAAGCCAGATTTCATGAAAAATGGTCACTTAAATGATTTTCATATTCAAATGACAAAAGAAAATAAGTCTACACCAACTGATTCAGTGACCCACGGATCCCACGGATCCAAAACTTTGGATCCGCGTGGTATAACCAAAGGATCCGTAGGTACAGTACAGAAAAGTCAAAACTTAAATAGTATTGAACCTGTTAAGATATCTAGAGAGCCTAACACTAATTCAATTAGAAGAAAAGATAAGAATGAAGTTAAAACGACAGTAGACACTTCATTATATAAAGGAACAATGCTTAGTGAACAAATTCCATTTGACTACCTCCAAGATATTAGTGAACCTTGGTAATATTTTGATTAACCCAAAAGGACCCATGAGATATTGGGGACCAAATACTTGAGCATTCATTAGGTATCCTTGAAAGAAAGGATTAGATCCAAATGAATGGATGAATGGAACTTCAAGATACATTGCTGAAAACAATTGTATCTTGTCAATCCACAAAGTGTCCAACGGAGGTTACATTTTGTTCAATAGCATTCTTAGAAACAATCATTGGAAAAAGGTACGGTTCCTCATAACTCCTCATGATAATTGCTCTCATAGATAATTCAGATTTCATACTCACTTAATATAAATTATTGGTACCACATCTTTAATATAGTACTTGAAATTTAGCATGATGAGTAGGAAAAGGTTCTTAAACCTTTATGACATAAAATTAGATTAAAACACCTAAAGACAAGTATTGTTTTAACTTGGATTATATGTCAACAATATAGCATCAATACTTAGATAATGTCAATAAAATAGGATATGTATATAGCATATTCTCTCGGCATTGCCGTGATCATAAACTTAAGCAAGCATCAAAAGTTTGGAATGATCAACTTGTCAAAAGAAACCGTAAGTTCACAACTAACCTAGTAGAGAGCACTCTTTACTAAGTAGGATCATGTGCTATTAGGATGACATCGTCTCCAAATCAACTTGTCAAGATATGCCATGACTTCTCAAAAATCATGCATAACAAGTCTTGAAATAAGTAGATAAACTTCATCTAAGATCTTCAAAAAGTTAACAATTAGGAAAAAAGATTTTTTTCAACCAATTTGAATATATCACGGATATGCATAAGAAAATTTAGACTGGAAACCATTTGAAAAACACTCACGTTCTCCTAAACCAGACTCACCAAGGATAAAGATAGTAAATACACAAGATGACCCTAAACATATAGATGCATCAGGTAGAATATTATATCCCATAGCTCCAAATATTATATATGTCTACACTTTCAAGAAAATTCCAACTTGAAGCCATCAAACATTTAGGAACTTAAGAGACATTTATGGTATCTCAAAGGTACGGGTGTAGAAACCATAATATATGTCAACTAAGATCATCCCAGTAATTAGAGATATAGGAATAGTTCAAACAATATGTGTACCAATGTGAGACATTGTATCACATCATGATTTACTAAGAAACAAATGGTCCTTTCTACCTTAAGGAAAAGTGTGGAGAAAACTCTAGTGGTCTATAATATTAACCTCTATAACCTTTTTTCGCTTGTTGCAACAACATTGCAACAGTTCACCTCAGCAAAAATTTAGCTTAACTTTTTCATCATCATTTCCGTCCTAAACAATGTTTAGATGATGAGAACATCTCGAATTGAGAAAGTTTCTCAAAAGACAACATTGATAATCCTCTCACAAATACCTCGGGAAAGAACCCTACTTCTGTCCATGGATTATTGAAAACAATTGTTCGAATCCTAGTTCAACCAAAAAACGGAAATAACCAAACATATATTCTGATCCTGCGGATCCAATCGATAACAAGGGCGGAACCCTTGTTTGGGATCCACCGGATTCGTGCTTTGCTGAGACTAATTCTCAATAAACAGACACTGTTTACTGTTCATTACACTCACTAACCACATAAAAACCAATTTGTTGACGACCCTTATCATCCCAAAACTCAAAAATTTCATTCGCCACAATTAACTCGTACCTAATCGATCATTGTAAGTATCCTAATCCATCTCAATCTCTTATTTGTGTCTAGAATTCATATAGTGACCGGATCTATACACACTTCTTGTGTTAGATGTGATACGAAGAATTATACTTAGTCTAGCACACGGAATTTACTAGCTAGCACTTAGAAGACCTTATGTGTTTTGTATGAATTGAATGAAACAAAGAAACACAGAATAATAACTTCCAACGAGTCAATATTATTAGCAAATAATACGAGTGATCTCCTATCACTAGGGTTTACAACCTTGAATCTTAATAATGTGTATGAACTCACTTCTCTCTGTATCTATCGTATATGCGTTCGTGTATCTAAACCTTAACCTAGACAATCCTTTTATAGACCAAGGATTCCTGTACAAGATAACTATCAATCTATTCTTATACGATATACACAATATATTTTCCATATTTATCTACTTTACATAAATCATAAACAGTCTTAACTTCTTCTCTCAGCAGTCTTAACTGCTCATGTCTTCAATACTCTTCAGCAGTCTTAACTTCTTCCTTCAACAGTCCTAACTACTTAAGCTTAATTCCTAACAATCCTCCCCTAAACTTATGATTTCACTCTAATCACTAAGTTTCTTCAAATTAAGCTTCTTCTTCTTGATGCTGAAAAATTCTTTCAAATACCCATCAAGCAAATCTCTTCGATCTAGCTTTTACTTCTTGTGCAAGGTTGAACATCTTCGTTACCAGCATATTAGCCATCTCAGACTCTTCATTAGCTTCTAGTTTAGCAAATGCCAGCATTGTCAAAACACCTGGTCTGAGTGGATAGTATTTTTCAACCAGTATATATATCTCTATTCCTTCCTTTGTAGATACTCTGTGTACTCCACATGTACCAAATAACTTCCAAGAGATATCCTTGACTTGAGCTTGAAATCTCCAAATCGATTCTCCACCATCTGGTTCATATATTCTCTTCAATTGAACTCATAGTTCTTTGTCTTTATCTTCAACTGGATCAATATCTCTGAACTTCTCCTTTACTAAGCTCCAAAGTTGATTTAAATCTTCTCTGTTAAAGCCTTTAAGTAAATCTTCAAACAACTTATATCTTTCAGAAATATCTCCATGTCTAATAATCCTCCATCCCTTCATTCTACCATCAGTAAACACTTCCCAGTCAATGATTAGATGTTTGACCTGCAAAGGTTTAATGTAAGAAGACTCTGGAATAATCACCATCATGCTTTTGATCTTCTCATCAGTTAATCCTTCTTCATCAGACTTTTGTTTCTTAGCAACTTTTGATTCCATAGATTCTGCTTCCCTCTTCTTACCTGTTTTGACACTTCTTCTTGGAGAATTCAAAATAGCATAAGTTTCACAGAATTATTTTTCAATGATAGCATAAGACTTTCCTTTGAAATCCTTCATTAAGTAATTTGCTGAGTTCTTCAAATAATGCTTCATATCCTCAACAAGTTCCTTCTTTGTTGGTAACTTTGTCTTGTACCCTGACTTCTGGCTTTCTCTTATTCTATGAATCGGATCATCCCATGTTGCAACTCCATTCTTCTTAAGTATAAATTCCTTAAGCTCCTCTGTCTTTTCATCTTCATTCAATTCTTTATCTTTAAGAACCATAGAAGCTTGTGCTCTTACCATCACATCGGAATCCAGAAAATATTGCAACTGTTCATTGAATTCTTCTTCATCAACTTCATTTGATCTTTTTCTTTCCATGAATTCAGCTATATTCCTTATATCATCAGCAGCCATCTTCCTTGCAATTTCTTCATCATGAGCAATCTGAGCTTGTTTAGCTTCCCCATCAGCCCAATCTTCTTCTTCCAATTTCCTTGCAACTTCTGCATCATGCTCTATCTGTTCTTGAGTTTTTGGTTTCAACCTTTTAAGCCTCTCAAGTTCTTGAACAGCAACCACTTCTTCAGATGTCATAGGTTTCTTTCCTTTATCTGCTCTTCTCCTTTCATATTCTTGTTCAGCAGAAGTTTCTTCAGTTGGAACTGCTTGTTGTTCTGACTCAGCAGTTTGAACTGTTACTTGCTCTGTCTCTTGCTCTGTCTCAGCAGTTTGAACTGCTTCTTCATTTGCAACTGCTTGATGTGTCTCATCTTTTTCTTCATGAACATGACCAGAACCTGAACCAATATCAAAACCTTTATCTTGTTCAGAATCTTTTTCATACCTCCCCTGAGATCCTGATCTATCCTTATCTTCAAATTTCCTCTCTTTACCAGATTTTCTCCCCTGTTTGGAAGAATTTTCATCATCCCCTTCAGAGCCATCTGAATCATCATCATCAGAATCATCATCCAATACCACTCTTGCCCTTTTCTTCTTCAACTGTTCTTCAAGTTTCTTCACCCTTTTTGTTAGCTTTGTATAAACTTTGGCAAAAGTCTCCTTCTGAGCTTTGAATTCCTCCTTGGTTTGCTTTAGCTCCTTCTCCAAAGTATCAACCATGTTTACTAACTTGGTACATAAAGCCGTCAATTCATTTTCTGAAGAACTACCCTCATCACTTCTAGCTGTGTTACCTGCTATGAGAGGTGAATCTTTGGGCAAGGATTCAGTCACAACCCTAGTTAGACCTTCTCCTATAAGTGATAGGTGGTTGTTGGGTTGTTTCAAATACTTGAGTAGATGTGTGATGGGGATCAGTTGGAACTGCTGAACCTTCACCCAACTCAGTTTGAATCATTTGAGGAAATAATGGAACTGGTTCCCCTTGAAAAAGTTTACTAGCCATAGTCATATTTTGAAAAACCTTTTATTGTAGACTAGGCGTAGGAAAAATTTCAGTTGGTTCTGTAAGCAGGTTTTTCTTTTTATTTAAAATTGTTTGAACAAACTTGGGATACATTAAAAACTTTGTTTAACTATCAACATTAGATGCCATACCCTCAAAAATATATTTTGAAAAGTTAAAAACTCTGTTTGTAGACAAACAAATGAGAGCAATAGCAATATTGCTACTGAACTGTTCCAAAGCAGTCTTTTTATTACTTAAACAACACAGAAGAGTATGTATCAAAAATCTCCATTGGGGTGAAAAACATGCTTTTTGAAAAGTCAATTTATGTTCAGATGTATTATACCCCATTTTTTCAAGTTCTTCCCAAATTTCAGTATTTAGCATAGTGTGGATACCATCTGAGTCATTTAATTTAAGATGTCTCCTAAGTATAGACTCGGTAACAACAAATTTAATGCCATCTACTTTAGTATGAATTTCTAAGTTTCCATCATCACTTGTCAAGATAGACGAATTCTGCCAGAACTGTGTGATGTGCGAAACATAAAGAGTAGGAGAAACAGGTAGAGCATACCTTATGTGAGAGTGATTGAGAAAATCCACAATCTCATAAAATTTTAGCCCATCTCCTTGCTCTGTTCTCTATAAAAACGCAACCTGGTTGTGACGTTTAACAAAATCCAATCTTGTCATTCTTAGCAGTAAATATTAGTTAACAGCCGTGAATAATATTAATGGTGACTGAAAAGATAGAAGATGAAAGTAATATTGAGAGTTTATGGAGTGAGTTAGGGTTTCAAGTTGACCGACTTAAAGAATATGGTAACTAGTTATTTTAGTATAAGGATATAATAAAATAAAAGTTAAAATATCTATAAGAGGATCCCTTGAAATCCGTAATTCATCCAGTAAAAATCGCAACAAACCGCCAACGGCTAGTTTTTACTCCAAAATTAATTACCGACACGTCAGTCATAACGGCTAGTTGAACCGTACCAATATTTTGTACTAACCGTCTCAACTGTTGAAATTTTTTTATTGAGCCATCCCAACTTGTTGAAATAAGAATTTTAAAATAACATGGCTCAAACATAGTTTTTAGCAAACTATCAGCTATCAACGGATTTGATATGTCTTTACCAATAGCCGTTTGCTTTGGACTAGCCAACTCTTCACATTTAGATATGGTGAGCTGATAACCATACAATTTTTGGTAAATTTTCAACCATAAACGGATTTGATTAGTCTTTACTAGAAACCGTTTGCTCTGGACTAGTTGGTTCTTATGTGGATAAGACATGGTGAACCAATTACCATTTGTTGTATGCAAGGATCACATACTAATCTCCAGAACACCATTTAGTCCAAAACATCAAGCATTCTTAATCCCTTGATGTTTACTCTCCAATTCTACAATTGTTAGTCCAAAAACAAAGAAACCAAATACAAGCATATGACTAACAATGCATATAACAAGAAAAATTAATTTTCTTGTCGAACCCAAGCCATAACAGACTTAGGCTTTCCTCTAGCATCAACATAATTCATTCTTTTCAAAACAGTCTTAGCACCATTAGGTTGAATTGGTCTCCATACCCAACATGCTGAAGCATTCACCCCATTACTCATGTTTCCCTTAGCAGTGTTTTTATTCACACCAGTACCAATTACCCTGCTAGCAGTTTGAACTGCTGGCTTGGTAGTTGTTACCTTAGGTTTCCAAACTTGGTTTTTCACCACTGCTTTTTCATAAAAAGTTCTTTTACCAGTTTTGTAGGATGGTTTAAAAACATTTATTGGATTTTGAACTGGTGGCCTTGGGTGAATCTGTCTCATAGGTCTGACAGTTGGAATTGCTGGTCTAGCAGTTTGAACTGCTCTAGGTCCAGACCTCAAATGAACCGACCTGGGTATCATCTTGTCATTCCTAGGAGGAGTTTTAGGTCTCTCTAGACACATGCTCTTGTTTGAATACCCTCTAACATACTTATCACAAAAAGCTTCAAGATGATCAAAACTACCACAAGAGTAACAAGCTTTCCTATAGCAAACAAAATCCTTTCCTAATTGGTGGGATTTGAGGTCATTCCAATTCCTCTGGTTACCTCTTGGCTTGTTTGTGGTCCTATACATCTCTGCATACCTAACTGATGGTCTAAATGGTTTGGCATTTGAACTAGGCCTAACAGTCTCAGGTTTAACCATCTTTGGAAGTTTTGGTTCCTCCACTTTAGCACTAACAGGCTGATGAAGCGAAAAGTGTATCGCTTTTAAGGGGTCATTTAAGCCCTAAATCGTATTTATTTGATCAAATATTGCCCTAAATCGTTCCTTTTGTCATTTTAGGTACTTTGGAGAAGAAATCTGGAAAAGGAAGCATTTTGGACGTTTTTGGAGCATAAAAGTGAAGAAAACGACAAAGTCTCAAAATTGTGCTGGAAAGTACCTTTGACGGCGTCAGGATTTTCCCCAGACGGCGTCATGACTTGGAAAAAGTGGTGGATATGAAAATTACTCATGATAAGCCAGAGAAATTTGCATGGGAATTCTGACGGCGTCACCTTTTGGAGTGATCAAGGTCGTCACGGTATAAGTTAAAGCGGGACGGCGTCACGCCTAATTCTGACGGCGTCAAGCCTTGATAAGCCAGAACGGATTTTGGAGAGCTAAAGAGGGACGGCGTCAAGAAGGCCATCCGGGAACCCTAAAAGCGGCGAGGTGACGGCGTCACACTCCATCACGTGACGCCGTCAGATCTGAAAGTCTATATATAGTTTTGCAATTTTTTGTCATTAGTGTGGAACTTATTGTGGAACTTTGAGTGTGAAAAACCCTAAGACGATTTTAGCAGCTTTTTCAAGGCTTTTTGCCTTGAGATCTTCCATGTTACATTGAAGATAAGTTATCAATTAATCATTCAATATGTCTATGTGTTGTTTGATTCTATCTTGTTCTTGTCTTTTGTTTAACATGCTAGGCTAGGTTATCTTTGTGTTTGCTTAGATCTAATGAAACCTAGCTATTGATTATTGGTTATTGGTGTGTTATTAGTTGTATTGGATGATTGTTTATCTATGTTAGGCTTAAGAAAACTGGCTAACTTCCTATTCGGTAACTTGCTTGAACGTCTTAAGAAACATGAACCAATGCGTACTAAAGGTTTTTATGGTTGTATTTAATGCACAAGCGAATTCTAGTAATCCCATGTTAGGAGCTTCCTAGCCGGCTCGACATAGGAGTGAAGTAGGAGCTTGTAGAGTTGGGGAAGTACGTACGCCACCCCACGATTGGTATTAAGGAATACACCCGTCATCCACGCAATTAATACACACTAATCAACCGGTAAAAGATAGTTAGGGAGTAAGGAAATCTAAGTAAACACATTTCTCTCCACATAAGTTTTACCACCTTTTCATTTTCTGTTATTTTATTTTATTTGCATTCGTAGTTATTTGGGTTAGTTGATTAGCAACTAATTCCGCCCACTTTTTTCAAACCCGAGATTTTACTTGCTTTCATAAAATTATAAAAAAACATAAAAAGAATCATCTCTCACCCTTAGACCTATTAGAGTAGTTTTTCATACCTAACGAACACTATTCCCTGTGGAGAACGATCAATCCCCCGTACTTACCACTACACTATACTACATCGGTCAGGTACACTGCCTGGTGGGGTTGTAAGCCTCTTGAGATCCCTCGAGAGGTAAAACCTGTTGTAAGGTTGCAAAACCACGCATCAAGTTTTTGGCGCCGCTGCCGGGGAATAGTTATTGTTTAGGTTGAATTTTTATTTTATAGGTCTACTCACTAGATTCCTTTCTAGTGAGATTTTTATTTTATTTTTCTAAGTTTTCTTTAGTCTATCTTTTTTCTTCGTTTCTTTGTTCGTAACCATTACCATCCGACATCATGGAAGGTGGTAATATCCTCGATCCCAACAACCCACCACAACAACCACCACAACCTCCTAGAGCCCGTACTTTAGGAGAGTACTCACGTCCTTGCCACCATGGCTATCGAAACACCATTGAGCTCACTCAAGGAGCCAATGTCACTCCCTTGCGATCCGACACCATCCGGTTGGTGCAAAGCGGATGCGCATTCCATGGACTTCGTTCTGAAGATCCTAATCAACATCTCAAGGACTTTCTCAAAATTGTTGATTCTATAGACCTTGATGTTGCCACTCGAGAGACGACCCGACTGCATCTTTTTCAATTCTCTTTGCGGGACCAAGCTAGTCAATGGCTAGAACGTCAACCCGCAGGATCCATCACCTCTTGGGATGATCTCACTACTCGTTTCCTTGCTCAGTTTTTCCCACCGGGAAGAACTACCAAGCTAAGGAATGATATCTTGATGTTCCAACAACGTCAAGGCGAAACCCTCTACGAGGCATGGACTCGATTCAAGGACTTACTCCAAAAAGTCCCTCACCATGGCATGGATCCTTGGCTACAGATCCAACGATTTTATGATGGCGTCAACCATCAAACTAGAAGAGCCATAGATTACGCTGCCAATGGAAGGCTGAGCAGGCTCAATGTCGATAAGTGCTGGGAAGTCATTGAGGACTTAGCACAGTACGAAGAAGAAGAATGGAATGACTCTACGTTCTCGGAAGAAGGGATTTTAAATTGCATGAGTACAACCCAAGAACAGCTGTTCAAAAACATAAAAAGGCATGTTGAGAAATTAATGAAAGCCGAGACACCTACGGCTGATGAAAATCCCGATGAGTGTGTGAACACAATTGGTAAACATACGTTTCATCAATTCTCACGACAAGATGAATTTGAAGGGATAATGCTAACTTTCGTGAACAACCAAGAGAAACGGATCCTGGAATTAGAGACTCAATTGAAAAACACCCAAGATATGTTCATGGAACTAGCAGACAAATTTATCGCGAGAATAAAAGAGAAAATTAGGGTAGAAGCTTCACACAGAAAGATCGAGAAGATCTTTGAACTCCCGATCCCTAATGAACCATACAACGAATGGGATGATGAAACCCCTCTCCCCGAGCCTTCACCTTTAAAACCCTCTTGTCCATTTGGATCCCCTCGCGAGAAAGAGAATTCTCATAATAATAGCATTTTCGTGGGAAGCATGGTTGTCACGCTCCCTAACTTTCATGAAGCTAGGAAACGATCTTTTGGCTTTAAGCCAGGTGTGAGAAGAACTAAATTAAAGCACACCCTCAATTCGAACACCCCCTGGAAAAGTTCCTCCCACTCCCTGAATACCTGCCGTGATGGAAATTGGAACCTGAATGAGACGTCAACCGGCCCTTTTCAACATTTTACTACATCCCGTGACAGTAACAAAACATTTGACCCAGGAGGAACTTGTTAACGAGACTAGCTATCAGGATTATTGACCCTGACTAGCTGCTCCCTTAAAGTACAAGGGGCTCATTTGTAAACTGGCACAAAGTAGTAAAATACGCTAACCTGACGGCGTCAGGATTTGAACGTGATGCCGTCACCCCGTCTGCACAGCAATAATAACTTTATTTCCATCACTTTCATCACAAACCCCACAAACCATATCCACTCCAACCCCACCTCCGAATTTCCCAGGACCAATTCGCCAACTTCCGCTTCCAATCTTCACGTGGTAAGTAATTTTTACTCATTCTTTTCGCTTCAATTACTCATAGGATTCGTAAATTTCGAAAATCCCCAACTCATGAAACCCTAGGATTGATTCATGCTTAGAAATCATAATGTCCTTTAATTAGTGTTATTTAGCAATAATTAAAGCATTTGATGATTGGCAATCAAATGGGTCTATTCACTAATTGGGAGGCCACGAATTTGAACCATAACCTATGATCCAATCACCCATTTTGCTGTAAAAAGGGGCGTTTGGTTTATAAGCTTCAAGTTTGGATATTGATTTTTCCCTCGTAATTTCGGATTTGAATTTGGTCGAACCTGACGGCGTCACCTAGCAAAGGGTGACGGCGTCAGATCTGTCTGATGCTCCACCAAATCTTTAATTCACATATTAACACTTTTGTTCCTCCCTGCTTTGTTCCAGATAATGAGTAAGCGTCAAAGACCTAGCTGAGGGAGTTCTTCCAGATCTCAACAAGAGAACTTTGGGGACACGGTCCTCAGTTGGGGTGTCTTTGATGACGATGCCGCCACAACTAAATACACCCAATTGCTACAGCATAAAGTTGAAAATGGGGCTGTGGTAGATTGGAGCTTTCTGAGGAGGGAAGGTCTTGAGCAAACCTTTCTCCAAAGCTTTCAGACGTATGAGTTTACCGGCCCTCAGTGGGTAAGCCTATTTAGAATTCAAGAGCCGGTCTATGACGAATTGGTACGTGAATTCTTTGCCACTTTTCACTTTGACATGGCTGAGGCAAGGACCGATGTGGGCAGTACCACAATCTACTTCAGGCCGGGGTTGAGCTTAGGACATGCTCGGTTACTGAGTTTGGATGGAGACTTGGGTTGTATAGTCAGCATGAAACCACTCAAGCAGGGTTCATGCCTATGTTGTTGCATGGGGAGTCGATAAGGAATGATTTTAGATGTTCCATGTTTTGGCCTACTATTGGGGATGGGGTGTACACCTCGACTACTGTGGCATCTCAAATCAGGGAACCTAGGATTAGGTTGACCCATAGGTGTCTCACCTACAGCTTGACAGGGTGCCACAGCTCTCACCACCGTGTCACTACTTCAGACCTCTTCTACTTGTACACCATTTACTAGAATGAGGTTTACTGCAATATCCCATTTTGGGTTGCTAGCTTTCTGCATGGTGGAGTTGGGGAAAGGGAAGGAGACAGGATTTATGGTGGGATGTTTGTCACCCGGCTGGCCCGATCCTATGGAGTCCTCAGGCCCGAGGTCATGAGGTATTTGAGTAGTGGTGATGCATGCAGGACAGTGAAGGTTAGGTCCCTGAAGCAGATGGAGGTGGTTATGGAGATGCATGATGGGACCTTTATGTGGTTTCATCCAGGCGGTGATGAGGATGCTGGTGATGAGGATGATGAGGAGGAGGAGCAGCCGCAGCAGCAGCAGCATGGGGGTTATGAGGCTGGTACAGCAGATTACTACCGACACATGAGCAGAGGGGATTGGCAGGCTCACCAGGGGGCATGGATGGGCCAGGTTGATACTTGGAGGACCCGGGTGGACGAGAGGTTCGACTGGATGTATGATCACACTGTTCGTCAGATGCAGCACTTATCTAGGCGTGATCAGTTGGACCCACACCTGCAGATCGACCCTTTCCCGGGACGTGAGCAGGACTGTTGAAAACTTTAAATAACAAGAGAACTAACTACTTATAAGTTTTCTGATCGTTTATGGGCTCTAGGCTGTTAAGCCTTTGATCTAGGATTAACTATGAAAAGCATGATGATAATATTGGCGGAATATTCAAATGAACGAATACAATACTATCACTACAAGGTTTTTCCAAGTTTACCGTTTGTTTATTCCATTAGCCCCAATGTTACATGATTAATTATAACACGATTACTATCTAATCAGGGATCAAAGATCCTTGAGGCTAAACAAACCTAAACAACATCAGACCCCATGTCTAACGTTCCCACACACACTTTTTAAGTGCTCTTACATTTTAACACAACTTTGTGTTGTTGTAATTTGAGAGTACGAAGCACTTTGGTGATCACTAATCACATAGTGACACACTCACTGTCCACAGTGACCCACACTTTATCTAAGGGGTATGATCTTCCTTTTATAACATAAGGAGATCATTTACAAATTGATAAGCTCTTAGTCATCCACTTGCTTTAACATGTGTCAAGTTGAGTGTTCAACTTGATGACTTGATAAGATATCTAGATATTATATTTTGTATAAACATGACTCATACAAAATAAATATCTTCTTCGTTCTTATCCTTGTAGCAGCAGAGTGACTCATTGATTCAGCAGTTACTTCATTTTAACTATCAGCAGGATTGTAATACTATCAGCAGGAACACTAATCAGCAGAAACAATATACTATCAGCAGAAATGAAACTTTTGCACTATCAGCAGAGTTGTAATACTATCAGCAGAGTGCTCTGTCTTATCAGCAGAGTTCTCAGCAGGAACAGTACTTTGCTCTTGAATCAGCAGTACCTTGTTGGTCTAGCAGTACCTTGTTCTTGAACTAACAGTACCTTGCTCTTTGGACCAGCAGTACCTTAAAATACACTAGCAGTACCTTGTTGGTCTAGCAGTACCTTGCTCTTGGACCAGCAGTACCTTGTATTTTGCTTATCATTCAGTATATAATATGTTTCATTCTTCTTGTTTGTGATCATCAAATCTATGGAATATTTAATTCCTTACAATCTTCCCCTATTTGATGATTACAAAACAAAAACATTCTTGTACGAATTTCCCTAGTCGAAGTAGAGAAATTGAGATACCTAAATCTCACCATAAATGAAACCATACTGTCTTCCCCTTAATCTATGCTATCCACCACGTCTCTTCCCCTTTTTGTTATCAACAAATAGAAAAAGTATACAAATATGATTTTTACAACTACAAACTAATACTAATCAATAGTAGTAAGAATCAATAACTTTCCCTTGTGGTGTTGCACAAATACAATAAATGGTTATACATCTAAACATTTAAGCTTCCCCTGAAACCCATATGTTAACCATTCCGAATCTTCAATTCTGTAGGCTTTAATGACTGATGAAGAAAAACCAATTATTACCAACTTGTTGATGAAGTAGAATAAACCAATCTTGTGTTCTATATCTTGTACTAAAACAGACTTTGAACTTATACTAACACCATATAAGTAGATCGAAATCTCTTGATAAAATCCTCATTTCCTATGAGACACTGAGCGCGACAAAGCAACTCCTTTAAGTGATAGTTAACTAGGTCTTCGTCCATCCTCCCCTTGACCTATGAAAACTAGATTTAACAAGTCATCACCATAATTATTTAAGCACAAACAAGTTATCTTTTCTTCCAAAGATATGACAAAACACAATCTTGAAAAACTCAACCTCAACTTCAAATAAGCAACAAACAACCTTTTTCACCAATAATAAATTGATAAACAAGCCTTTTTATCTTTTAAGAACCAACTCTTCTCTGTGTGTGATTCTTCCCCTATGTGTGTGTAAACCAAGAAAGAAAACCAAAAATTCGACCATACCTCAACTGTTTCTGCAGCAGTTTTCAACGATGCATATCTTGCAACCTAAAGCTCAGATTGAAGATCCCTTCGGTGAGAATCTACCTTGATATACCAAGAACCTTCAACAACAATTTCAGCCCGATCCAATGGTTAACGAAGGAGTTATCACCTTTTGAAAACAGCCCTGCAGTGAGTTACGAAAATACCAACCAGATCAGAATTTTTCTTCTTTCTTTAGCTAAAACCTTTTCTTTTCTAGATCCAGAGCCCCCCGCACTGATACCACTTGTTGAAAACTTTAAATAACAAGAGAACTAACTACTTATAAGTTTTCTGATCGTTTATGGGCTCTAGGCTGTTAAGCCTTTGATCTAGGATTAACTATGAAAAGCATGATGATAATATTGGCGGAATATTCAAATGAACGAATACAATACTATCACTACAAGGTTTTTCCAAGTTTACCGTTTGTTTATTCCATTAGCCCCAATGTTACATGATCAATTATAACACGATTACTATCTAATCAGGGATCAAAGATCCTTGAGGCTAAACAAACCTAAACAACATCAGACCCCATGTCTAACGTTCCCACACACACTTTTTAAGTGCTCTTACATTTTAACACAACTTTGTGTTGTTGTAATTTGAGAGTACGAAGCACTTTGGTGATCACTAATCACATAGTGACACACTCACTGTCCACAGTGACCCACACTTTATCTAAGGGGTATGATCTTCCTTTTATAACATAAGGAGATCATTTACAAATTGATAAGCTCTTAGTCATCCACTTGCTTTAACATGTGTCAAGTTGAGTGTTCAACTTGATGACTTGATAAGATATCTAGATATTATATTTTGTATAAACATGACTCATACAAAATAAATATCTTCTTCGTTCTTATCCTTGTAGCAGCAGAGTGACTCATTGATTCAGCAGTTACTTCATTTTAACTATCAGCAGGAACACTAATCAGCAGAAACAATATACTATCAGCAGAAATGAAACTTTTGCACTATCAGCAGAGTTGTAATACTATCAGCAGAGTGCTTTGTCTTATCAGCAGAGTTCTCAGCAGGAACAGTACTTTGCTCTTGAATCAGCAGTACCTTGTTGGTCTAGCAGTACCTTGTTCTTGAACTAACAGTACCTTGCTCTTTGGACCAGCAGTACCTTAAAATACACTAGCAGTACCTTGTTGGTCTAGCAGTACCTTGCTCTTGGACCAGCAGTACCTTGTATTTTGCTTATCATTCAGTATATAATATGTTTCATTCTTCTTGTTTGTGATCATCAAATCTATGGAATATTTAATTCCTTACAAGGACTACCCACCATATGGGTACTACGGGCATCTTCCTCCTGACTATGACTATCGCCAAGGTCCCCCACCCCAGTGATGCTTTGATTTGATGTTTGGATATTTGAACAATTTAATCTATGGTTGTATGTTCTGAAACAATTTGGTCTGTAATAGTCTAGGATAAGGCATTTTTGGCCTTTAAACATTTGTGACATTGATTTTCTTTATTGCATGCAAACCTTATTTGATTGTTTGTTTATTTATTTGTTTGTTTGATTTTATTTGTTTCCGTATGTGTGTTTAAGTTTTATTATTATTGATTCATGTTCAAAAACTAATTTGTGAAAATGCTTTATTTTGTTTTTAACTTCGTCTTAACTACATATAAAGGTATTTTGCAAAAGTTAAGTGTAAGGGAAATCTAAATCGGTTTATTAGAACACAAATGAACATGAATCGTAATAATAATAAATTAACATACATATTCGTATTTGTTTGAGTCAAATGCTTGTATCGAGTCATAATGATGTTTTGCAGGATTTCCAGGAAGTAAGGTATAGTTTTTTCCAAAATTTTTCCGGAAACTTAACATGAGAATTCTGTCAGATTATTTCTGACGGCGTCAGGATTTACAACCTGACGGCGTCAGGTTTAATTTTCTGAAAATTTTTGAAAGTTTCGTTTTCATAAAAAGTTTTTATTAAATCTCTAACTTATAATCTTTAGGAATCTGCAAAATTATCATTCCACAAGCATTATATCCTTATATATAGAGTTTATCCCGCCGATGTTATGCAGGTTTTCGTGTTTGTTTTCTCAGGTTTAACAGGTTATTTTGGACAAGGAAATGTTTGTTGGATCAAGCTTATGGCGATGCATTAGTCATGGAGCTTCGACATTACTTTGGAAGAAGATCTAACCGTGTTACCACATTATCCACCGAACGAATCAGGGGAGTATTTGATTTCATTCTTTTACTTTTTTCTTTTACATCTTGTTATTTGAACATTGGGGACAATGTTCATCTTAAGTGTAAGGGGGGGGGGTAAAAGTACGATTAGAGAATGCTATTACGCTTGATTTTTGTTTGTTTAATAGTAGATGTGTAATAAAACTGAGATAAATACCTGCTAGGGCAATTTTAGTGCTAAATTTAAAATTTTTTACAACACTTAGGAGTGAAACTTTGATCTTAATGAGCGTCTCATGGATAGGAGTTATATGACTAGCACAAAAACGTACCACTAAAAAAATTTTCACCCCCAAATATGTGAGGTTCGCCCCTAGAATTGGTAGGAAAAGCATTTATGCTATGATGTGAGTACCGGTAGCACTTAGATTCTAGAACTTGCGTTAGGACCATTCCAAGGCCACAAGTGAGACTACATTCGTGTAGTTAGATTTACTACATGATAAGAGGCATTAGGATTAACCCATTGTTTTACACCTGTGTTTTTGTTATAATTACGTTGGCTACATTGGTCAAGTAATTCTCCCACACCCTTTGCGTTGTACTCATTTTTAGTACACGATACCCCTAGTACACCCCTCAGAGCCTATCTTTTCGTTTCGACCTTTAAGCATTTTACTTAAAGGAAGAATTTGTTACACCCCACTAAAATGTACACCCAAATCGCCTTAGCCTACCTTGTATGCACTCATTTTTAGTGCATTATTGTGACAACATTTGTTTAAACCTAAGTTAATTATCTAGTTGATTACATGGTTGCTAAGTCGAGTCATATCCTTGTACATATTGTTTTGGGACGATTGGGACTCATGGGTAAAGTACTAGTGTAATGGAGCAATGGGGAAGAACATCATTTATTACCCCCATATGTGCTAAATATTTTAAAAGTACTCCAAGTTTTTCAATTATCTTAATCCGAGTCATTAGATTAGTTATTTGTAAAGTTATGTAAAAGTTCAAGTGTAAGGGGAATGTAATGCCCCTATGATGTATTATTTTGGATGGTAGGGCAAAAGTGTATGCACAAAAAAAAAAAAAAAAAAAAATGAAAAAATCAAGAAAAAAAAATTAGAAAAAGAAAAGTAGAAAAAACATACGGACTACCATCCCGTTTCATTTTATGTTTGTTTTATGTTTTTGTTATTTTGTTTTTAGCTTAAGATTGAGTCGAGTCTTGGCTTAGCAACATTGTATAGTACATGTAATTGATCAAGATCTTTAACTCGCCACCAGTAAAATATCCTTTATCCAACAAAACCGTGTTTTCCTTTTCCCTACACCTAACGTTATAACCCATTTAAAAGCCCTCTTTGATAGTTTATCTTAGGTGCTTACGCCTAGTGGAGGAGGTTTTCGATCCTTTCCCAAGCCTATGGTAATCTATTTGCTATGACAGGTAGTGAGAGATATTATCCGTTTTCATTTATGAGATTTATTTTGATGACACTTGTGAGGTGCTAGTTTATAATCTCCGTGCTTATTATGATTAAAGTGGAACGATTATTTGTTGTAATTACTTTTATGTTAGCATTAAATGACCCCTAACTTGTATTTTGATTAGAATAAAAGCGCATTTGCTTGAGGACAAGCAAATCTCAAGTGTAAGGGTATTTGATGAAGCGAAAAGTGTACCGCTTTTAAGGGGTCATTTAAGCCCTAAATCGTATTTATTTGATCAAATATTGCCCTAAATCGTTCCTTTTGTCATTTTAGGTACTTTTGAGGAGAAATCTGGAAAAGGAGGCATTTTGGACGTTTTTGGAGCATAAAAGTGAAGAAAACGACAAAGTCTCAAAATTATGCTGGAAAGTACCTTTGACGGCGTCAGGATTTTCCCCAGACGGCGTCATGACTTGGCAAAAGTGGTGGATATGAAAATTACTCATGATAAGCCAGAGAAATTTGCATGGGAATTCTGACGGCGTCACCTTTTGGAGTGATCAAGGTCGTCACGGTATAAGTTAAAGCGGGACGGCGTCACGCCCAATTCTGACGGCGTCAAGCCTTGATAAGCCAGAACGGATTTTGGAGAGCTAAAGAGGGACGGCGTCAAGAAGGCCATCCGGGAACCCTAAAAGCGGCGAGGTGACGGCGTCACACTCCATAACGTGACGCCGTCAGATCTGAAAGTCTATATATAGTTTTGCAATTTTTTGTCATTAGTGTGGAACTTATTGTGGAACTTTGTGTTTGAAAAACCCTAAGATGATTTTAGCAGCTTTTTCAAGGCTTTTTGCCTTGAGATCTTCCATGTTACATTGAAGATAAGTTATCAATTAATCATTCAATATGTCTATGTGTTGTTTGATTCTATCTTGTTCTTGTCTTTTGTTTAACATGCTAGGCTAGGTTATCTTTGTGTTTGCTTAGATCTAATGAAATCTAGCTATTGATTATTGGTTATTGGTGTGTTATTAGTTGTATTGGATGATTGTTTATCTATGTTAGGCTTAAGAAAACTGGCTAACTTCCTATTCGGTAACTTGCTTGAACGTCTTAAGAAACATGAACCAATGCGTACTAAAGGTTTTTATGGTTGTATTTAATGCACAAGCGAATTCTAGTGATCCCATGTTAGGAGCTTCCTAGCCGGCTCGACATAGGAGTGAAGTAGGAGCTTGTAGAGTTAGGGATGTACGTACGCCACCCCACGATTGGTATTAAGGAATACACCCGTCATCCACACAATTAATACACACTAATCAACCGGTAAAAGATAGTTAGGGAGTAAGGAAATCTAAGTAAACACATTTCTCTCCACATAAGTTTACCACCTTTTCATTTTTTGTTATTTTATTTTATTTTCATTCGTAGTTATTTGGGTTAGTTGATTAGCAACTAATTCCGCCCACTTTTTTCAAACCCGAGATTTTACTTGCTTTCATAAAATTATAAAAAAACATAAAAAGAATCTTCTCTCACCCTTGGACCTATTGGAGTAGTTTTTCATACCTAACGAACACTATTCCCTGTGGAGAACGATCAATCCCCCGTACTTACCACTACACTATACTACATCGGTCAGGTACACTGCCTGGTGGGGTTGTAAGCCTCTTGAGATCCCTCGAGAGGTAAAACCTGTTGTAAGGTTGCAAAACCACGCATAATAGGCTTAACCACAGCCTGATCATCCTCATCATCAGAAGTCCATTCCTCAATTGTTGGAGCATCTGAGTCCTTAGGTGAGGACCTATCAGAAGACACCTTGTCCTCAGATAGTGATTTATCACTTGCACTAACAAACACAGGTTTATCAACTACATCCTTCTTAGGTTGAGGACCATAGTTAAGTTCAGGTAATTGAAATTCAGGGAGTCCTGTGTGTTCTAAGTCTATACCTTTGGGTGATGGAATTCCTCTATAAGGAGGTGGGACAGACTTATATCCTAGGCCTGACTTAGCTTTATTTTGAATCTGATTCTCAATTATCTTTTTAACACCTTGTGATGTGTATTTAAGTGTATCTACACTCATCTGAATGTTCTCCTTAGCCGTCTTAACCTGTTCTAGCTCATGTTTTAACACAGTGATTTCATTCTCTCTAAACATTAAGTCTCTCTTAACAATAATCATATCATCAGAAAACTTAGACTCATTGTTTTGATAATGAATAATTTTCTCTTCTAACACAGCTAAAGCTCTCTTATGATTTGCTAAGCTAAAAGCAGTTTCTTTTAATTCTTTCCACTGACTCTCATATCTTGTTTTAAGTGTTTCTAATTCTTTTAAAGCTTCACAAGATTTAGAACATTTTGAAACTTGTACCTTAGAATCAGAAAATGCCATGAGAGCAACCTCTATAGATGCTTCTGCTTCCTCCTCTGCAATATAGCTCCAGTCAAATCCTAAGCCATCAATAGCAACCATGGCTTTCGAGCTTGAATCAGTAACCTCCACAACTCTTGACTTGTTTGCATATGCTCTACTCTTTCCATCTTGTTGACTTGGCAATCTGCACTCCCTTGAGTAATGGCCTTTCTTGTGGCAATTGTAGCACTCAATCTTGGATTTGTCATACCCTGAAACATCATTACTGTTTATGACAATCTTCTTGCCAGTCTTCTTCAAGAATCTTCTAGCTCTCAAACTGAGAAGAGATAGCTGCCACTTAATATCCATTTCTTCAATCTCATCTTCATCAATCTCTTGAAGATCTGAATGAGTCAACATACTTCCATTGTGCTGAGTAGTCAGGAATGCACAATAAGTATCATCATTCAAAAGTCCACTAGTACTGCTTGAGGTGCTAGCAGTACCAAGATTTGCACTAGTAGTTCCAACTGCTCCAGCAACTTGCACTTCTTCATCTGGACTTGAGGAACTGGGAGTTGATACAAAGGCCAAATTCTCTGAGCTTGAACTTGAACTTGATCCAGCAGACTTCTTAATCTCATGTTCAACTATCTTGAAGTTGCTATATAGATCCATTAGGCTCATGGAATCTATATCAGGCTTGTTTTTCCATACTACCACATGCATAGCCCATTCAGAAGGTAGACTTCTCAGAAACTTTGAGTTGAGATCTTCCTGAGGCATCTCAATCCCTAAAACAGCCAATTGACTTACCAACTTTTGAAGCCTATTGAACATATGATCCAACGACTCATTGCTTGTTGCAGTAAAGTTTTCAAGCTAATGCTTGAGAAGGGTCTTCTGGGTTTTCTTTGTGGCTTTATTCCCACCATATCTTGCAACAATAGCTTCGAAAAGAGATTTAGCACACTTGAACTTACTAAAATTCAGCAACTGATCATTGGGAATAGTCATCAGAAGCAAACTTCTAGCCTTAATATCATTCTTTTACCTTGCCTTCTCTTCATTAGTGGTTGGCTTTGTCTGCACTGTAGTCTTAGATTTACCTTCAACAACAGTTGTTGTTTCAACAGGGGTAAAAGAGTTTCCATCTTCAATGATCTCCCATAGTGCATAGTCTTACACTTGAAAAAACTGCTCAATATGAAGTCTCCACATGTCGAACTCATTAGGTTTAAGCATAGGAAGCTTAGCAGCAATGTTGGTTGTGGATTGTGTTGTTTCCATGTCCATCTTTGTTCTTCTCGGATCTTCTAAATCTATGTATCAGCAACCTGGCTCTGACACCACTTGACCGGATCTACACACACTTCTTGTGTTAGATGTGATACGAAGAATTATACTTAGTCTAGCACGCGGAATTTACTAGCTAGCACTTAGAAGACCTTATGTGTTTTGTATGAATTGAATGAAACAAAGAAACACAGAATAATAACTTCCAACGATTCAATATTATTAGCAAATAATACGAGTGATCTCCTATCACTAGGGTTTACAACCTTGAATCCTAATAATACGTATGAACTCACTTCTCTTTGTATCTATCGTATATGCGTTCGTGTATCTAAACCTTAACCTAGGCAATCCTTTTATAGACCAAGGATTCCTGTAAAAGATAACTATCAATCTATTCTTATACGATATACACAATATATTTTCCATATTTATCTACTTTAGATAAATCATAAACAGTCTTAACTTCTTCTCTCAGCAGTCTTAACTGCTCATGTCTTCAATACTCTTCAGCAGTCTTAACTTCTTCCTTCAACAGTCCTAACTGCTTAAGCTTAATTCCTAACATATAGGTTGCACTAAATTAAAATAGGGATTATCAAAAATAATGAGGCACTTCAAAAATAACTATCAAATCATGTTTTCAATTAAACACTACAATAATCATCAAATACTCCATTAAGATTACTTTTTCACAACTAGGAAAAACTCCTTTCAATCATTGTTCATACAAAATCAAAAACATTATAATCCATATGTATTTTCGGATTAGGAGTGTTTTGATTATCTCATATTTTACTACAAAAATCTTTGAATCAAAAGAGTCGAGATAATCATACTCCACATTATTCTCATTCAGACACATATGTATATATTATGTGATTCTAACTTAAATTGTATGTCTAGGAAAACCATGCCTCCCGCTACTAATTATGATCACAAAAAGACCACCAACTACCTACCCAAACATCATCAACCAAAGGGACTCTCAGAATCTTAAGTCAAAATTTTTAAAGCTTTAGAAAGTCGGTACGTTCATGAAGGCAGAACTATAGATTCATCATTCTTAGAAGAAACAAACATCCGTGAACAAATAACTGTCATTCAATTTGATGCACTCCTAGACATAGATGAGCCAATCATCCCTAGGTTCATTCTCGAGTTTTATGCTTCCATGAAACTCATCACTGATGACCTTGGATCTTTTAGCATCCATTTCAAAATAAACCAAAATCCCTACAATTTCCCATTAGATCATTTCGAGGAAGTATTAGCCATTCCTAGAGTAGGAACTTGTTTCTACTCAGACAAATGGCCTTTAACCATTGTTGGGTCTAATAGTTGAGTTGATAAAGACAAAAGATGTGAAACATAAGGGACTTATGGAGACAAAGGATGAAACTTCACAAAAGGAAAAGATTACTATGTATCTTTTATTATTCTAGATTATTCTTTGTGTAACCCTAATCCTCTATTATATAAAGAGGATTAAAGGCGTAGGTTTTTAGTGTGTCTTCCACAATGTAATCAAAAGGTGTGTGTGTGTGTCTAGGGCGTAGTAAGTTGTAAACGCCTAGACTGTTGTAGTTTGTCGCCTCAAGGATCTCTTGATCCCTGTTACAAGACAGTGTAACCGTATTATTCTGATCAAATAATATTTGAGGCGTAGAGTGTTAAAGTGAAACTTTGTGTCAATAACTTTGATTTGTTTTATTCCGCTGTGCATGTTATGATTATTCATTGTTATTGTTGAACCCTAAGGCTCAAAACGATCCAAGAAACTATCTTTAGCACGTTCTTAGTTTCTACAACCATTCTTGATTCAAACAAAGGTCGTGAACACCCATATGATACTCCTCTAACTCCCAAAGAAACAATCCGTGATCATCTTTTCAAGCCTAGAAGCAACCAAACTAAGAAACTCTGAGGAAAAGATGTTAGTCGTGATCCATTCGCTATGGAACTCAATGAACTTAAACCCAAATTTAAGAAACTTGAAGAGATTCTTAGAGCAAATGTCATTAGCACTGTTGGAAACAAAATCATGTGAATGCAAGCTTATGCTACATGCTCTATTGTGTGTCTACTCATCAAAAGTTCAATCTAGCCTACTATATCGCCAAAAGAATGGTCAATATACGTGTCTTAGGAAAAACCTCAATGCCATATGGAATGCTTCTTACACGTTTGTTTAGAGCTTCCATTCCTATTCCTCTAGACTCATTCGGCTTTGTTCCAGACTATTTCAAAATCAAACACACCTTCGTTCCGCTTAGTGACTATAGAGTAGCAGTAGGAAAAGATAAACGGGCTCACACCTCATCCTCATCTTCATCATCATCATCGGCTAGTGATGAAGATGGTTTACCTAAGTCTAAGCTTCCTCCAATCGACTACTTGAGTCAACTTCCTTCCCTTGATGATGAATCTGCGGAACATCGACAAGCAAAAGGAATTTTAAAGAATGTAGGACGATGGATGATAAAACTCCGCAAGAATCAGAAGAAAATACTTAAATTATTGAAAGATAAGTGAGATTTACAGAGTGTTTGGTATAATACGTTATTAGACTATGTATTGTTAAATTTATGTGCTTACTAAGACCTTATGATAGTACTTGACTCTTTTGTGGTTTAGCTCAACTTGAACTAATGATAACATGTATTGTTATCACTTTTCCGAATTTAAGCCACTGTTTGGCTTAACTACCTTTGTGATGAAGTTTGATGATCAACTTTATTTATAATGTATGTTAGAATCTACATATTTGGTAGCTTTGCTTTACATAATAAACAATAGATATGTTCAAGGAGAATTTTCGGGTTTTCATCAAAAAACACGAAATTTGCATTGCTCTCTGTTTGTTTTAGGATTTTTTGTTCGGCGGATCTGGCGGATCCCTCAGTTTGGATCCGCCTAGTGTTAACGTTGGCTCCGCCCATCTTAAACCTGCGGATCAGACGGATCCAAAAGTTTTGGATCCGCATGCTTTGTCAATTGGATCCGCAGGAATACACAGTAATCTTTTTCACAAATTCCAATACTTAGATTGTAGTTTAGCTTTCTTAGATTATATTTAGACATCCTATGAAATTAGGAAAATCCACCTCCCACCAAAATTTGAATATTTTGTCCTGCTCATAATTCACAGACTCTTTCATTACCTTCTCAAAAATCGTGAATCAATCACATTTCTCCCTTTTGAGTCATCTTTCTGCATACCTTCATGTCAACTCCATTTCTATGGATTGACTTTGTCAATAGGACAAACTACTTTATCTTGTTCCAAGTCTTTGAAATTTACACATCATTAATCCAAACACCAACTTCTATAAAAATGGGAAGTATAAATTAGAACCTTAAGATGATCATAACACACTAAATCTTCATCTTCTTTGCACACCATTCCTGTAAACCTCTCACAATGCACAAATCAAACAAATCTCATATGTCTAGACCATACAGACAAACCGCCAGAATTAGTGTTAGACCTTACTGGCTCGTTAATCTAGTTCCAAACGTAAGCTCACCAATCATATCCACTACTACCACTACAACTTCTATCATAACTCCTATAGTCAACATATCTTCATCTCCAAAATCACCATCACCAATCATAATTCTACTAGGTACAACATCATCACCCATATATAGCACACCACCACCTGTAACTACACTAATAGCTTCCTCACCATTACCTTTACCATCTGAAGAAAGAAAATCATCATCACCACTAAATCCACCCAGCCTTCAATCACATGATCTACTTACCACACTTCAACACATTGATGATTCAATGTGGCTAAATCAAGCAAACACTCAAGAAAATGAAGAACATGACACTAATCTTTGTGACACTAAGGATTTAGAAACTATGTGGCGAGCTTCCATCATATCTCCATCAACACCAACAAATTCCACTTCATAGAAGCTGTTAGCTTTTCCTAAAGTATCATCTTAGTGTACTTCGTAGAATTATTCTAGGATTTCTTCAATTTTTAGGGACTTTCTAATGTAACTTCAAGTTTGAGACGTTTGTCACAAACAAATTTTCAATGAATAAAAGTTATATTTTCAATGATTGTAGGTGATCAAATATTTTTAGTACTATCTTACTTTAGTAAATGATAGATTTGGCCTCTCATATTTTAGACAATTTTTTTCAGACACTAACATTTAAATTTTTCCTACAAGCTTAATGACGGATCTGGCGGATCCCTAATTTTGGATCCGCCTAGTGTAATCGTTGGATCCGCGGGTGCAACAGTAACAATCCTAAATATTTTCGACTCATCCCGATTGTTAGATTTTAGTTTCTAGTATTGTTTAGAATAGGCTCACTGATCATTAATCATCTTTGAATGATTTAGAAACTCTTAGAAACTTAAGAACAAAATTTCCCACCAAAATTTGAATTTTCAAATTTTAGGAGTGAGTTACCTTTCTGATACAAATAAGGAACCCTTTTTAGGGTTCCGTCAAATCCGTGAGAACATCACATCAGAGGATTTTCCACTATCTCTTTGTATTTACTGCATATCTTCATCATATTACTCAGCATAAGTTCTATGGATTGACTTGTGTGATGTGATTTGCACAAACTTTTGTTCCAAATCATTAGGAACCAACATTCTCTATTGGATTTACATCAAATCCAAACACTAGTTTCTATAAACCATCTGACTATAAATTAAGATCATAACTTAGAGCAAAACTCACTCATTCACCTTCTTCACCACATACAACCTGTACATCTTAGTTCTCTTAGCTCACAATGACCAAATCAACCAACTCCTCCACCTCTAGACCTCCAAAACGCACTGCCCGCATTAGTGTTAAGCCCTGTTACTTCATCAATCTTGCTAACTCATCATCAGAGGAATCATCTCCTCTTAATATCTCATCTCCTATATCAAGTGAAAATTTCCTTACTCTATCCACACCTACACCATCAAATGTTGTCATACAAACTCCACCTCCAACCTTAACTCCAATAGCAACCACACCACCACCCGCTCCATCACAGCCTGTTAAATCAACATCACCCCCAAAATCACCCAAGTTGCAACCTATGGAGCTATTTAGGACTCCACCTACATCACCTCATCCATACCTTGATGACTTGGAGGATCTTCGACCAAGATCAACCAATCCTCCACCCATGACCTTTAAAGGTCAAGAGCCTATGCTTTTTCATCCGATTTTCCTGGATATCCATGGTCCTTTATACCATGATGCACCATCATCTCAACCTCAAATACCACCTCTCTCACCAACATCAACTCTCATTTCCATAGACGAGGCAATGTGGATCAATTTGCCTCAAAACCAAGAGGAGATTAGTGAAGAGCTCAACCGTCTCTACTCTCTCTCAGGTATGGTAGACTACCGCCTCAATGAAGCCATGGACGTCCAAAACATCCTCATGAACTCCATCCAAACACCACCACAATCCAATGAGCAAGAACAATCACCACCACCTTCGAAACAAAGAAATAACCCTACTCTTCCACCCGGTTTTCCACGACATGGTTGTTCCATGTGTGAAAGAACCGCCCACTTAGCCGAGAGATCCAACATTTTGGTGCACGAGCTCCAAAATGAAATGAGGTTCATATTGAACCACATTCTTGAGCGTCTAAACGCCATCTCTCATCCTCCTCAATAGGATATTTTAGTCTCATTATATAGGACCTTTTAGATGTTGTTGTAGGATTTTTTTTTTTATGTATTTTTCATTTTCATGTAACATCATATTATGTTTGTGACTTATGTCACATAATTTTCAATGAATGAACGTGATGTTTTTGTGCTTATGAGTGATCAACATATAGCATATTATCATTAGTTAGGTGACTAACATCATTATATAGCTATTTGGAATTTACATTATAGTTTGATCACTTGTACTTTAGGTATAAAATTTTGATCAGACACTACATTTTGACTTTTTCAAGTCAACTAGATTAACATTCTTATTTGGATGACCATTTCATATACATTATGCTTCTCTATTGAACCTGTTCACAACTAACATTTCTTTTGTAGCATCTCATACCCTTCAAATGTATACGTTGGGACTCTTGTAATGGGGAGTATACATCAAGGGGGAACATTTCATATTTCTAACCATTTGTTTTGTAGGTTCATGCATCATTACCTTGTTACTCCATTTAGGGGGAATATCAAACAAGGGGGAGCTCTTAAAGTTTTCAAAATCGCATTCCGCTACGCAACTCTTCTTTTTGTTTCGACAAAAAGGGGAAGAAAGGATTAAGTTTGCATAACTGTGAATCATCACAGTATATACACTTTTGCATAAAAATAGTTTTTAAACTCAAATAAAAAAAACTTAATCTATATTTTAAAAAACTCATGCTATATTTATTCTTTTGCTCAAAAATATACTTTATGTTTTGTCAACAACAAAAAGGGGGAGATTGTTAATACAAATATCGTCCTAAAAACGTTATTTATATTTTACGATCTTTACTTAGTTTTGTTAATGACAATTACAAAGTATTTCTTTTAGCAAATTATAAATACTAGCTAAAGTCTCTTTAAAACACATTTTACATTTCACAAGTTTACTTAGAATTGCATTTACTAGTTTATTTCCTTAAAAGGAAACTTTATTTTTAAAATGATACAATGACATCATGGCATGCATCATACATAGATTATGTGATATCTTAGTTAGATCTTCAAGCAAGATAGTTGACTTTGGAAGATCTTGATATGACAACACAAAGATATGGAAAGATTGTGGAAGATTTAGAGAGATTTGATAAATCTCTTAGCTGTCATACCTGCGGAACCAAACGTCTACAACGACGGATCCCTTTTATGGGATTCGCCGGATCCGTGGGTTGTTCACCAAGTTTGCCTATAAATAGCAGACTTATCATTTGAGCATTTCATCACTTACAAAATAGAAAACATTCATCCATTTATTTACTAACCCATATTAGTCATATCATTGATCTCTCTTTTGTAGCAAAGAAGATCAAGCTAAAGAACTTCAACAAACATACTGTTGCAAGTTGTAGTAGTTAAGCACTGTGTGATATAGTTGTAGTTCACACATCATTATTTGGATCATCTATCTCAGTGAGTGTGGTTAGTGTTTTAGTCCTCAAAACACAAAGAGTGTAGGGAGTGGTTGTACCCTTGCGAAAGAACCAAACGGGAGTGGTTGTACGCTTTTAAAGAACTCGACATCTAGCTTAGTGTCGGTAATTGTATAAGCGACGTTAGGTTGGTTCTGCCTTGAAGTAGAACCCGGTGTTTAGCTTAGTACCGGAAAAGGAAGTAAGCAACGTGTAAAGGTTTTCTCCACCTAGAAGGGAGTTTGTTTCGTAGTGAAGGATAACTCTCGAGTTAAAGGCTCAGGGAAATGGAGTAGGGCAAGGAAAAGAGTCCTTGTAGCCAAACCACTATAAACATCCGTGTTATGTGGTTTGATCATTCCTCTCTTTACTTTTCAGATATATTGTTTGATTATTTTTGTGTGCATAGTTTCATTGAATTCACATAAGTTACAAAACGGTTTTAATTAATTTTAAACGGTAAAACTATTCAACCCTCCTTCTAGTTTTCCACAAGATGCATTAAGTGCATTCTCAAACTCATCATCAATCAACCTATTAAGCTCCCTAAGTTCATTAATTTCCTTCTCAATTCAGTCACGCAACGAGATCATTGCACTAGGTGAAATGGATGGATTCGCGTTTTCCATAATGGCAAACGGAATAGTCAATGGAAAAGTTTTTATGAACAAAAGCACAAAGAAAAGATAGACTACAAGAAAGCTACTAAAAAGAAAATAAAATTCTCAGTTGATAGGAATCTAGTGAGTAGACCTAAACGAGATAGAAATTGAACCTAAACAATAACTATTCCCCGGAAGCGGCGCCAAAAACTTGATGCGAGTTTCAGAACCTCGAAAAGAAGTTTTACAATCCTCTAGGCAGTGTACCTAATCGCTGTAGTGTAGTATAGGTAGGTCCGGGGGATTGATCATTCTCTAGGGGAATAGTATCATTATTTCAAGATGTGTGATGAGATAGGTCTAGAGGTGAGGGATGATTCTTTTTGTATTTTTATATTTTTATGAAAGCAATTAAAAATCTCGGGTTTTGGAAGTGTGGGCGGAATTTGTTGCTAATCAACTAACTCAAAACTAATAATAACTGGATTAAACTAATTAAAAAGAGGAAAAATACAATTGGTGACTTCTTACAATAGGGAAAAGCGTGTTTTACTTATATTTAATTACTCCCCAGTTATCTCCAACTGATCTGTCGAGTTGTCACGTCCTTGTTTTAGTTGAAATGCCGTATTCCTTAATATCGATCGTGGGGAGGTGCCGAAGTCCCCAACTCTATGAATCTTAGTCTCCCCTAAAAACCTTAACGTCTATTAAGTTTTCTAGGATCTACAAGCTGCAATTCATGGAATAGATACAACGAGAAAAATGAATAGTGCACTCTACGATTTCGTTTCTAAGACGTTTAAGCTATTTACATATAAGAGGTCAGCCAGTTTTCTTAGCCTAATGCAAAGCAATCAACTAAACAATAGACGACAAATCAATATTCAACAACTAAGTTTCATTAGTGTTCTAAGCAAACACAAATAAACTTAAGCTAACATGTTAAAGAGAAGAAAAGATAAACAATTAATCAAACAACATATAGACATATTTAATGATTAAACGAATAACTTATCTTCAATGAAACATAGGTTTTGGGGGCTGTAAAACCCTTACAAAAGCTACCAAATTCGTCTTTAAAACCCTACTCCAAGATGTTACACGAATTATGAAAAACTATACGAAAATATATATAGGAATACAACTCTGACGGCGTCAGCTTATGGATCCTAACGCTGTCAGCTCGCCGTGATTAAGGTTTTGTCTTGTTTAAGTCGCCGTTATGACGGCGTCACCTTGTAACCTCTAACGCCGTCTCGTTATGTCTAACTTAACACGTGACTCTCAACATCAAATAACACCTGACGCCGTCTTTAGCAACAAGTGACGACGTCTCTTGTTAAACTTGAACCAAAAATCCAGCTTTAGCAACAAGTGACGGCGTCACGTTGTAGTATGCGACGCCGTTAGAGCTCCATGTCTGACAGATTTCACGAATTCGTCGTTTTCTTCACTTTTTCGTCCAAATACGTCCAAAAAGTGTCAATTTCCAGATTTTTGTTGATCACATTTATGTACTTGATCGAATTCCCTTAGCTTGTAAAGGTTTAGCTATGCTAGATAAATCTAACACAACCAATTTATAAACTGTGTTGAATTTACTAAAGTTTATGCAGAATCTAAACTCTAGTATTAAGAAGAATTCTTTTAATGTAACAGTAAACACATGAACAGTTTAACAATCAAACAAATAACTTCAATATTATTAATAATATGAATACTCAATAGTATTAGGGTTTACAACCTTGAAGCTAATCGACTTTTTAATAACACGTATCTTTCTCAATGCCCTAGGACCTCCTTTTATAGACTAACGAGTCCTAGTCGGCTTACAATAACTTTCTATACAAGATAAATCTTTTCTATACTTATCAAAACATTCTATACATATCTAACCGACTCTGTCACTTCAGCAGTAGTAACAATCAACCAGCACTCTTAATCTTTACTCTGGCAGCATTAACTTTTCAGCAGTTGTAAGTTTGTACCAGCAGTACTAACTTTGTTCCAGCAGCATTAACCACTTAGAGTATTTTCCTTGAAGTCTTCTAGCATTCATAATGTACTCTAGCTGTCTTAACTTCAACTAGCAGTCTTAACTCTTTAACCAGCAGCAGTAACATAGTTAGAGCATTTTCATTAATTCCCAAGTGCAATCTTAACCATATGAGCAGCAGCAACTCGAGAAGCTTTAATTCCCAACAATCCTCCCCTAAACTTGATATTTTCTTCTAAAATCATCAAGTTTCATTCAAAGCTTTAACCATCACCAAGAGGATGCTTCCAAAAACCTTACTTTTTCTTTTTCTCTTTTGGAGTGAGTATCCTCTCCATTTTCTTGAGCAGCTGATAGATCATTTCATCAAATACATCAATTTGAAGTCTAGCTGTTCCATTCAGCATTTGATGAACTAAAGCATGATTCAAAGGATATGCCTTCTCAACGAGCATGTAGACCAGTAGTCCATTCATGGCCACAGTATGTACTCCACAAGAATGATAAAGCTTCCAACTCAAAACTTTGTTTTGGAACTGATCATGCCATACTCTATCTTCTGGATGTGGTTCAAACATAACTTTCAAATCACCCTAAATAACCCTATCCAAGATATCATCTGGCATTGTATATCCATACTTAGCTTTGACCAGCTTCCATAAGGTTTCTAAGTCATCTCTATCAAAACGTTTGAGCATCTAGCAAAAAACAATAAATCTCTGAGTCTTTCCACCAGCTCTCACTATGTCCCACCAAGATGTCTTTCCATGAAAGCCAGTTTTCCAATCTATGATAGGCACTTTTTTCTTCAAAGGATCAACATCAACAATTTCTTATTCATCATCTGAAGCAATTACTATCAATTGTTGCATTTCAGCTTTTTCTTTGTCAATACTATTGGGAACACATTATATATTATCAAGTATCAGTCATATTTTGTATAATAGGTTGCTTTATTATTTAGGCCTTTATGTTAGTGATTAAGGTTCGGCCTATGTAGAAGGCCCATGGGTCGTGGCCTTCTATTTATCTTCTTATTAGGGCAACGCCCCTTATATGTAAAACACTATAAATACCCCCTCCCTTGAAGGGAGAGGGTGTTGGTTCATGTTAATTCATTATTACTTATTCTTACACATGTCCCTTCCATTCTTTCTCTCTCTAACTTTCTCTCTCTAGATCTAGTAACTTTGTGTGATAGATTTGTGACCTAACAAGTGGTATCAATCACCAAGGGGTAGATTAGGTTGTTTTAGATTAGATTTAGTAGAAATATTAAAAAATTAAGCGTACTGCCCTTCGAGTAAGAAGGCAATCTTCGAGTAAGACTTGAAGGTCTTCGAGTTATAAGAGATCCTTCAAGTTAGATCTTCGAGCAAGCTTTCATTTTTCAAGTAAGGAGTTGAAGTTCTCCGAGTAAGGAGTTAGTCCTTCTAGTAAGCCTTGTTCCTTCGAGTTAGTCTTCGAGTAAGAAGAATTTTTGAGCAACACTCTTAGAGTAAGAAGATTAATCTTAAGCTCTGTGTATACTTTCCGAGTTAGGAAATCAGAACTTCTTCATTTATAATCCTTCTACTAAGGGATTATATACTTGGTGAAATCTCATCCTTCGAGCAAGCATCCTTCGAACAAGGATTCTTCGAGCAAGCTAAAGTCTTCGAGCAAGGGTTTTCTTCAAGTAACAAAGTTTTGGTTATATTTTCCGAGTTAGGAAATCAGAACTTATAAGGATTTAACTTCTTCGAGTAAGGGAACTTATACTTCTTCATACTCCATTCTTCGAGCAAGGGCAATTTCTTCGAACAAGGACTTTATTCTTCTACTAAGGATGTTTCTTCAAATCTTCTACTTCAAGATCTAAACTACAACAACAACCTTCTTTATCTTAAAAGATCCATCATCCACAAGTTACTTCTTCAAGATGTCTCAACCACCGAACTACAAATACTTCTACAATTAACAGCAGCAGTATCGACAGCAACAACCGTATTCTCAACAACCACAGTATTAACTGCTTCAGCCCAAAAAGTGATAGGCAGCTTAGAGTCAGCTAGCATGGTTCTAGCAGCTTCTATTAGTGTTCTATTTCTCCTTTCAGCAACCCCATTTTGCTGAGGAGTTCTAGCTGCACTAAACTCTCTTCTAATACTTTTTTCTTTACAAAACTCATCCATAACTCTATTTTTGAACTCTGTCCTATTGTCACACCTAATGACTTTAACTTTCTTATCCACTAAGTTTTCTATCTCAGTTATAAATGTCTTAAGAATGCTAGGTGTCTCATCCTTAGAACCTAAAAAGAAAACCAATGTGAATCTACTATAGTCATTAGTAACTACAAGACAATACCTTTTATGCATAATACTACTCACAGATGTAGGGCCAAACAAATCCATATGTAGCATACACAAAGGTTGATTAATAGAGTTGTGGGTCTTGGGCTTACAAGAAGCCTTGTGTTGTTTGCCTTTGAGACAGGCAACAAAAGTATGGTCATTTTCAAAACGTTTATGAGGCAAGCCTCTTACCAAACCATCTTTAACAATTTTATTAATGGTTTTAAAATTTATATGACCAAGTCTTCTATGCCATAACATAGACTCATCCAATGTGGCCTTTGCAACAAGACAAGTAAGATCCTCTTTAGCAACAATCTTCTTCATATCAACACTGTATATGTTACCCTTTCTTGGAACTTTAAGTAGAACCTGACTTTCATCAGGCAGCTTAAAGTCTGGAGAAAGCAAAAGACATTCAGTGTAAGTAAAAAGAACTTTGTTCTTTTTGTCACATATTTGTGAGACACTAAACAGGTTATACTTAAGCTCTTGCACAAAATACACATCTTCAAAGCCTAATTTACCGGTTTTCAATGTGCCTTTACCAGTAATTCTCCTATTCCTCCCCCAAAGGTAACATATCCTCCATCCAATGGTTGAAAGTCTGAAAGATAGGACATGTTGCCTGTCATGTACCTGGAACATCCACTGTCTGCATAACCTTGATCTTCCTCATCATCTTGTGAATGTCCCTGCACATAAAATAAGGAAATTAGTTTCCTTGGGGTACCCAAGCCATCAGTGACTTGGGTTTTCCTCGTGCATCAATATAGTCAAATCTTTTTAGTACAATTGATGCACCATTGGGTTTGATTGGTCTCCATACCCAACATGCTGAGGCCTTAACATCATTTGCCCTTTTTTCCCTAGCAGTGTTTTTAGGCTCACCAGTACTAACTGCTGGTCTAGCAGTATGAACTGCTGGCCTGGCAGTTTGAACCTTTGGTTTCCAAAATTGTTTTTGAACCACTGCTTTCTTGTGAAAAGGCATTTTAACAGTTTGTTGTGCATGTTTGAAAGTTGGTTTTGCACTTGAAATTGCTGGTCTAGGGTAAACAGTTTTAAAAGGTCTGGATGTACTAATTGCTTTGAGGTCAAGCAGTACTACTAATTGGTTTGAGGCCAGACTTCAATAAAAGTGCCCTGGGTGTCATTCTGTTAGAAATAGGGTGAGTTTGAGACCTGTTTGAATTCACCCTATGATTTGAGTTCCTAGTTACTGTAATACCCCGTAATTTTCCGAATATATTTTTATACGAGATTTTCCCTATTTTTCATATACGGATCCTTTCTGAACTCTTTTGACTCTAAAACGTGAAGTTATCTCGCGAAACGATAAAATTTGTACACAACGCTTACTGGCACAACCGACGATTTTATTGATTATTTTATTATTTGTGAGAAACGTGGCGTATGAATAGTCATTTTTATTGGAAAAATTATTCTGAGCGCAATGGTGAAATTCCCGTGTCTTGAATCAACTATTTACTAGCCTAAATGAGCCCCGAGCCTCATTTCATGAAAGATAGCAAAAATTGCAGAATTGGCCCCTGGATCTTATATTACCCCGCCATCCCTAGACTTCAGTTATTGGCAATTCGAGTCCCTAGGGTTTTGCATAACATTTACTAGTCTATATAAACATCATATTACCCATTCTAAGGTTTATTTTCCCTTCCCCCTGCTCCAATAATCCGGCAGCCGTCACCCCCATCCGGCCACCATTTTCGGCCACCTCCGGCCGACTGCCGCCACACTTACCACCTCACACCCACCATCATCTACCTCACTACAACCACCCTCATCACATCATGGCCATCATTATAGCCGCCACATCTGAACGTCGCCGTTGCACCATCTCCACCACTTGCTGCCGCCACAATGAAGACAAGAAGACAAGGGTTTGTTTGTTTGTTTTTGGTTCGTTTGTTTGTTTGTTTTTGGTTCGCTACCGTGAGCAGCGTCCACAACAGCCGTCGTCACCACCTCTCTCTTTCTCTCTCATTGATCCGAGTGGTATGGTAAACCACTCATTGTTGTTGTTTATTTTATTTTCGATTATAACTGTTGCGTTACGTTTTCGTGGAGTGAATGGACTAAAAAACCAAATAAAACTCGTTATTAGTTGTCATTAAAAACCGGATTTAAACGTTTGAGTTATATGGTTTCGTATGGTAAGTTTCGAATGAAAAATGGTGTTGCTCGATTACTTTTGGTCACTGGTTATGAGTTAAACCCATAAGGGTTCGGTTTTGTATATATTGGCCTTGTTTATTTCGTTACTTGAGGTATTTGCATCGAGTTTTGATATTGTTATTGTTGTAGAATTGTTAGTGATGAGTCGGATTTATAACCCGTGTGGGATTCGGGTCGGGTATGAAACCTGGTGTTGGTTTGGAATTTGTTGTTGAGGTTATTGAAGTTACTTTAATTATTATGGCTATTTGGAAATCGGGTCGAGAGTTAACCCGTTTGGAGTCATGGGTTTGACCTTGGCAGTCTCTTCATGGTCTGGGTTGGGTATGCTTATGGTTCGACAACGCAACCCACATAGGGTGCGTTAGTTTGTTGTTTACGCTGAACCAGGGTGCGTTTGAGTTATGCTTGTGGGTTGATTCAAAACAAGAGATATATATATCTGAGTTTGCGTTTGAATTCCAGTATATAGGTGCGTTTGTATATTTACTCAGTCACATAGGGTGCGTTTGGTTTTAGTGTATTATCAGGCCAAAAAGCCCACTAAACCTGGTGTTGGGTTTGTTCGTGTGTTATCAGGCCAAAAAGCCCATAAGTCACTAAAAGTATGGATTTTAATAGTAAGAGTGTGTTTAGTTGTTTAATTAGTTTGAATTTTATTTTATTATAAGATATAACTAAAAGTGTGTTCGGTTATAAATCGAGGTATCAAAAATATAATTGACTAACGAAATTATTTGTATTTGACATTGATGCTCTTGGTACATTTTTGAAAGTTGAACGTGGAATTGTAAATTGGATTTGGATAATACGGAATATGACTATACTTGGACATTGGACAATTATGGATCATTATTGGGTTTACGATGTTAGGCATTGGACTTATTGGACATTTTGGGACTCGAGACAGTATAATATATTAGATTCAAAATCAATTTAATATATTAGACACGAAACGGACACAAAATCTTCAATAAACCCAAAACTAATAATTACGTGAATGATAACGAGACATAAAACTTATAAAATATTGTAACTTCAGATTTGGTTAATTAAAGTCGCAACGACTTGAGAAAACTGATTTTAATAGTTAAACTCTTTTCCATTTTATAAGACGTTTAAGTTTTATACAAACTATTTGGGATATCGGGGTAAATACCGAAACGTACAAACTGATTTATTTTATTTGAATTGATTATTTGTCATTAACTTCTAGGTTTGTCTTCTTTGGTTTGAGTTCTCGTCAGTATTCTCTCGACTATGTCGATGTCTATTTCTCTTTGGTGTGAGTTGTATGTCGAGTCTATGTTTTTTTACGACACGACACGAAACGTTGATACTAAGCTTTTGATGAGTTTTGAAATTGAGTAATCCACGAAAACTACGACACGTTGTCTTTTATAGACTTTATTATTGTATGAGACATATTATGAGATAACTGTATACATATTAGTGTGTGCCGATCTTATACCGTTGTGTACCGCCATGCTTGTACCACAGTGTACCGTTGTGCCTGTACGTCGTGGAACCATCGTCTCGTACATCTTGAGATTGTTATGTTGTGCTTCTCGATGCCAGTCGTGTCAGTTGTGATTCTTGCATTGCTGTGGCTAAGGTGAGTTCATGGCCCCTACTTTTACGTGTTTTAGAACTGTTTTGGGGGAGAATACATGCTCATTTTTAACTAAACTCAATGCTTTTGAATGCTTTAATGTTGAGACCTACTGGTTTCATGATTTTGGACAACATATGTGTTTTGATTGCAATATGTGCCTTATTGTGTGAATTCAGTTTGTGTGACTTGGATTGAATGTGTGCAACTGTTTAGTGATGCATCGACAGTATACATTTTGGGAAGTGGCACCCAGTATACATTTTGGGAAGTGGCACCCAATATCAATTTGGGAAGTGGTACCCAAACTATGTGTGGATCGTTTATGCGTGTTTGTAGTTTGAGGTTCAGTTGTTGCTAGCTGTTATGTGCTCACATTAGTATATCATGCTCACGGTTGTCCTACGCTTCATTATTTACAGCTTCGTGGTTTAATTAACAAACCTATGAACTCACCAACCTCGTGTTGACAGTTTTTAGCATGTATTTTCAGGTTAAGACGATAGCTTATTTTTGGAGGCGCTTGGCAAGGGGCACGGTCATAGACGACACTGGTATACTTGTTGGGACCGCTTTACATATTTATGGGCCTATTTCTGCACTACTTTTGAATAATGTAAATTTAACATTTTTGTTAACAAATTTTCATCTAAACGGTTTAGGTAAAACCGTTCTTGGTAACTTGTGTTGTGATACCAATTAAGTAGCACCCCAGTGACATGTATGCTTCTGCTGCACCCAATTTTCGGTGTGTGACAGTTACCCTATTATTCCCAGTAACCATCTTTCTCCCTTGATGGTTATGACAAAAAGCCTATAGGTCGTCAAAGCTACCATAAGTAAAACAAGCTTTTTTGTACATGACAAAGTCACTTCCTAGTTGATGTGAATTGAGGTCATTACAGTTCCTCTGGTTACCTCTTGGCTTTCTTGTGGACCTATACATCTCGCAGTACCTAACTGTTTTCCAAACTGGTTTTACATTTGTTGTAGACTTAACAATTTTATCACTAGTCACCTTAGGAACATTGGTTCCTTCTAACTTTACCACATAAGGTTTAACTACAACCTGATCTTCCTTATCAAATTCCCAATCCTCAATGGTGGGAGCATCTGAATTCCTATCGGTTGACACCTTTTCCTCAGTAAGAGAGGTGTCACTTGCACTCTCAAAAGGCTCACAAGTTACTACAGGTTTATTAGCAGTTGAAATTTCTTTGGACTTACAACCATACTCTAACTTAGGTTGTTGAAACTCAGTCAAACCTATATGCTCTAGGTCAATTCCTGGGGGTGCAGGCACTCCTCTATGAGGAGGTGGACATGTTTTATACCCCAACCCAGACTTAGCCTTATTAACCATTTGACACTCTATAATTTTATTAACACCTTTTGATGCATACTCTAAAGTGTCTACAGTTAATTGAATGTTTTCTTTTGCTTTAATGATTTTATCTAATTCAGCTTTAAGCAAACTAATCTCTGCATTTTTTAGAGTTAAGTCTCTCTTAAGAACTGCTATATCCTCAGTAAAAGCAGATTCATTGTTCTTGTAATGCACTATTTGTTCTTCTAGGACTGCTAAACCTCTTTTGTGATTAGACAAATTATAATTTGTTTGGTTTAATTCAATCCTCTGTTCATCATAGTGTTTCTTTAAAGCTTCATATTCTTTAAGAGCAGTGCAATTTTTTGAATAACGTTTAGTAGATATTACCTCAGAGTCAGAGAAGGCCATAAGTGCCATCTTAGCAGGTGCTTCCTCATCATCTGCCATGAAACTTCAATCATAGCCTAGACCATCAATAGCCACCATAATCTTTGAAGTTTCAGGCTCTTCCACTGCCTTGGGATTGGTTCCATATCCCTTGTTCCTACTATCCTGTTGCCTGGGTCTTCTACATTCCCTTAAAAAATGCCCCAACTTGTGACAGTTGTAGCATTCTACCTTGGACTTCTCAAAACCAGCAGTATCATTACTATTGATGTTGATCTTCATGCCAGTTCTTTGATAGAACTTCTTAGCCCTCATGCTAAGAAGTGAAATCTGCCACTTAAGATCCATCTCTTCTAAGTCATCATCATTAATCTCCTGGAGATCTTCATGTGTCAGCATTGACCCATCATTCTGGCTGGTTAGGAAAGCACAATAGGTAGTATCATTCAAGATACCAGTAGTACTGCTTGATAAGCTAGCAGTACTAACACTAGGGTTAGCAGTACTAACTCCTACAGCCACTTTCACCTCATTTGGACTTGAATTACTGGGAGATGACACAAAAGCCATGTTCCCAGTACTTAAACTAGCACCTCCAGCTTTCTTCATATCCTGCTCAACAATCTTGAAGTTGTTGTAAAGATCATTGAGGCTCATAGTATCAATGTCTGGCTTATTCTTCCAGACCACCACATGCATAGCCCATTCAGCAGGTAAACTCCTCAAGAACTTGGAGTTCAGATCTTCCTGAGGTATATCAACACCAAGTACAGCCAGTTGGCTGACAATATTTTGCAGCCTATTAAATATGTGATCCAAAGACTCATTACTGGTTGCACTAAAGTTTTCAAAGTTCTGCTTCAACAGAGTCTTTTGGGTCTTCTTGGTGGCTTCATTACCACCATACCTAGTAGTGATAGCCTCAAACAAAGACTTTGCATCTTTGTATTTGCTGAAGTTTAAGAGTTGATCATTTGGAATGCTCATCATCAGCAAGCTCCTAGCCTTGACATCGTTTTTCTTTTGTAGCTTCTCTTCTGCAGTCACTAGAGAGGTTTGCGCAACAGTCTCTTCTTTACCATTAACTGTTGATACAGATGTGGAAGGTTTAAACGAGTTTCCTTTTTCAATAATCTCCCAGAGTGCATAGTCCTGCACTTAGAAGTACTGTTCTATTCGCAGTCTCCACATCTCAAATTCGTTTTGCTTCAGCATAGGTAATTTAGCAGCCATGTTAGTCTGTGTAGTTTCCATGTCCATTATCTTGAAAAATAGTTCTTCTAAAATCAAAGTATCAGCCTGGCCCTGATACTACTTGAGAGGATCAAACACTTAGGATGTTACTCCTTTATGATGTGTTTAAGATACTTTGAGGTTATACTGTTAAGTATGCGGAATCTACTTAACAATACTTAGAAGGTTTTGTTTGATGTAACAGTAATGTAATATGAATAATGAACACAGTGATTAACTTCAAACGATTCAATATTATCCAAGAATAATACGAGTGATCTTAATATAACTAGGGTTACAATGACCTTGAATCTTAACAAAACTTGTATGACTTGTACATAAACATCTAACCTAGAACCTCCTTTTATAGACTTAAGGAGTCCTTTACAAGATAAGTATCTACCCGTATTTTTCTAACTAATTGTGATATACATACAATCTATACCATACTTATCCTTGACACGTCCTTATCATTCCTTTTACGCAGCAGTACCTTTTGTTATATACTAGCAGTACTAACTTGACAGTTTGTACTGTTAGTTATCCATCAACAGTCTTCAGTTATACACTAATAGTTTGTACTGTTAGTGTAATCTTCCAGCAGTACTAAGTCAGGAACATTTAATTCCCAACAATAAGATTGCTGGTACTAAATGGTTAAGTGTATGAGTGGTTTGTGTAGCTAGTTGTGCTTGAATATGTCCTAAACAATGCGCTTTAAGTTTCATAGTCCTAATCAAACACATTCTCTTAGTCGAAGAATTGCATGTGGCTTAATCAACTGTGGTGTCTAATGTACATGTTTATATGGATTTCTCGGTGCTTGAACATGTTTAGAATATGTTTAGGAAGACATTTGATGAATGCTTGATGTCTTAAACTGTCTTACATAGAATTTTAGTAAAGTATGAATGTCTTCGAGTAAGATAAGAAATCCTTCAACTAAGGATGAAGGTCTTCGATTAAGGAGATTAATGTTGCTTACATATAAAATTTTGTGAAATCCTTCGAGTAACAGGTTAAAATCCTTCTACTTAGAAATGTTTTATAAAAATCTTTGAGTAAGCAATATTTCTTCAACTTAGAAAAGTTTTTGTAAAATTTCTTCGATTAAGGTTATTTCCTTTACTCTTCCAGTAAGCAAATATCCTTCAACTAAAAAATTTTATTCAAACTCTTCGAGTAAGACTCCATTCTTCGAGTAAGCAATTTTTTTATCAGATTCTTTGACTAAGTGTGCTATTTCTTCAAGTATGAATAATATCATGTTTCTCCGAGTTAGGAGGATTTCAAAGTTTTCGAGTAAGGAAAATGGTAATCTCCAAGTTAGGGCTGATATTTTAAAAATTGTTTCAAATCTTTCGAGTAAGGATAATTTGTCATACTTTCTACGAGTAACATTAATTCCTTCGAGTAAGACATGTTTTCAGACTTAGTAAAAATTTTCTAAGTATTGAATTGTGATCAAGTTGAAAAAGTGTATTTGCTCCTATATGGTTGTTTGTTTGCTTAATGTGTTCATATTATTCATGATCATCTTACATGTCTCTCTATATGGTGTATCATATCAGTTAGGCACAGATCATGTAATAAGTGACTTACACTCACATATATATACAATTTCCATTGCGTGTCTTTATTGGTGTTTGTGCTACACAGGTTAATTATGTCTCAAACATCCATGGCAAGGAATGAATTGATCCCAGAGGGTGATGAAAGAAAGATTGGAGAATCTAACTCAAGAGTTGACTTGGAGAAATTGCCATGCCATCCTACCTGCCAAGTCATGGTGGAGATTCTGAAGAGACACTTCTGCAGACATGTTCTGACTAAGTCCGCCACGGTACCAGAAGTCTACCTCAACTAGTTCTGGCATACATCAGTCGAGACAAAAAGACAATGGCAGTCACCCTTGATACTAGGATGATCCAATTCGATGTTGATCTTCTTCGCGGCATTCTTGAGCTTCCTCAAGCAGTATTTGGCAAACATAAAAAGTTTCTTGAAGATCCTACTTTTGAACGTGTAGTCAGGTCATTAAAACACCTGGGCTATGATGATTCGTCTGAAGAACTCTCCTCACATTCAAAGGTGGATAGAAAACACATTCCTCAACCTTGGTTAACCATGTACACAATCTTAAGCCACTGCATAACAGGAAAAGAAACGGGTCACGATCACCCCAGACTTGAACATCTACTATTCTTCTGGGGTGTCAACAGCCTACATCATATGGATTATGCAAAGTACATCTGAACGGACATGATCTATCAAGCCCACAAGTTTGGACAAAAGAAGGGCTACAAGATTCCCTTCCCACGCTTCACCAAACTTCTCATCGCTCACTTCAAGGAAAAAGAACAATCAATTGATAAACGTCCGACTAAAAAGGCTCACACAGTACAAATGGACCATGTTCTTTCTAGAGTGAGAATTCATACCACTAACACCACCACACAAGGCCTTAGAATTCCAGACAAGTTAATAACGGAGGCAATGAGGGCAACTGAATCATATGTAAGGTATGACGAAGCTGAGAAGGCAGGTACAGTAGATATAACAGTAAAGGGTACTACTGGAACAAGAGCAAGAGGAAGAGGTATTAAAGCTGGATCTACTAGAACAAAGAAGATCACCCTAGCTACAAAGAAGAAACCAATGATCAGGGATGAATCTACTGAGGAAGAAGAAGAAGAGGAACAGAGCCTAAGGGAAGAAAGAAGAAAAAGAATTATGTAGATTAAGAAGGAAATGCATGACGAAGGACTGGGTAAAGGCAAGGGAAAATCAATCAAGATTCAAGACAAACCTGATGACACCCTTCAACCACCAAAGACTAAAGAAGAGGAGATTGCACAACTCCAGAGAGCCTTACATGAAAACAAGGCAAAATATCTGGCTGATATTGAGAGACTTGAGAAAAGGAAGAGAGGTAAAGGATCTGCATCACAGGTTAGGGAAGAAGAAGTCTTGTCTTAGTCCGAAGATGATACTGAAGCTACACTGTCTAAATCATTGAGTGCCTCACCAAGTGAATCTGAGGGTGAATCGGAAGAATCAGAACAACTAATTCACACACCCTCAGAATCAGATGATAACAAAACTGATGAAGATAAAGGTGAAAGTGATGATAAGGATGAATAAGATGATAAAGATGAAGAAGATGAGAGTAATGATGACAAATACAATTTAAGTGATGAGGATGATGATAACCAAGAAGATGATAATCAAGATGACGATCGTATACCTACTCTACCGGTTATTCCATCATATGTGGATCAAACCTCCAAAACCAAGCCTCCATCACCATTACCCACACCCCAACAACCAAAAAACAGTGAACTCCAAGCCCTTAAAGAGCAGCTTAGCGCATTACAAACTCAAGTGACGACACAGCAAAGTGAAATCAACGAGTTCAAAGCATATGATACCCAACTAGCAATGGAGCACTACCTCAACAATAACTTACCACAAGAGATCTTCAAACATCTTCAGGAGACGCTTCCAACTCTTCTGAAGGAATACATCAAAAGGAAGCTTGATGGAATTGTGGCACATCACATTCAAACCACACCGCTTACAATCTAAACAAAACCATCCAAGCCTTCCGCTGCTGATCTTAAAGGACAATTTCTAGAGGCTATCATCAATGATCCGGAAGAGGAAGATCTTCGCAAAGCTTTAATCGAATCAATCAAAGAAAGCTGAAAAGAAAGGTGAGTCGTGCAAGAAGGCCAAGCCTAGCAAACGTCGTCGTGATGATCATGACAAAGACGACCAAGCGAAGCCGAGCGAGAAACGAACAAGAACAACTAGACCTACTAGTACACTACCATCCTCTAATGTTCAGCAAACGGGAAAAGAAGAACTTGTGCCTCATGAGACTGGAACCATTGATGAAACTGAAGCTCATGATGATGTCACCATTGATCAATTTGAAGCTGAAGCTGTTCCTCAAAAAGTTGCAATTGTTCCTGCACCACCTGCAGATGCACCTCTCAAACCCGCTACTGAATGGGTTAACCCTGATGCTGAAAAGTTCGATTGGTTTAAAGAGATGGTGGATGCTTACCAAGACATTCCAGAAGATGAAGCACCTGCAGAAGGATCAATTTTGGATTTCACTAAGAAACTGAAGAAAGTAATGAAGGTTTAGAAACTGCAACTATCAGATATTGTCAAGATCCACAAAGCAGGGTTCTTTTAATTCAATACTGCAATAACTTCTCAACTGGAATTCAAGTATAATCTGGAACAAGTTGCACGGGCCTTATCTAAGAACGTTAACTGGGATGATGCAAGATCTTCTCAACAAACCGACACCTTCCAATTCCGTGATTACTCACAACCCTTACCTCTCATCGGTCATACCCATAATCCCAAGATACCCAAAGCTTACTTCTTCAACAATGACTTAGAGTATCTTATTTATGGGAATACGAATCCAGAAAAGCGTTATGCTACCTCCCTTACAAAGTTCAAGGCAGCCACATATGTGCAAGAAGGTTTAGAAGAATAGATCGGACACTTGTTCATCAACTCAATTGAAAAATACATTGATGAAGCTGTTCTAGGAATCTTCCACTAGCCTGACATGAGAAAATGGTTCTACAAATGGAAACTTTTTTTTACCTCGAAACATAAGGCATACTACAAAAGTAGGATTCTTTCCATTAAGAGTGCTGAGATAGAGTCGAAGTATGGCTATAATTTTCTGACCAAGATCACGGTGAGAAGGCAAGATGACAAGGAGTACACATTCAACAAAGCCGATTATCCTTACTTGAATCTAAAAGACATTGAAGATATGTACCTACTCAAGATTCAAGGAAAACTAGAGCATCTTCCTGGTAGTCTTCAATACAACATCATCAACTCTATACTGATTTACATCTGAAGTATCGTGATCAAGACAAGAGTCAAAGATGTTCATCTTGGAGTTGAAAGTTACCAGAAGCAGTTGAATCTAATCAAACCTGATCTTCGACCTCTGGGTATAGCAGAAATGAAGCCATACTCCTTCAGCAACAAACCATTTGGGGTAGTGTACATGAGATCTGGAAGACCAAAGTTCATGGGCTATCAAGATATTCACAAGTTTAGCAATGAAACTTTGATCCAAGTTAGGGTTGAACTTGATCACATTCTGGAAAATCACACACAAGGAAGGAAGCAGGGTTAGCTGAGGCACATGACTTGGAAAAGGAACGATGTGAAGCAAGCGGTCAAGTTCTTGGCACGGATTGACCAACAGGCTAAAGCATCGGGTTCAGATGAGAAGGCTGGAGAGTTATGTGGGTAGACGAGCTAGAGATCTGAATATTCTCACTTTCTGCCGTCCAGAGTAAAACACTGGTATCATTGTCAATTACTTGTCATCGTTAATAATTGTTTATATATGAATATGGCTTGTGCACAGATAACAGCGCACAACCCGATCTTGTAAAGAAAGGACCCTGAGGTACGCTTCAGTGCCTCAATCCTAATGTAAGGAGCGAAAGCTTCTTACTTTTGAGTAAAATTAATCAGAAATTTCTAAGTTTTTCAAAATTATGCTCAAAAGAACAAGTATTCCTTTGTTAAGGGGGAGTACTTGAAACAAACATCTTTGTTCAAAACACAAATGTTCTTGATGGAATTCTTCCCATAAACCTCAAAAAGCATATTTTAATCAAAAGTTTTCCAAAAACAACATGAATATGCTATTTTTTAGGGGGAGAATAAGTATGTGATTAAAATATGGTAATTGAAAAGATGAAATCTCGCATAAGCTCGACTCAGATTGTACCCTCGAATTGACGAATATCAAATGTCATTAATCGTAAAGACATGTCCTGGACGGGTAATAATTTCAAGATGGTTTATCTAGTGATGTAAACATGTCTCGCAAAGGACTTGTCTGAGTAGAGTGTACCGATTTTGAGAGATTCTTCTTTGAATATGACCTGGACGGGTAATAATTTCAAGCTAGTTTAACTAGTGATTTAAACGTGTCTCGCAATGGTCATATTCACTGAAAATCAATCAATTCTAAGAGTGCTGACTCAACCCGACATGTGCAAATTTACTTTAAACACTTATGAGCACATGTTAAGGGGGAGTATTTTTGAAAAATGCAAAACTCTCAAAGTGTAAACAATATAAGGTTTACACTCATAAACACTTTGAGAGATTCTCAAATAATTGGTTTTATGGCAACATAGGATAGTCATGGAGATATAAGGTGACTAAGGTTAGGAAACCGTCCTATGATCCGCCGGAGCCGGAGGGATCTACCCATGGACAATACCAATAGTCTAGAACTAGAAAGTCCTTATGTATGATTAATAGAAAAGGAGTAAAGAAATGAAAGGAGAAAGAAGGGGTTGAAGAATTAAAAAGAAAATTAAAAAAAAGGGTGAAAAGAAATAGCCCTCCATATGTTCAACCTTAGGGCAGAAACCGGGTTCAATACATATGCTACTGGTTGTTACTACGATAACACCGGTATTGAAGACTAAGCCGTCATGGACCCAGTGACGCACTGCACTAAACCTTATAGCCACTCAGGTGTCTCTCAAAAGACACTTGTTTCATTTCTCACGGAGAACCCTTCATTATCAATCGACCTCTCATTCCGAGAAAAGTTGATATTGAAAAGGAGGCACTCTGCTCCATGCCTTCGACGACCAAAACCAATAAGCACTGAATCGAGTCTAGAGCCATGAGATACATAAAAAGATCTCATAGGAACACTTAACATTTCTACACTGGTTGTTCAACAATAAGAACACCAGTTGTAAATTACAAGAGTCCTACGCAGATCTTATCGGGTATGCGTATTTACGTCGCAAGTGGGATCTGTAACATTTGATCCATGTCTAATGTTCAACCTGGTATCTGTAATAAAAGGATGGATGACATATAAACCATTTAAATGAGATGTGTAAGAAACTATTATCACATATCTCTAGGGGCATTGGCTTGTTGTTAGACACTAACATTTGCTTGTATAATTACTTGATTATTATGACGTCGCAAGTGGGAGCTGTTGGAGTATGTTCGTGTCATAATAAATAATTATATGGCTAGACATATGTGAGCCTATGGGGTCACACACTTATACGCAGAGACACCATTTAATATATCGTATCTATCGTATTTAAATTATATTTAACCTTCGTAACTCGGGATCAATAACGGGCCACTAACAACTAAGCTAGTACTTAGTTTATTAGATTGGACCAACAAATGGGAAAACCGATTTAGGGCCCCCATATGGCCAGCCATGGTGGGAAACAAGAGGGAAAAGACTAGGGGTTAAGTGTAACATTATTTCTTATAACCTGTTAGCATTGAATTTATGCTATTTTGGAAGTGATGGTCATTTGTAGCTTAGAACTTTAAGTGTCATGTATAATATGTATTTTACATGTGGGCTAGTAGCATTAGTTTTGTTTGTAGCTTAAATGTATATGTGTAGTGCATATATTAGCCCACATCATAGTCCATATGAAAAGCCTTTCAAGGCCCATTCGTATGGCAGCCATCATACAAAAGCAAAACTCTCTCATTTAGCAAAGTGTGCTTTGAGAGAGTGTGTGTGTATTACTTGTATTTTCTCTCTAAATCTAATATACACATTTCCAGGTTTACTCTCATCTCTACTGCCACCATCTCACCTCATCTATATTTCTTCTCATTCCCATCTATATTATTCTCTTCTTCTAGTTCTTATGTGCCATTCGATCTAGTGATTAAGTGGTATGATAAAAGAGTGATTTTCACTCGCAACAAGTGGTATCAACAGCCGGTCAACGAGGTAGGAAGCTTTTGTGTTTCGGTTTGTGCTATCAAAAACCAACTGTTGGGTTTTTCTTTTCTCTTCAAATCGATTGCAAATATTCAAGAGTAAGGTTGTGTTTCTTAATATGTTAACAACTTGGTGTTTGATTCAGTGATTATTCCTCATTTATATCTTGGGTTTAAAAGGCTGCATTCTTTTGTTGTTCTAAATATTAGACCGACTGGGAATTTTTATGAAAGGATAAGATGTGTTTTTTTTGGAATAAAAGTGAATATAATAATCTTTGATATTATTGGTTTAGTTGGTAAAAGTTGTAAGGCAAGTGTGCAAGTAGGTGAAAAGTGGTCAGAGATATCCTTGAAATAAGGCTTCACGTGGGCATTGTACTCAAAAGTCAACAAAAGTGGCAAAAAGCTGAAATTTCTCGGAATTACTCATTAGTCTCGCAATTGCTACGTTTATCGCAATTAATACTGCTCTCGGAATTGCTCTTTCGCAATTGGTACTGCCTGTCTCGCGATTCACCATCGCAATTCAGTATCGCAATTGCCTGAGGTCTCGCAATTGGTATCGCAATTCACTTTGTGTCTCGCAATTCCACTGCTTTCGCAATTGAAGTGTTTTATCGCAATTGCCAGTCTGTCTCGCAATTCATTTCGCAATTGGTGCAGTTTTATCGAAATTGGTCTCGCAATTCATACTTGGTCTCGCATTTGGTGCAATTTTCAGACTTGGCAACTTCAGTCCTTGTACTTTCAGCTGTCTTAAGAGATCTTTCGAATTTGACACTTTTGGCCCTCGCAATTGTGATTAAAAGTCTTCAAAGTTAAATAACTTTTAAGGATTTGATTCGAACGTAATTTCGTCAACTCGAAAGTAAACTCGGTATTTTTACTCTTGTATAAGAGTGTAAAATACTTCGACAAATGGTTATCTACTTTCTTGTATAAGATTGTTAGATGTTATATAAATTACGAATTTATATAAATAAGATATATTTCTATCTAAATTGATATTTTGCCATAATTTGTATAAATTTTGGTCGAATTGAAATTTCTATAGAAAGTGTCGTGTTTATCTAAATTGTAATTTACATAACTTTTTGTCGAGACTGTAAACTTTTGACTTTGTCTTAATTATACTTGAATCAAGTTTCGTAACTTTATTTAATTTGCTGCAACTTGAATCATCATCAACAACACAACAAAGCTTCACAACAACAACCAAGTTTAACCTTCAACAACAACATCTCCTACTTTGTTGCAACGATCCTGTATCTATTTTATCATACAGTCATCATCAATGGCAACTCAACAAGACAATATGGCAACTGATCTGGCACATGCTTTTGCATTATTCACCGAGGCATTAAACTTCAAACAACATAACAACAACCAATGGAATTCACCGTACACTGACAATACGCAGTTATATATGGGTCAAGAAGGACAAATGGTTGAGGTTATCAGGAATCAGCAAGGAAATGCTATGGGTATACAGTATACGGGAAATCAAATGGATCAGTTTGTGAATCAGAATGGGGTCAATCAAAATGAAGATTATTGTTTCATGACTTCATCTGAAATCCAAAGGAGTGATATAGGCAGAATTGGTAATGTTCCTGCAATGACGAAAGTAGAAAAGCTCCAGTACATGCTGATGCTAGCCAACAAGGAACATTCGGGAATACCTTTGACTGCTGAGGAATCCGACTTCTTGCTTTCAACCAGAATCAATGATAATTCTACAGAAGTCACAGGAGTCTCCGATCCTATGCCTGATCAGCAAGAACCTACATCATGCAGTGATTCTGAAACTCCTCCGTCCTATGACACAGAACCACTTCATGAGGTACCATCATTGTTTGCTCATGAAAAGCCACATTCTGTGCCTCTCGAACCTAATTTCGATACATATGTGGGGGAGCAAGTTAATAGCAATGTTAAGTGTGAAACTTCATATATGGATCCTAATGAAGTTCCAGTTGCACAAAATGATGCTAATGATGAGGAAACCCATGCTCTATTTGAATCATTACTTCAAAATTGTCAAATAGAGATTGAAAAGGTCAAAAAGATCAATCGCGAGGTAAAAGCCGCGAATGAAAAATTGACCACTGAGCTTGAGAGTTATAAGTTGAATGCACGAGCTTTTGATTTTCACAATGATCGACATTCAGAACTTGAAAATAGTTTAAGAGATTCTGTTTTAAGAGAAAAACGTTTGCAAATCAAATTTGACACTCTAGATGTCAATTTGAACAACAAAATAAAATCTTTAAACAAGGAAATTTCTGAACTAACAAACCAGCTTTCAAAACAAAAATCAACTTATTCCAATCTTGAAAAAGAATAGAAGGAGTTGAATGAAAGGTTTTCAAAACGTGAAAAGAATCTTCTTAAAGAGATCAATGACAAAAAGGAAACCATTGCAAAATTGGATGATTTGCTTGTAAAAATGGGTCATTCTGCACAAACAGTTAACTTGTTGATAAACGATCCAAACCCGATTTTACATACATTAAAAAAGGTGGCTATCGGTTATGAAAACCCTTATATTCTCAAGAAAGCTCAAAAAGAACAGAATGTACTTTTTAATGGCAATTTAATAAATGCTATCCATGACCCTCATTCGGGTTATGATTCTAGCGAAACGATTGCGCTGTCGGAAGAGAGTAGAAAGAAAATGTGACAATTGAACAAAGAAATAAAACCCATTGACTATAATGAAGTTAACAAACTTGCTGGGGTTCATCTTGTTCAAAAGGAGTCACCTCTGTTTTTTCAAAAACCAGTGGTTTTCGCAAAACAAAAAGCTGTCTCAATTCATCTGTCTAACATTCAACAAATGGCATCTAAAAACACTTATGATACAAGTGAAGCTAGACTATATTTGGTGGATCTTAAACAGAGAATTGAAACACTTCAAAGTATTGTGGCTTCCAAAACAAACAATCAAAAATTTGAATGGTTTTCAGGTGTTTAGGATGAAATTAAAGAGATTTTTGAATCGTAAATTAATCCACACATTTCTGCAATCTATGCGGTTGTTTGAAATGTGGAAAATAATCTTTTAAAAGAGTCTGCAGAATTCGTTAAGGATCACAAAACCTTAGTGAAGGAAGCAAATGAATACTTGGAACGAATAAAGGTTTTGGAACATCAAAATGACTCTCTCTCTTTCGAAGCTCTATCGACCGATATTATGTCCATTATTTACCAAACATATTCTATGGAAGATGATGAAAGACTTCGAGCTGAAACTTCTGAACTTGTTTTAAAATATGAAAATGCGCTTGCTAAGATTGAAAAACAAAATGTCACATATTTTAAACAACTTGATCTGAAAAAGGAAGAATGCAAGTATGACAAACTGTCGTATGAGCGTTCTTACAAACAACTGAAAGAACAAATTGATCTTTTGAAGTCTCAGCTTGAAAGTCAAAAAAGGCAGGGTGAGGAAACTAAGTTTGCAAAACCATCAACTTCGGAACAACCAAAAATGTCAATTTCTCAAACGGTTCCAACAGTTGATGTGACAATTGATTTGACAAAACTAGTCACACCAACACCCTCGCCTAAAAATTGTTAAGGAATCAGTTGGTTCAAACAAAACGGTCCACAATCACTACCTAGAAACAGCTAGTCAAAAGGCACAGGTTCGACAAGACGGAATTTTAGGCACAAAACCTAGAGTGATGAATTCTACAACATTACAAAGCACTGCTAGTAGTAGTAAACCACTACCTAGGATCATTCAACTAAAGACTAGGGATTGGCTTGCATCTAAGAGTAGTTGCGAAAAAGAAAATGTTATCCACGTAGAATCCAACACTAAGAATTCAAATTCCTCTTCGAACAAGAAACCAGTTCAAAATGACAGTAGTGACAAAACTAAGGTTGCCATTTTAAACAAGAATGTTTAATTTGTTTGTCCTACATGTCAAAAATGTGTCATTTCTGCTAATCATGATGCATGTGTTGCACAATATATCAAGAAAGCAAATGCAAGTGCTAAGGCACAATCCTCTAAGACATCAAATAGCAACAAACCCATTGCTAAGAAGCAAAAGGCTAAGAAACCAACTAGGTGGATCTCTACAGGACGTAGTGTTTCTCAAATTGAGACTTCCGTTGCATCTGAAAAGGAAACAACTCCTAGATCTAGCCCTAGGTGGATTCCCACGGGAAAAGTTTTTAAAACAGTTGGTCTTAGATGGATTCCCATAGGAAAGATTCTTGATAGTTGCACCACAACAAGTAATAGTGAAAATCATCAGGATAAGGATGTAGAAACCACTACAACCGTTGATAGTGGACACCCTCAATGTGATGATTCATGTTCTTCTAACACTATTATTTGTGCATATTCTTCTTTTGTGGATTCTGTGATTGCAGGTACTCGTGAAAGTGTTGAGAGTTCACTCGCTGAATGTGGAAGAGAAGACCTTTATGCCAACATCGCATTTGGAAATCCTGGTCTACATCCACTCTTAACTCCACTTTTACTTGTTCATACTTAATCATTCTTTGTGAATATACATTTTTTGAAAACATCAAAAAGAATATACAAAAATGGAAAATTTTCAAATAATACAAAAACAATATAAAATCACAAAAATCCAAAAATATTCTTCTCCGACATGTCTCTCGTATAATCAATATTCTGTACGTACTTAGAAATATCATTCAACAATGATACGGGCATGTACAGATGCTTGAGCGAGAGTTCTTTAAATGCTTTCAAAACATGTCATTTTTCTCAAACTTTTTTCTTAGATGGCTTTTGTTCAATTCAGTTCAAAACCCGCGCTTCATTAATGGCTTGTAAGTATTTCAGCTTACAACCCGAGCTTCAACGTTATGGCTTATGCACACATGTCAGTGCATAACCCGTTCTTCAAAGAAAGGAAAGTGCTTAGTAAAAATCTTTCGAGCACTTATCCTAAAATCAATGGCTTTTGTATACTTCAGTACGAAACCCGCCCTTATTTTGGTGGCTTCGGAACATCTCAGTTTCGGACCCGAACTTCAAATAAAGGAAAGTGTTGTGCAAAACCAATTTCTTTTTCTAACACTTATCCTAAAAACAAATGAAGATATTTCTCCTTACACATCTTCAAAGATTTTCAAAATCTTCTCTATCTTGAGCACATTTTCTTCAAGATTTTTCAATAAGATTTTTCCAAATCTTTCATAAAGTGCTCAAGATAACTCCCTCCTAAACCCTTAAAACCGCTTTTAAACTAAAATGTTTAACCATATGCTTTGTTTAAGGGGGAGTAGAAAAACAAAAATGTTCCAATTTCATGCTCAAATCCGTCTGTCTCTCCAAAAAGTTTCATTTTAATCAGTTGATATCAAAAATATCACTGCATGCTATTTTTGAGGGGGAGAAGATGTGATTAAAATGTGATCAAAAGAGAATCTCAAAAAGAGTTCTTCAAAAAGACTCAGCATGAACCCTCGAATTGACTAAAGATAAATGTCAGTAATCGAAAAGACATGTCCTGGACGGGTAATAATTTCAAGCTGGTTTACCAGTGATGCAAGCATGTCTCGCAAAGGATTTATCTGAGTAGAATGTACCAATTCGAGAGATGATCCTTTGATATGACCGGGACGGGTAATAACTTCAAGCTAGTCTAACTAGTGATGTAAACGTGTCTCGCAATGGTCATATTAATTGAAAATCGATCAGTTCAAAAAGTGCAAACTCTACCCATCCTGTGCAATTCTTTCTTAAATCTCATATGCACATGTGAAGGGGGAGTATTTCAGAAAATGCAAAACTCTCGAAGTATTAACAAAATGTGTTTTATTCATGAACACTTTGAGAGATTTTCTCAAATGGTTTTATGGCAAGCGATCAACAAATAACCTAGGATAATCATGGAGTTATAAGGTGATTATGGTTAGGTTATGTCCTATGATCCGCCAGAGCCGGAGGGATCTTCCCAAGGACAACTCCAATAGTCTAGAATTATAAGTCCTTAGGTAAGATTGAAAAAAGGAGTAAATGAGGAAGGAGAAAGAAGGGGTTGAAGAATGAATAAGAAAAGTTTTTGTAAGGGTGAAAAGAAATAGCCCTCCATGAAAACTTAGGAAAGAAATTGGGTCAATACATCTGCTATCGGTATTCACTAAGGTGATACTGGCATTGAAGACAAGACGTCATGGACCCAGTGACGCATTTGCACCACCCCTCCTATCCACTCAGATATCTCTTAAAAGATATTTGTTTCATTTCTCACGGAGAACACTACATAATCTATCGGCCTCTCATTCCGAGATGTGTTGATATTGAAAAGGTGGCACTCTGCTCCATGCCTCCGACGACTAAAACCAAAACGCACATAATTGAGTCTAGAGACATGAGATTCATCAATAGATCTCTTAGGAACACTTCCTATGCAATACACTTGTGTTCATCAAAAGGATACAAGTTGTATGAGTCTTAATGAGATCTAAGGATCTTGCCTCACGACATGATGGCCGCTGGATGATTTATTGCTAACTGTCTTATGCAGGTACCGACGGAAGTCCATTCACCATCATCATCTACAATGCAGACGCATCTGATCAGAAGAAGTAGTCAAGGCAAGAACATTCAAAGTAAATACTTTGAAGATCACAGAGCATGAAGGAACAATGAATCAAGTCTATTTTACATTAACACACAAAGTTCAAGACATCAAAAGCAAAAGACCAATCACGGGAGCGTCATTGAAATGACCATCCCTTAGGGGGAGATTGTTAGCATTGAATTTATGCTATTTTGGAAGTGATGGTCATTTGTAGCTTAGAACTTTAAGTGTCATGTATAATATGTATTTTACATGTGGGCTAGTAGCATTAGTTTTGTTTGTAGCTTAAATGTATATATGTAGTGCATATATTAGCCCACATCATAGTCCATATGAAAAGCCTTTCAAGGCCCATTCGTATGGCAGCCATCATACAAAAGCAAAACTCTCTCATTTAGCAAAGTGTGCTTTGAGAGAGAGTGTGTATATTACTTGTATTTTCTCTCTAAATCTAATATACACATTTCCAGGTTTACTCTCATCTCCACTGCCACCATCTCACCTCATCTATATTTCTTCTCATTCCCATCTATATTATTCTCTTCTTCTAGTTCTTATGTACCATTCGATCTAGTGATTAAGTGGTATGATAAAAGAGTGATTTTCACTCGCAACATAACCTCCCATTGATTTGGTCAATAAATGGTTATCAATTACATTAACAACTTACCAACTTTCTCTCCATCTTCCTCAACCCAAAAGCCACAAAATAACACACACCCATATTAGGGTTTTGTGTTTTTTGATATCATCTAACCTTATTCTAGTGTAGTTCAAGGCTAGATCGCGTGTTACTGGGTTTAGACTAGCATTGTGTGGTGATTGTGGACGTGTAGTGTGTTTCTAGCATAGAGGAGATCAAACTTATTGATATCTTGGGTTTCATATATAATTGGTGTGGTGATTGTCTCCCGTGTATCTCCCGAATCACGCTCCAAAGGTATATCGTTATGTTGTTTATTTATCGATTGATCATATGGCTATATGGATCCGTTGATAAATGATCTTCCGTTGAAATTATTTATTTATAATATGTTATTTATATCTATCATCTCCTATAAACCCTTTGATGCGTGGTTTTGCAACCTTACAACAGGTTTTACCTCTCGAGGGATCTCAAGAGGCTTACAACCCCACCAGGCAGTGTACCTGACCGATGTAGTATAGTGTAGTGGTAAGTACGGGGGATTGATCGTTCTCCACAGGGAATAGTGTTCGTTAGGTATGAAAGACTACTCTAATAGGTCTAAGGGTTGAGGAAGATTCTTTTTTATGTTTTTATATTTTTATGAAAGCAAGTAAAATCTCGGGTTTGAAAGAGTGGGCGGAATTAGTTGCTAGTCAACTAACCCAAATAACTACAAATGCAAATAAAATAAATAACTGAAAATAAAATGTTGGTGAGAACTTAAGTGTAGAGAAATGTGTTCACTTAGATTTCCTTACTCCCTAACTATCTTTTACCGGTTGATTAGTGTGTATTAGTTGCGTGGATGACGGGTGTATTCCTTAATACCAATCGTGGGGTGGCGTACGTACTTCCCCAACTCTACAAGCTCCTACTTCACTCCTATGTCGAGCCGGCTAGGAAGCTCCTAACATGGGATCACTAGAATTCGCTTGTGCATTAAATACAACCATAAAAACCTTTAGTACGCATTTGGTTCATGTTTCTTAAGACGTTCAAGCAAGTTACCGAATAGGAAGTTAGCCAGTTTTCTTAAGCCTAACATAGATAAACAATCATCCAATACAACTAATAACACACTAATAACCAATAATCAATAGCTAAGTTTCATTAGATCTAAGCAAACACAAGATAAATCTAGCCTAACATGTTAAACAAAAGACAAGAACAAGATAAAATCAAACAACACATAGACATATTGAATGATTAATTGATAACTTATCTTTCAATGTAACATGGAAGATCTCAAGGCAAAAAGCCTTGAAAAAGATGCTAAAATCGTCTTAGGGTTTTCTCCCAAAAATTCCACACTAAGCTCTCTCTCTTAATGACAAAAAATTAGAAAACTATATATAGACTTTTGGATCTGACGGCGTCACCTTATGGAGTATGACGCCGTCACCTCGCCGCTTTTAGGGTTCCCGGATGACCTTCTTGACGCCGTCCCTCTTTAGCTCTCCAAAATCCGTTCTGGCTTATCAAGGCTTGACGCCGTCAGACCTTGAACGTGACGCCGTCCCTCTTTTAATTAAGCCGTGACGCCCTTGATCAGGTTAAAGCGTGACGCCGTCAGAATTCACATGCAATTTTCACTGGCTTATCATGAGTAAATTTCACGTCCACCTTTTCTTGCCAAGGCATGACGCCGTCCAGAGTAAAATCTGACGCCGTCAAAGGTAACTTTAAGCCGATTTTTGAGACTTTGTCGTTTTCTTCACTTTAATGCTCCAAAAACGTCCAAAATGCCTCCTTTTCCAGATTTCTCCTCAAAAGTACCTAAAATGACAAAAGGAACGATTTAGGGCAATATTTGATCAAATAAATACGATTTAGGGCTTAAATGACCCCTTAAAAGCGGTACACTTTTCGCTTCATCAAATACCCTTACACTTGAGATTTGCTTGTCCTCAAGCAAATGCGCTTTTATTCTAATCAAAATACAGGTTAGGGGTCATTTAATGCAAACATAAAAGTAATTACAACAAATAATCGTTCCACTTCAATCATAATAAGCACGGAGATTATAAACTAGCACCTCACAAGTAGTGTTTAGATACTCACATCTCTCAAGTGTCATCAAAATAAATCTCATAAATGAAAACGGATAATATCTCTCACTACCTGTCATAGCAAATAGATTACCATAGGCTTGGGAAAGGATCGAAAACCTCCTCCACTAGGCGTAAGCACCTAAGATTAACTATCAAAGAGGGCTTTTAAATGGGTTATAACGTTAGGCGTAGGGAAAAGGAAAACACGGTTTTGTTGGATAAAGGATATTTTACTGGTGGCGAGTTAAAGATCTTGATTAATTACATGTACTATACAATGTTGCTAAGCCAAGACTCGACTCGATCTTAAGCTAAAAAATAAAATAACAAAAACATAAAAATAAACATAAAATGAAACGGGATGGTAGTCCGTATGTTTTTTTCTACTTTTCTTTTTCTCATTTTTTTGTATTTTTCTTGATTTTTCGATTTTTTTTTTTTTTTTTTTTTTTTTTTTTTTTTTTTTTTTTGCATACACTTTTGCCCTACCATCCAAAATAATACATCATAGGGGCATTGCATTCCCCTTACACTTGAACTTTTACATAACTTTACAATTAACTATTCTAATGACTCGAATTAAGATAATTGAAAAACTTGGAGTACTTTTAAAATATTTAGCACATATGGGGGTAATAAATGATGTTCTTCCCCATTACTCCATTACACTAGTACTTTACCCATGAGTCCCAATCGTCCCAAAACAATATGTACAGGGATATGACTCGACTTAGCAACCATGTAATCAACTAGATAATTAACTTGGGGTTTAAACAAATGTTGTAACAATAATGCACTAAAAATGAGTGCATACAAGGTAGGCTAAGGCGATTTGGGTGTACATTTAAGTGGGGTGTAACAAATTCTTCCTTTAAGTAAAATGCTTAAAGGTCGAAACGAAAAGATAGGCTCTGAGGGGTGTACTAGGGGTATCGTGTACTAAAAATGAGTACAACGCAAAGGGTGTGGGAGAATTACTTGACCAATGTAGCCAATGTAATTATAACAAAAACACAGGTGTAAAACAATGGGTTAATCCTAATGCCTCTTATCATGTAGTAAATCTAACTATACGAATGTAGTCTCACTTGTGGCCTCGGAATGGTCCTAACGCAAGTTCTAGAATCTAAGTGCTACCGGTACACACATCATAGCATAAATGCTTTTCCTACCAATTCTAGGGGCGAACCTCACATATTTGGGGGTGGAAATTTTTTTAGTGGTACGGTTTTTGTGCTAGTCATATAACTCCTATCCGTGAGACGCTCATTAAGATCAAAGTTTCACTCCTATATGTTGTAAAAAAATTTAATTTTGGCACTAAAATTACCTTAACAAGTATTTCTCTCAGTTTTATTACACATCTACTATTAAACAGACAAAAATCAAGCGTAATAGTATTCTCTAATCGTACTTTTACCCCCCTTACACTTAAGATGAACATTGTCCCCAATGTTCAAATAACAAGATGTAAAAGTAAATAAGGTAAAAGAATGAAATCAAATACTCCCCTGATTCGTTCGGTGGATAAAGAGGTAACATGGTTAGATCTTCTTCCAAGAGAATGTAGAAGCTTCAAGACTAATGCATCGCCAAAAGCTAGATTCCACATACATCTCCTTGTCCAAAATAACCTGTTAATCCTGAGAAAACAAACAAGAAAAACCAAAGCATCAAACCGAACAAAGACAACTCACAACTAGGTGTAATTCCAGACTTAGAAATAAAACAATAAAAGATATAATGCTTGCGGAATGAATGTTTTGCAGATTCCTGGAGTTTATAAGTTAGAGATTTAATAAAAACTTTTTATGATTCCAGTAGAAAAACAAAACTTTCAAAAATTTCAGAAAATTAAAACCTGACGCCGTCAGGTTGTAAGGCCTGACGCCGTCAGAAATGATCTGACAGAATTCTCATGTTAAGTTTCCGGAAAATTTCTGGAAAAACCTATACCTTACTTCCTGGAATTCCTACAAAACTTCATTATGACTCGATACAAGCATTTGACTCAAACAAATACTAATATGCATGCTTATATCTCATTGTTATCGTTCATGTTCAATCTTGTTCTTAAAAACAAATTTGGATTTCCCTTACACTTATCTTTTGCAAAATACCTTTATATGTAGTTAAGACGAAGTTAAAAACAAAATAAAGCATTTTCACAATTTATATTTGAGACATGAACAGTAAACAAAAAGAATAAGAAATGCATACGGAAACAAATAAAATTAAATAAACAAACAATCAAACAAATAAAGCAAATAAAGCTTGGGTTGCCTCCCAATAAGCGCTTGTTTTTGTTCGAGTCACGAGCCTGACTCTACCCTTATTTAACAAAAATAGGGGAGGTTTTCCCTACACTTAGGGTTAAGTGCGGGTGATAGTAGCGATACACACCAGCTCGGTAGGAGTATGCCACGTGAGGAAAGATTGGTGGATGAATTATATGCTCAAAGGGGTGTGCTCCTTTCATCATAACCTTACCTAGTTCACTTTGGTCAATGGGTGAGTTAAAGTGTTCTCCTAAAAAGGGATCATTTTCTAACAACTTCGAGAGACTCCTAATTGGGAATCCATCTTGACCCAATAGACCCGGTTTAAACCCATAATGTTTCTTGTGATCAATCACGAATGGGTGATGTAGACATGTAAGGTCATTTTTCACTCCTATATTGTCTTCCTCGCTACAAGGCTTAATGTCTACTACCTTAAACTTAAGACTACCCGGACTATATGTTTTGATGGGTGGATCGGGACCTAATTCAATTCCTAAATTTTCATCCAAGGATGGAAGATTAGGTAACGGTTTTGGTTGAGGCTCCGGCTCATCAAAACTAGGAACTTCCATAGAACTAAAAGAAAGGTTGTGATCACTAAAAGCATTCAAACCTATTTCTTCTAGTTGTGTTTGGTCAAAGGGCTCTACCTCTATTGGGGTTCCTATAGTCTCCTCAACTTCTTCCGGGTAAGTCACCGGCGGTGTGGTGTGCCTCAAATGATGGTAGGACTTGTGGGGTACTTGGTAGGCTTATGTTACTTACCTCATCATTCCTTGTGTCAAGACCACCTATATCCTCATCATGTGTTTTATTAGAATCTAACCCTAACATTTTCCCTAGTATCTCAAGTGCTTCTCTAGGCATCTCAACTTCTATATCCGAATCATAAGGATCATCCTCAATATTCTGACTGGTATATTCAAATTGCCCAAAAGATTCATCATGTGTTTCTTGAGATTCATCGTCATCGATCATAAAACCTAGGTCTTTTTGATCAATGTGATCATGCTCGGCTAGATCCTCCATCACATCAAGATAACCTATGTTTTTGTTTTGTACTATGGCATTACATGACAACCACTTAGGTATCTCAACACTAATGTATTCATCCCCAAACAAACTTGTTTCATGATCCAGGAAATTTATATTCAATTGACTTGTACTAACGTCTGTTGGGTTGTCTACCCTATAATAATATTGTTCACAATCTTCTATGGCATCCCATGCTTCTTCAGCACTTAATTCCCTAAAGTCCCCATTGGCAAAATCCTCAATGCGCATTTGGTCATATTGGCCAACACGATAGTAAAAGGTTCGGGTTAGGGATGCTAAAGCGAAACTATGATGAGGGAATTTTCGGAGTAAATTTCTAAAACGAGTCCATGCATCATATATGGGTTCATCTCGATATTGTTTGAAATTCGAGATGTCAATAGGGTATAATGGCCTTTGTGGTTGGTGGTATGGTGGATTCGCGTACTCCATAATGGTGAACGGAAGAGTCAATGGAAATTACGAACAAACACACAAAGAAAAAGATAGACTAAAGAAAACCTAGAAAAATAAAATAAAAATCTCACTAGAAAGGAATCTAGTGAGTAGACCTATAAAATAAAAATTCAACCTAAACAATAACTATTCCCCGGCAGCGGCGCCAAAAACTTGATGCGTGGTTTTGCAACCTTACAACAGGTTTTACCTCTCGAGGGATCTCAAGAGGCTTACAACCCCACCAGGCAGTGTACCTGACCGATGTAGTATAGTGTAGTGGTAAGTACGGGGGATTGATCGTTCTCCACAGGGAATAGTGTTCGTTAGGTCTGAAAGACTACTCTAATAGGTCTAAGGGTTGAGGAAGATTCTTTTTTATGTTTTTATATTTTTATGAAAGCAAGTAAAATCTCGGGTTTGAAAGAGTGGGCGGAATTAGTTGCTAGTCAACTAACCCAAATAACTACAAATGCAAATAAAATAAATAACTGAAAATAAAATGTTGGTGAGAACTTAAGTGTAGAGAAATGTGTTCACTTAGATTTCCTTACTCCCTAACTATCTTTTACCGGTTGATTAGTGTGTATTAGTTGCGTGGATGACGGGTGTATTCCTTAATACCAATCGTGGGGTGGCGTACGTACTTCCCCAACTCTACAAGCTCCTACTTCACTCCTATGTCGAGCCGGCTAGGAAGCTCCTAACATGGGATCACTAGAATTCGCTTGTGCATTAAATACAACCATAAAAACCTTTAGTACGCATTTGGTTCATGTTTCTTAAGACGTTCAAGCAAGTTACCGAATAGGAAGTTAGCCAGTTTTCTTAAGCCTAACATAGATAAACAATCATCCAATACAACTAATAACACACTAATAACCAATAATCAATAGCTAAGTTTCATTAGATCTAAGCAAACACAAGATAAATCTAGCCTAACATGTTAAACAAAAGACAAGAACAAGATAAAATCAAACAACACATAGACATATTGAATGATTAATTGATAACTTATCTTTCAATGTAACATGGAAGATCTCAAGGCAAAAAGCCTTGAAAAAGATGCTAAAATCGTCTTAGGGTTTCTCCCAAAAATTCCACACTAAGCTCTCTCTCTTAATGACAAAAAATTAGAAAACTATATATAGACTTTTGGATCTGACGGCGTCACCTTATGGAGTGTGACGCCGTCACCTCGCCGCTTTTAGGGTTCCCGGATGACCTTCTTGACGCCGTCCCTCTTTAGCTCTCCAAAATCCGTTCTGGCTTATCAAGGCTTGACGCCGTCAGACCTTGAACGTGACGCCGTCCCTCTTTGAATTAAGCCGTGACGCCCTTGATCAGGTTAAAGCGTGACGCCGTCAGAATTCACATGTAATTTTCACTGGCTTATCATGAGTAAATTTCACGTCCACCTTTTATTGCCAAGGCATGACGCCGTCCAGAGTAAAATCTGACGCCGTCAAAGGTAACTTTTAGCCGATTTTTGAGACTTTGTCGTTTTCTTCACTTTAATGCTCCAAAAACGTCCAAAATGCCTCCTTTTCCAGATTTCTCCTCAAAAGTACCTAAAATGACAAAAGGAACGATTTAGGGCAATATTTGATCAAATAAATACGATTTAGGGCTTAAATGACCCCTTAAAAGCGGTATACTTTTCGCTTCATCACCCTTCATTATCTATTGACCTCTCAGTCCAAGATGAGTTGATATTGAAAAAGAGGCACTCTGCTCCATGCCTCCGACGACTAAAACCAATAAGCACTGAATCAAGTTTAGAGCCACGAGATACATAAAAAGATCTCATAGGAACACTTAACATTCCTACACTGGTTGTTCAACAATAAGAACACCAGTTGTAAATTTCAAAAGTCCTACGCAGATCTTATTAATCTGCCGAGAACATTCATGAGGGAACTCACAATTGTGATTCTCAGTGATTGAGTGGAAATTCCTGCCAGGTTCAACAGCAAACAGCCCTGACAGCAGGTCACTTCGGTAATCCCTTGTGGATTACGCTTAGTGTTCGAGGTGGTTCCAAATGGTCTACAGTCGTGGAGTGATACTTCAGTATACTTCAGCGGCTCACCTGAATCATTGATATACTTCGGTGTATCTGTGTTAGCTCTCTTGTGGGCATCTGGTTCAGGAACGGCTTTGGCAAGGATTAGAGAAAGTCTTCACACTATGCTGTTGACGATCTCAAAGTCTAAACCTGTAAAGGCCGGATGATTTGTTGCTAACTGTTTAAATTGCATGTAATCATGGAGACCAGGTGTTCCACCACCACCAGTTCCATCATGCTTATGCTAACATCACAAAGGAAACTCTCATAAAGATTAAAGCAAAGTAAAAGTTCAAAAGTCAAAGATTGAAGTTAAAGAGTGAGAACTACTTGAAGTATGAAGATCAAAAGTCAAAAGAAGTATGAGCACGGTGGAAAAGACGTAAAGACATCATGATTAAAGAACATTGGTGGAAGGCAGCTCAAGACATTACCATATCACATAACACAAGAACAAAAAAACAAAGATACGAAAGACGTAGAAGCCAATGAAGCAAAGAAGACGTCAAGCAACCTTGATGACCAATACTTAGGGGGAGATTGTTGGGAACACATTATATATTATCAAGTATCGGTCATATTTTTTATAATAGGTTGCTTTATTATTTAGGCATTTATGTTAGTTATTAAGGTTCGGCCTACGTAGAAGGCCCATGGGCCGTGGCCTTTTATTTATCTTTTTGTTAGGGCAACGCCCCTTATATGTACAAACACTATAAATACCCCCTCCCTTAAAGGGAGAGGGTGTTGGTTCATGTTAATTCATTATTACTTATTCTTACACATGTCCCTTCCATTCCTTCTCTCTCTAACTTTTTCTCTCTAGATCTAGTAACCATGTGTGATAGATTTGTGACCTAACAAATACCTTCTTGTTCTGTCTGCTCTTGCTCTTGCTCTATCTTCTCATCAAGTTTTCATTTCTTACTGCTCACAAACTCTAGCTCTTCACCTGCTCTTTTAGCACTACTTTCTACCTGCTCTGTGTCCATAGGAACAAATGTGTTTACTTTCCTTCTTGCTGTGTCAAACAATCCTTGGATCCTTTCAAACTCATATGCTTCAATTGATTAGGCTTCCATTGATACATGTTCCTTAAGTAAGCACACATTATACTTCTTTGTTGAGCTTTGGTAGGTGGTTTGTTTCTCTTTGCTTCTGCTCTTTTTGCTGCATAGAACTTTCTTCTTTGTTCAAAGAATTCAGCCAATAGCTTAGCCTTCACATCAACAGTTAATTGTGATTGCTCTTCTTGTGTCATTTTTTGAGCCAATTCAAAGTCAGCATCACACTGAGCATGTACATCATCCCATTTTTGAATAAGTGTAATGTTGGCTTCTTCATCTTTCTGAGATCTTTCTTTTTTGATTCTTTCATCCTCATCATCAAGTTCAACTTGCACTTTTCTTGCTAAATCTTAATCATGCTTAAGCTGTTCTTTCCTTGACAGAGGTTTTTCCACAAGTTCTTCTATCATAATTCCTTTGCCTTTGTCCTGTGGTTGTTTTGAAGTGATTATTGTTTTGGTTGTTGATGTAATACTTGGCTCTCTGATGGTTACTCCTTTTTCTTTGGGTCTTGAGCTTTCTTTGACTGGTGTTTTTGTCTTCTTCAGATCAGCCAAAGCTTGAGCTAAAGTGAGTTCATCTTCAGTTATTGGTGTTGTTGCAGCAGTATTAACTTCAAGCCCAGTAGCACTAATATTCTCACTAGCAGGACTAACTTCACCGCTAGCAGTACTAATCTTAGCAACATCAACCATCATCTTAGCAACTTCAACCACCTTCTCAACATCAACTCCAGTAGTTTTAGCAGTACTAAGAACATCAATTTCTGCCACATTACCCTATTGATCTGCAACAACAAACTTATCACCAGTATCAACCTCTTCTACAACATATTCAACACCTACAAGAGTAATTCCAGAATCATTATCTTTAACCACAAACCCAGCACCTTCATTCTCCTCATCCATCATTTCCTCCTCCCCTAAAACCTTATCCTCATTCCTCCCTTAATTAAGAGCATCCTCCCTCAAACTTTGACCATCTTCAGAGTACTCAATCCTGAAAGCAGTACCCACTTTATGCAATCTTTTTAGCCCAGAGGTTCTTGACCCTTTCTTCTTCTCAAGCTTCCTAACTCTCTTCTTCAAACTGGAAATTTCATCTTGTTGAGAGTTAACTGTATTTGTAAGATCAAGAACCTATTTTGGTAACTTGATACATAAAACCTTCAATTCCTTAAGTTCCAAACTACCCTCACCACTTCGGATTGTGTTACCTATCCCGAGAGGTGGATCACTAGGTATGTTAGACTCAGTCTCAAACCTAGTTTGAGCTTCTAAGCCCCCCCCCCCCTCATAGTTTCCTGTTGGCTGGGACCATCACCTGAATCAGTTCCATGGGAACTTGACTCATTAGATGTTGCCTTGGATTGGGTCTTAGTTATGTTATCACTGTCCTGCTCTGCTTCTAAGATAGTAGCAGTACTGGCAGCCCTCACCAATCTACCTCCCCTCTCCGTATGGGTAGCCTCATCTGCAACCATACTAGCACTAGCCTGAAGTTACTCAGTGCCCTTTTGGGTTTTCCTACGGGTATAGGTCTTTTGTAGTGTTGAGGAAATGGATAAAAATGTAGGTGTGTGTTGGGTTACAGTGGGGATTACTGAACCTTCACCCTAATTTTGACTTTGTACCACCATTGTTTGAAATAATGGTGTTACTTTTCCTGAAAAGTCTTTTCCCACCCTCTTCATGTTAGCAAAAATCATTTTAGTATGAGAGGGTGCAACATAAGTTCTTTGATGAATTTTCTTTTCAGTAAATTGTCTGTCAAATAGCAGTTATAAAAACCTTGGATATATGTAAAATTGTTTTGTTGAACTATCCAAGTTCTTAACCATATTATCAAAAATTAATTTGGAAAAATTAAATTTTTGATTTTTAGCTAAGCATGTTATGGTAGAGGCCATATTGCTACGAAACTCATTCCATCCAGTTGTCTTTGGACTAAGACACTGTAAGATAGTATGGATTAAGAATTTCCATTGTGGGGAGAAGTTTGCTTTGAAAAATTTTAAAGAATCATTCTTCCTTTCATATCCCATCAATGCAAGCTTTTCAAAAATTGTAGAAGTAGAAAAACACTCAATTCCTTTAGCATCTGCTAGGTGAAGAACTCTCCTAACAGATGATTCAGTAATGAGTATCTTCTGCCCATCTACAAGGGCATGAATCTATTCTTCCCCATTAATAGTTTTAAACTTAGTAGTAGACCAAAACTGTTTAATGTGAGAAATATATATAGTAGGGTTTACTGTTAATGCATACCTTATATGGCTTGCATTTAAGAAATCAATTATCTCAGTAAAATCTTCAGATTCTTTAGGTTTTTGCAAAAATGCTATCATGTTGTGAGTATCGGCAAAAGATAGGTTCGACATTGTTGTGATTTTGTTGAAATCGATGGTGGGTTTTTGCAAATTGATGATAAAAAGAGTGTTAAGGTTTGTATTACAGAGAATTATGTGCGCGTGAATTCAATTGAAAGAATGATTTGTGGATTTAAACCCTTAATCAAAGAAGTTACACAACCGTCCCCTGTACTCTCAAACTCAGCAGTAGAAACCTAGCAGCATTAAGTTAAGCTTGGCAGCATTAACTTATGCCTAGCAGTAGTAACTCAGTTTCCACTTCAAACACCTTATTTATCAGCACTTCATCACTTGTCTTTGCTTATCCTGCAAAATGTTAGTCCAAAAACCACAAAAACACAAGCAATAACCATATTCACAATGATCACAAGTTCAAACTTAACAGTAGTATTAAGTATAACCAGTAGTATTAACTTAGCAGTTCTAAGTATAACTAGCAGTACCAATTATACTTAGCAGCAAAACAACTTATGACTTGAATAATAGTACTAATTCATACAAAACTTTACAAAAACATAAAGAGATCAAGGATTTTAAAGATTGAGCATTCCAATACTGGCAGTTAAACATTGAAATCTACCTATATCAAAAGCTTTTGTAAGCAGATCTGCAACATTCTTGTCAGTATGAATTTTAACCATTTGAATTAACTACTTATCATTACAATCTCTTATAAAATGATGTCTGTGATCTCTATATGTTTTGTTTTTGAATGAAAAACAGGATTTCTAATTATGCACATAGTACTGTTATTGTCAATAAAAATCTTTGTATGCATAAAGTTGTACCCATAATCCAGTAATTGATTCTGAATCCAGAGAACTTGTCTACAGCAACTTGAAGCAGCCACATATTCAGCTTCTATTGTAGAATTTGCAACCACATTGTGTTTCTTGCATTGCAATGAGATCAATATGTACCCCAGAAATTGACAACCACCTATGTTGACTTCCTATCCAAGCTTGCTCTAGCATAATCACTATCAGTGTATGCTTCCAATGTAAAAGGAGAATCTTTTGGATACCAAAGGCCCAATTTAGGTTGACCCTTCAAGTATCTAAAAATCCTTTTCACAGCATGTAGATGTGAAACTTTTGGAGTAACTTGGTATCTTGCAGAAGCACACACTGCAAACATAATGTCATGTATTGAAGAAGTAAGATACATCATTGAACCAATCGTTGATCTATACAAGTAAACATCAACGTCTTCACCATCTTCATCCTTGAGCAAAGGCTTGGAAGTTTGCATTAGTGTACTTGCAGTCTTGATATCCGTATACCCAAATTTCTTCAAAATATCAGCCACATACTTATCTTGACTGATAAATATGCCTTCCTTGTTCTGCTTTACATGTAAACCCAGAAAGAAAGTAAGTTCTCCTATAGAACTCATCTGAAACTTTTCATGCATAAGCTTCTCAAATTCAATACACGGCTCCTTCCTTGTAGATCCAAATATGATATCATCTACATAAACCTGAACTAGCAAAATATCATCCTTGTGTCTTCTGATGAACAAAGTTTTATCAATCTTTCCTCTGTGAAACCCATTGTCTAACAGGTATGTTGACAAGGTTTCATACCATGCTCTAGGAGCTTGATGTAAGCCATAAAGTGCCTTTTCAACCTTGTAAACTTTATCAGGAAAGTCAGGATCTTCAAATCCTAGTGGTTGACTAACATAAACTTCGTCATCAATCTTTCCATACAAAAAAGCACTTTTGACATACATCTGATACACCACAAAGTCTTTAAATGAAGCATAAGCTAGAAACAGCCTAATTGCTTCAATTCTTGCAACAAGGGAAAAGACTTCATCATAGTCAATCCCTTCTTCTTGTGTGTACCCTTGAGCAACTAGTCTAGCTTTGTTTCTTATCACAATCCCTCTTTCATCCTTCTTATTTCTGAAAACCCATTTTGCAGCTGTAGCCCTCTTTCCTTTAGGCAAATCCACCATAGTCCAAACTTCTTGTAACTTGAATTGCAGTAACTCTTCTTGCATAGCTTCTACCCAATTGGACTCCTTTAATGCTTGAATTTCATTCTTGGGTTCTGCTTGTGATAGAAAACAAGCAAATAACCAGTTTTGAAGATCTTTATGACTGTTTCTTTGTTTAATAGTTCTAACAAAGAGCCCTTGATCTGTCAATTTCTTGGTCATCTTCCTTGTTTGTACAATAGAATGCACATCTCCAATAATTTGTTCATGTGGATGATCTTTGTGAATTCTTGTAGTTGGAAAAGGACTGACTGGAATTGTAGGATCTAGATTGTTTATGTCAGCCTCTGCACCAACCTCATCATCAGTATCCTCCCATACATCTTCCAATATAGGCATATATGAATCATCTGAATATTCAGTACTATCTTTTTCACTAATAGCATCATCTTGTATGCCAGCAGCATTAACAGTTGAACTAGCAGTATCAACTCTGTTAGTGCTGTTATTGCTATTAACATCATCATTCTTGCTGTCTTTTCTAGAATCTTCATTATCCTTCTTGTTATCATCACATGAATGCTTGACATCATCTTCTTCAGAACACTTTGGATCTTGGGTTGAGAATGGTGGATAAGCAGTCCACAATGGTAGAAGAATGTAATCCTTTGGAGGTTGTATCCCCTTACTGGCTTTACCAGCATCAGTATTAGCTTTTGTACCAGCAAAACCATTAGACTGTTTACCTGCAACAACTGGCTCTTAATTCATTGTCTTTGTTAGTGCATCAATATCAAACAGCCAATTTGGTCCACTACCTGCAACATTAGGTGTACTCTCCCTAAACTTAACATGCAGGTTCTCTTCCACTATCCTTTTACTACTATTGAATACCCTAAAAGCTTTACTATTCAGTGAGTATCCAACAAAGAATCATTCATCAGCCTTACCATCAAACTTGCCTAGGTGATCTATGGTATTGAGAATTGTAAAAGGACACCCAAATGGTTTCATAAAACTTAGAGTTGGTGTTCTACCATGAAAAAGTTTATATGGGGTCTTGTATTGAGGCTTAACAACTAACACTCTATTTTGCACATAGCAAGCAGTACTAATTGCTTCAGCCCAAAAGGCAGTTGGCAATATAGAATCAGCTAACATAGTTCTAGCAGCCTCAATTAGTGTCCTATTTCTCCTCTCTGCAACACCATTTTGTTGTGGATTTCTAGCTACACTATACTGTATCATTATACCTTTCATTTCACAAAACTGATTCATCTCCTTATTCTTGAACTCAGTTCCATTGTCACATCTTATCACCTTAACCCTGTGATTTACTAGATTTTCTACCCTTGTTATGAATGACTTACGGATTCCACTGGTTTTATCCTTAGTTGCTAAAAAGAAAACCCAAGTAAACCTACTATAATTATCTGTGACAACTAGACAATACATCTTTTTCATTAAACTTTTTATAAATGTTGGTCCAAACAAATCTATATGCAACATATGTAAAGGTAAGCTGATAGAGTTCACTGTTTTGGACTTACAAGAGGCTCTGTACTGCTTTCCCTTCTGCAATCAACACAGTTTTGATCATTTTCAAAAAGTTTTGAAGGTAAACCTCTTACAAGATTTCCCTTAACCAATTTGTTCATTGTTTTAAAATTCAAGTGACCTAGCCTTCTATGCCAAATATTAGATTCATCAGATGTGGCCTTTGCAAAGAGACAAGTTAAACCTCCTTTGGGAACCATGTTCTCTAAATCAACACTGTATATATTATCTCTTCTAGGAACTTTAAGCAAAACTTGACTTTCATCAATTAAAGAGAACACTATTCTTTTTGTCACACATTTGTAAGGCACTAAAGAGATTGATTTTAGCTCTTTGACAAAATACACATTCTCAAAATCTAGTTTGCCAGTTTTGATTGTACCTTTGCCTGTGATTTTCCCTCCTTTGGGATTGCTCCCAAAAGCAACAATTTCTTCATAATCAGTAAAATAGGACATGTTTCCTGTTATGTGCCTTGAGCATCCACTATCAATGACTCCTTGATCTTGTAATTCCACCTGTGGATTGCCCTGCACATAAGGTAAGAAAATCAGTTTCTTTTGGGGACCCAAGGCATTACTGACTTGGATCTGCCTTGTGCATCAACATAATCAAATTTCTTTAGGACTATTGATGCCCTATCGTGTTTGGAAACATGGTCTAAAACTTTAATCTTTGGTCTCCAAACCTAACAAGCTGAGGCCTTAACAGCATGAATATAGTTACCTTTAACAGCATTAACAATTTTGTTTGCCTCAGCAGTAGAAACTACTGTTTTTAGCTTAGCAGTATTAAGTGTTATTTTTTTTGAATGGGCCTTTGAACAGATGAATGTGTTGTTTTTGAAAGATGTGACATTGACTTAGTGTTGATCCCAGTTGAGCTATTGATCTTGTTAATTATCTTAGATGTTAATCTAAAACAATAAGTATAGAAACTGTTCTTGAACGATTATTAAGTACTATGCAGAATCTAATACTTAAACTTAAGAAGAATTATGAATGAACAATCAAATTCTCAATAAACACTTCAATATATTAATACGGTTACTCAAAAGTAATAGGGTTACAAAAACCTTGAAGTGATTCGACTTAGCAATAATACGTATGCTAAACTCTAACCCTAGATCCTCCTTTTATAGACTAATGAGTCCTAGTCGGTTACAATAACTTTCTATACAAGAATAATCTTTTCATATCTATTCTATAATTATCCAAACATACTATACATAGTTATCTAATAAGCAGTAGAATCTTCGATGCCTAGCAGTAGTATCCACTTAGCTTATTTTCTTGATCTATTCAGTAACTCCAGCAGTAGAATAAATACACCAGCAGTAGAATGATTAAGCCCGGCAGTAGAATCATACTTGGTGTATTTTTCCATTTAGCACAATAAGAAGTAGTATCCATGCTGAGCAAGCACATCTTAAAACCAACACTTACCCATTCAATGTTTTCTTTCGTTGAGCATTATTAACTGGTTTTAAGCAATTTTAACTGATACTGCTGTTTTGAAAAACTTTGCTTGCATATTAACGAGATAGTAATGAAATCATACTGCAAATGTTACAAACTACCACATAGAAAATGAGCCCTTATTAAACATTGAAAATCACTTCCTAGTCTCTAGACATCATTGTTTATTACAATTCCTCTTTATTCCTCTTAGGACTGTGTGTGTTGTTCTTAGTATGCTCAATTTGGTCAACAGTTTTTCCTAGTCACACTTACTTACCATTTCTAGTTTTGAAAAAACTTTATCTTTTCAACACCAGTCTAGATGTTTTACTTGCAACCTTAATGTAACACAACCTGATCCTCATCATTACACCAATCTTCAATATGTACTCAATACTTCCTATCAATCACCTTAGACTCTCTCTCTTCCAATTTCAGGCTTAGTAACTAACTCATTTAACAACAATTCAGTGTAGGAGGCACAAACTTTCCTGTAATGGGAGGGAAACCTCATATAGCCTAAACCACTACTTCTTATAATTGACACTCTGTTATCTTGTTCACACTTTCAGAGGCATGTTCAAGCTATTAAATTAAATTGAATGCTTCTTTTCCAGTTGAACAACATCCTTTCTTTGAGCTTTCAAGCCTTGTCTAAGCTCTATAATAAGTGATCTTTTACAAAAAAGTTACCTTTTAAAACATTAACCTTCTCTACATACTCAGCCTCATTCTCTTATAAAATTCAAGTCTTGTTCTACAGACTCGAATCTACTTATAGCCTAAAATATGCAACTCAGCTTCTGTAAATCTTTACAAGTTTATTATCTGAGCTTTAAGAAACTCAATAGTATCTAAACAAGATTTATAAGAACAACCAGAATCATTAGATACCTCAGAGTCAGAACTTGAGGATGAAGATGAGTATGCCACAAGTGCATAATTGGGTCCTTCTTCAGCTTGATCACTCCAATCATAGTCACCAAGACCATCACAAGACACCAAAGCTATAGAATTTGAGGTTTCCACAGGCACAGTTCTCCTTGAGTTTTCACCATTCTTGTAGTCTTTGCTTCTTGGTGCCCTGCATTCTCTAGCAAAGTGTCCCCTTCTGTGGCAGTTATAGCATTTCACCTTGGACTTATCAAAGCCAATGTTATCATTCCCATTGACTGTCAGCTTTCTTCCAGTTTTCTTTAAGAATCTCCTAGCTCTCATTGTCAACATAGCCATCTGCCACTTCAAATCCATCTCTTCCACATCATCTGGATAAATTTGTTCCAAATCATCATTCATTAGTTGAGGACTATTGGGTTGACCAGCCAGGAAAGCATAAATCACAACATCACTCAAGTTGTCAACATTTGTTGAGGTAGCAGCAGTAATTTGAGTGCTAGCAGTAGTAACTCCATAAGCAGTAGTAACTGCTTCATTGGTACTGCTAGTGTTGTTTGAGGAGGCCAGAAAAGCCATGTTTTGTGTACTTGTGCTTGAGTTAGTCCCTTTGACTTCTGGTTCATAAACTTTGAGATTGTGGTAAAGATCATCCATGCTCATTGTGTCTAAATCAGGTTTGTTTCTCCACACAACACCCTGGTGACAAACTTCTTAGGAACTTCTGATTGATATCTTCTTGGGGCAGTGTTTCACCCGAAAGCTCCAATTGACTAACAAGCTTTTGAAGCCTGTCAAATGTATGATCAAGCATCTTAGTGCTTGGAGTAGAAAAGTTCTCATATTGTTGCTTAAAAAGGTTCTTCTTGGTCTTCTTAGTAGCAGCATTCCATCCAAATCTCTTCTTAATGGCTTCTAACAATGACTTAGCATCCTTGATAGGATTAAAAGTTAATTGATGTTGTAGGGTATTCACAATGCAAGAAACACTTGTTTGAGGCTTAGATTTAGATCGAATGAAAGAAAGCTTAGAGAGAGAAAGTGGGAACTTCTAGTGAGAGAAACACTATGTGTATTAGATTGAAATAATGAGAGTTCCAACCCTTCCCTTGCAAGGGAAGGGGTATTTATACTTACTACATAATATGCCCCTAGCGGGCTGTAGAGTGAGCTGACAGAGGGTAAAGACCCGACCCACTCCACAATACTAATAATAATAACTAAGCTAATAATAATATTACTGATAATCCTACGAGCTATGATGAACTAATAATTACTCGGGGTGACCGAGTCTTCAGCTGAATATTCATATTCCTAACAATCTCCCCCTAAGGGAGGTCATCCCAGAAGTAATGTTCTGAATTTCAGCACTTCTTCCTTGGATCTTGACATCATAGCTCGTAATCATTGATTCTTCAATGTCATAGATTGTTGTGCAAACATCAGTGATCTGAAGATGACTTCTCTTTTGTCTTGGATGAACTTTGAGTAATCTTTGAAAGTATCATCCCACTTGAGTCTCCAAGTCATCTTTTAGTAGTAGGTCTCCATGTGATGAAATATACTTAGAACCGACATGCTCACACTAATCAGGGTCATGATCTTCAGCATCAGAGTTAGCAGAAGCTGTGTTGAAGGTCTTTTGGTTGATCATGACTTCTTTGATGATGATGTGGTAGAGTGAACATGTGGTGATGGATTGGCATCTTTTCTGCAACCAGCTACAATAGCAACCAGCTACAGCATTCCACTGCTACAACCGCCAGAGATTCCTGCATACGACAGTTAGCAATAATTCGACCGGTACTTACAAGTTTGGACTTCGAGATAGTCAACAGCATAGTGTGAAAACTCTCTTTAATCCTTACCATGACCGTTCCTAATCGAAAACCCACAGAGGGTTTTTTAAGATTTTACCGTAGTAAATCAACTATTAGGTGAGTCACTGGAGATCACTCCACGACTGTAGACCGGTTGAAACCGCCGCGACCACTAAGCGTAATCCACGAGGAATTACCGAAGTGACCTGCTTTCAGGGCTGCTTGATGTTGACCCTGGCAGGAATTTCCATTCAATCATTGAGAATTACATTTGTAAATTCTCTCATAAATATTCTGGCAGATTGCTAAGATCTGCGTAGGACTCATGAGTTTACAACTGGTGTCCTTAATGTTGAACAACCAGTGTAGAAATAATTCGTGTCCCTATGAGATCTTATTATGCATCTCGTGGCTCTAGACTCGATAGTGCGATTTGATTTAGTGAGCGGAGGCTGGAGAGGACTGCCACCTTTTCAATATCATCTAACTCGGAGTGAGAGAGACGATAGAAATGTATTGAACTCCATGACAATTGAAACAAGAGTCCTTTGAGGGACCTTGAGTGGCTAGGGAGGGTTGTGCAGCGTATCACTGGGTCCATGATACTTTGTCTTCAATGCCAGCAATCAACTAAGTGATTCTGACAGCATATGTATTGACCCGGTTTCTGCCTAAGTTGTAAGGAGGGCTATTTCTTTTCACCCTTTCTCTTTACAATTCTTTTTCATTCTTCAACCCCTTCAGTGCTTACCGAGACTTCATAACTAACACCTTGTTGGGTTTGTTCCAGTGTTAGCTCCATCTCAGTCGGCACTATTCCCTCATTCACTTTTCTCCTTTTTAATCATACCTAAGGACTTCTACACTAACTAGTGGATTGTCCCTGGGTAGATCCCTCTGGCTCTGGCGGGATCGTGGGAACTTGTACCTAACCTTACCATCCTTATAACTCCATTATATGAAATACAATGGACGGTCTTTGGTGTTCTTCCACAATTGCCAAACCAAATCTTTGAAAAATCTCTCAAAGTGTTCATGATTTCGAAACACATTTTTGCAAACACTTGAGAGTTTTATGTTTTTCAAATGCTCCCCCTCAACATGTGCTCGAGTGATAGTTTTATAAATTTGCACATGTTAGGTAGAGCTCGCACTTTATGAATTGATCCACTTTCAGTGAACATGACCGATTCGAGACGCGCTTACATCACTAGTTAGACTAGCTTGAAATTATTACCCGGCCTGGTCAAGTCCACAGAAAGTTTCTCGAAATGGTACTCTCTACTCAGATACATCTTTTTCGAGACACACTTACATCACTGGTTAGACCAGCTTGAAATTATTACCCGGCCAAGACGTATCCTTTCGATTGATGACAATTCAAGTTTCGTCAATTCATTGGTGAAGTCTGAGCCTTGCTCACGTGAGATGCCAAATCCTTTGTTTTGTTAAAACCATTTGCTCCCCCTCAATATGTGCATCGATATACGAAAGATTTTAGCACATATGGAAGAGCTTGCTTTTATGACCAAAACATTTTGCTCCCCCTCAATATGTGCCTTGATATGCAAAATGGTTTAGCACATACGGGAGAGCTTACCTTTACTTCCAAATCATCACATTTTATCAGAATTTCATATTTAAATCACATTCTCTCCCCCGATCAAAAATTTCAAACCATTTGAGATTTGTGATCCCAATTGATTTAAATAAGTTTAGAAAATTTGGGAGAAAATGTGGTCAGGTTTAAGTGCATTCTGATTTTGAAGCATACAATGCTTCCCTTGAAACAACGAGAGAGTTTTACTTGTCAATATACACAGATCACACATAGAGTATTACAAGATTCGTGGAAATTACATCATATAATTACAAGAGTCCAACAAAAGAATAACATCACTACAACGACCACTTATGGAGAGAATCAGCTCATGTCGTTCTTTCCATCAATCTGTAATCTCCTTCATGAACTCTACCCCCAACGAAGCTTTCCAGGTTGCGAAAGATCCTTCTTGTTTTCAGCCTTCGCTCTATGGCTCTCATAAACTCTGTACTCCTTTGTACATCCAGATCAGTCCAGAACTGAGTCTTCAATTGTGGGTTGTGGGGATTTATCTTGTAGTCCTTAATCCTGAAATCCAGTGCTTCATCGATCATTCGCAGAGTACCATCGCTGAATTTATGAATCTCACTGAGTTGCATCATCATAGGAGTTCCATGCAGGTCAGTGAACTTGACTGCTCTTGGAGATTCGATTACTTTAAAGTCGTGAATGCACTCGAGACCCTTATGTTCCTAATACGGCTTGGTTATATTGAGTTTGGTCTGGTAGCTCTCAATCCCTAGTTGAAAGTCACTTACCCTTTGCCTGATAACAAGACCCCGAATCCATAAATTGACAGCAGCAGCAAGCGCCTTCTTGTCACGAGGAGGAAGATGATTCAGGTGCCCTTGAAGATTCAGAAGGAAGAGATCTTCGAAGTCACGTGGAGATAGATACTTAAAATCGCTCTCAGCAATAATATACTCCTTTTGATCAGCACGACGAAGCACTATCTTTTTAAGATACTCATACCCATACATTGGGTGAATTTCAACTTTGATAACACTTAAGATTCTTAGATGCGAATGTATACCCCGACGACTACCCTCTCCTGCGTGCCGTTCAATATAGAATCGTTTCTTGTGGAACCACCAATGTGTGACCCCATAAGATGCAGTTAAATCAAATTTGTATTCTTCAGTTGACCATAACTGATCAGGCACCATTTGTTCTAGCCCAATGTCAGGATAGTGAGCCGCTTTCATCTTGTTAATGGATAATGCCTGCCTGTCACCATTATTTCCGAATCGGAGATAATTCAGATCATTGTTGAAGAAGAGATCAGCTTGAAGGTTGACTTGACCTGGTGGACCATCAAAGGGAAGAGGTCGGTTGACGTTGTAGGAGAGAATTCGGTCATCAACTTGATCAGTAAGTAGTCTATGACATTCTTCCATTTGATATTGAAAATGAAGCACATCAGGATGAAACACTTTGACTATTTCATACGCAGGACCTTCTAAATCTTAAGGAGTGAGATTTGTGATGCCTTTCTTTTTACAGAACCAATTAATAAATGCCCCCATGTCATTAGTCTTTGCCAGCAATGAGTTCTCTGAAGGAGGGGTGTGTTGTGAAGCAATAGCAGCTGCCCAATTGTTTACAGGGACGCTTATGTCTGATGATGGGATAGACCAATTTGGTTCAGGAATTGGTTCTCGATCTTCTTCAGATACGGGTTTCATCCAAGATTCCATATCTTCCCTGGTGGGTCGCTTTCTCGTGGAGTCTGAGTCATCAGGTGTGTCTGTGCGTAAGAATTCCAACCACCATTTTTGATTAGGGTCAACTGTTGGGATATTACCATTAGCTGAGACTTCATCTTCATCAGTTTGAGAGGTTAGATCTTCCACTTCTGATTCCTCATTCATGACAAAGTCCTCAAGAATTGGTGAGAATGAAGACTTAGGTTGGGTATCAACAGTTGTCCACGCAAGTGATCCAGCCTTTGTAACTCCCTTAGACTTGCTTGGGGCAGACGAGGTAGTGGATTGGTCTTTGCCACCAGAAGATACAGTGGGGTGATGATGAGTTTGAGCTTGGATGGATCCTGACGCTCCTGAAAACCTCGTAGCACCAGAGCTACCATCAGGTGGAGGAGGTGGAGGTGGATGTGGCTGAGAACCAGGAGGTGTACAGGGTTTATCTTGTCTCCTTTTCTTCCTCTTCCTTTGTTCTTCAAGCTCAGCCATGAGGAAATCCTGATTATCACGACTCATTGATTTTTCCAAGGCTTCATAAAGCCGTTGATGATCTTCGTGGCCTTGATACTGACCACATTCAAACATTCTGTCATAGAGGATTGATTTCATATCAGTTGTAGGAAGATCTCTGAATCGTGTCTTCATAGGAGCTTCCATTGCCCATCTGACCGCTTCCTCTACATGATCATTCACAGCTTGTGCCACCTTTTGATCAATATTAAGCTTTTCCACCTTTAGTAGTCTCTGCTCATAATTATTCATCTTCCGTGACATGTCATCAATGAGCTTTGTGGCGGCAGTTAGTTGTGATGCTAAATTAGATGGTAGTTCTGGAGGGATGGGTGTCGCTGGGGTTGCTTCTGGTGAGGGATTTACTATGATGGTTGCTGTTGTGGAAACAGGAATTGTCATAGGTCTAATACCAGACATGTCTTGTTTAATTGGTACAGACACCATCGACTCAACTTCCTTATCATCATGTGGTATGTCAGTCTCTGTGGCGTTGTCGTTGGCTTTATCCAGGATGAATTGATCACCATAGTTGAAGTCGGTATCAAGGTTCTTCAGAGAAGATAGAGTGCCAGTAGACCCTGTTGGTTCATTCAGGTGAGATTGTTCATCATCCTTCATTTTCAGATTCACATGAACCCTCGGGTATGTAGAAGCCACGAATTCTTCATGTTGTATTTCTTGTGGAGGTTCTGTAGTGGTTGTTGTTATCTGATCATGAGTTTCCTTAATGATGTTATCAGACTCAGCTTCTTTATGAACTTTCTCATCTTGACTCTCACCTTGATCTTGTGGGTCCTTTATTTCAGTATGTGTGATCTTCATCTCCACCTTCTTTTCCTTAATTATGTTATCAGACTCAGCTTCTTTATGAACTTTCTCATCTTGACTCTCACCTTGATCTTGTGGGTCCTTTATTTCAGTATGTGTGATCTTCATCTCCACCTTCTTCTCCTTGTACAACTGTTCATCGCTTTCTGTATCACTGGAATCTTGAGCAACTTCTAAGCTTGGTGATTCTTCTTGAGGTCCTTCAGAGAGATCAAGTACTCTGGATGATCCCTGATCACGTTTCCTGAGTACAAATTGTGTTGTTGTCTTGGATGCCGGAGTTGATATGGTAAGAAGAGTCTTAGCAGCTTGTACCACTGTAGCTACTCCTTTTCCTTTGCCCTCTACTTCAGGTAATGGTTTACTGCTCTCAACAACAGGTTCTCTAAGGACAACTCCTTTCGTAGCACTCCTTGTTGATTCAGCATGTTCTTTAGCACTCAGCTCCAAGGCTTGTTGTAGAACCGGATCTTCTTCATCTCTTAGACCTAGTTCAGGTACCACCATCTCTTCATCATCAACTCGACATTTTGTCTTGGTTTTCTTAGATTTCAACTTCTTGATTGATGCCTTCCTTTTGATCTTCTTATTTTTCTTAGATCCCTTAACTTCTGTGGGTGCATCCTTTCTTTTCTTTGATTTCGATTTAGATTGGGTTTGTTTGATGGATTTCTGGGTTTCTGGTTCAGGGGTTTCGGCTTCACTTCTTACCTTATCAGAGAGAGACTTTTGATATTCCTCTATTTTGCTCAGATAATCTTTATAATAGGAGGCTTGACGAATATTCTCTGTAATAAGGAGCTCAGGAATAAGCCTTCCAAAGACTTCTTGTTTGGCCCCTTTAGCAGCCCACTTGAGATTTCCCAGAACAAATTCTTCAGAGGACAAATGGAGAGGAGAATCAGTTCTGGGATGGAACTTGTGAAGAGAGTAGAGGTGGTGGATTATCATTTTAGTGAATCTGATGCTAGGAATTAACATCTTTCTCACTGTCTTCCTGCTGGCCAGATTTGATTCCAGTTTAGCTTTGTCTTCTAGGAAGGTGTGAATGGAATGAATGAATTCTTCCCAGATCCTTTCAGCGAAATCTATGTTGGAACGTTTTACGATTCCCCATAGAATTTGAAGCACTGGAAACCTAGGTCTTTCAAAAGCAGAAGTCTTCCCAGTAAGACACAAGTTGAGGATGGTGGCGATAGTTCTCCATGGTTGATACATTTCACTGGTGACTACTGCTGACACCTTGAGGATGGTTGATGGATAACCCAGATCATTAATGAAGTGGACGAGAGCCTCGGACGTAGGAGGTTGAGTAAAGGGTTTATCAATAACAACAGGGTTTATCTGAAGAGCCTCTCTGATGGTGTCTTTGGTCAGCTCATACCATTGCTCATCTAACTGACAATGGTAATTACCAGTGTCTTAGATGAGTTCAATCGTATTCCAGAACTGTTGAACGTATATAGAAGGAACGGTTGCACATGCAGTGAATGCTCTGAAGAAATTGGTATCCTTTAAGATATCAACAGATATCTTGTAAATAGGATTGGGTTGAGGTCTTGTCACATCGATATAACAGTTGCTCCTTCCAATTGGGATCCATTTGTTCTTAGGAAGGATTTGTTCATCTGTGCGAACAGGTGTTGAGACTGCAGGGTTTGGTTCTGAGGAAGTAGTGATCTCTGTATCTGTCATTGTATCTACACACACACATTCACAGAAAGACAGTATGCCTATGCAAGTTAGATGGGAGTCAATCCTCGAGGTTAGCACAGAGACTATGTGTACATAACAAGAGACTACAGTAGATCAAGTAACACACAATTGTGAGAGACCAAATATGCAGCAACCATAACTCACATTATAAAGTATTAATTGCACAGCTCAACTGTATACAAACTACAACATTAGAAATGGACCAGCTGCAACTGTAAGCATGTAGACAAACTGCATATGTAAGCATATAGACATAACATGACAATACAGACAAACTGCATCCATGACAAAGTAGAAAAACAGCATCCATAATCATAGACAAACCGCATTTATGATCCATCAGACAAACCACATTCATGATAATTCAGACAAACCGCATTCATGATTGTTTAGACAAACCGCGTTCGTGATTGTTTAGACAAACCGCGTTCGTGATTGTTCAGACAAACCGCGTTCGTGATTGTTCAGACAAACCGCGTTCGTGATTAATCAGACAAACCGCGTTAGTGATTAAGCAGACAAACCGCGTTCGTGATTAAGCAGACAAACCGCGTTCGTGATTAAGCAGACAAACCGCGTTTGTGACTAAACAGACAAACCGCGTTTGTGACTAAACAGACAAACCGCGTTTGTGACTAAACAGACAAACCGCGTTTGTGATTAACCAGAAAAACCGCGTTCATGATCAAACAGACAACCATTATCCATAATAGCACAGACAAACCGCATTCATGATGAATAGACAAACAGCATTCAAGAATATTCACACAAACAGCATCGATGAACAAACCATAAAACAACCTACACCCTAGATCATATAGAGAGTAATAATTTCAGATCTAACATTTTGCAAACACCTCTTGACATCCCAATCACTTCTCAAATGAATCAATTAATTCCATACAGTGTTTAAACACTACATATTGCAAAGTCTTGACCTATACCAGACAAACCGCATCGTAGAATATAACTCCACTAAATCGATTAAGCACTCATTACTAGAAGGATGTATATACATACAAAAACAACACGACAAGAGCTTATAGCAATCAAACCTATCTTAGTCCAGATTCACTCTAACTTAAACCAGCTATCAATTGACTTAACGCATCCAATCTTGAAGGAGCTAACAATCGACTTAACTATTTATCAAATCAGATTCCTCATCTGATTAGTGAGAAAAGAAATCCGCTCTATCCTAGAGACGTACTAATCGATAACCGATCGAACAAATCCTAGACTCATGAACGATTTTGACTTTTTGGAGTCAAACATCATTCGAAAATTAACAACAATCCAAAACACAACTTGAAAGATGAAGCAATATAAGCATGTAACAATTATCATTACATACATAAATGAGAATCCCATCAATCAAAAACAAGAAACAACAAACAAACCTAGGATCGAATGATGAGTCGTACGAATCAACCTAGAAAAACCAAATAAAACATTTAGAATCTAGGAATGATACAAGTAATGGCCTACTGATATGGGTGAGGATCGATAATTACCTAGGAAGAATCTCGATGGATGGATTAAGTGGGCGATCGTGGGTTTAGTTAGAGAAAGAGGCTAGTTCAGTTTGATTTAGAGGAGAGAGAGTGATAAGAGACAAACCGCGTGTATTTGGAGTCTTAAATACCATCACCTAACAATCCAATTACGCGTATTGACACTTTTGGTCCCTATCTTAGTTGGTTTGACAAACCGCATAGGTTACCTACTCCTAACTCTTCTCTTTTACAAACTGACACATTCGGTCCCTGACTTAGTTGTCTTGACAAACCGCATAGGTTACCTACTCCTAACTCTCCTCTTTTAAACAAAAATATCATCACCTAACAATCCAATTAAACAAAATGACACATGTGGTCAAAATATCATCACCTAACAATCCAATTAAACAAGATGACACATTTGGTCCCTGACTTTCCTATCAATAAAAATTCTCATACTCATAGGCAAGTTTAAATTGCTACAGCTCTCCCCCTCAATCAATGACTTAACTTCCGTATAGACATTGATTGAACAGCAATTTATCATTTGGTGAGATCAACCGTGGGAGCCTTTAAGAAAACATAGAATCACCAGTATGAATGAGCATGAATATGAAGTAATTCATGCTCAGGTGAACCTCACCTTGAAGACAAGTTGTCATTTTGGTGACAATCAGTCTTCGACTGGGAACGCGGGTTGCTATCTAAAGTAATAGCAAGCCTTAGAGACATGATTTACTTATTAGGATCAACTTCTGTTCGAGCTTCATTTAAAGCCCTGTGTCATTATTGAATGACATTTCTAGGGTCATAAATGTTATCGATATCCAGAAGACATGCCTCTCTCTATCCAAGAACACATGTTACTATATACACAAGAACACATGTACCTATAAAGTAGTAGAAACTATACACAACAAGAAAGAAAGAAAAAAAAAAAAAAAAAAAGGATACTTGAGATTCTCTTCATAAAATCAGTACGAGTTTTTAACTGAATTGTTCAAAAGTCATTGTCCCTTTACATCACAGGTGGGTTTTCCGAACCTCCTCTTTGGGAGTTGATAGTCCTTTCGGTAGCCACACCTTGAGCTTCTTCTTGATGCATTCTGTGAGAGTAGCAGCACACAGAAATCGTCTCCCTGCACTATCATAAGAATTTTGTTTGCATATATATTGGTTAGTGACTCTGGGGTCCTGCCTCTGTGGTTTCTTGCAAACATTCTTAGAAGCATTTTCTGTGTCAGTAGGTACCCACTGAAGGCCAACTTTCTCAAAGATTCTACCAGTTGGCAACCATCTTAGGCTCATTCTAAATATGCGATGTTTCTGAGGCACCTTAGTGTTTTGACAAGAGAAAGTTTCTTGTCTTTCAGCCCTAGATCTATTAGGCTTCCTAGGGTGCTTCATCAGTTCTATAGGCCTATGGTGACTATTGGTCATAGTAGAGAATGCAGTGACGTGAGCATTAACTTCCTTAGTTAGTGTCATGTGAGACTTATCCTGAAAGTGACTCTTAGCTAATTTTCCTTTACGTCTATGTTGTGACGTGACTGATTTCGGCAAACACTTAGTCTCACCAACTTGGGGAGCACACCTTGGAAAAGGGACAGGTGTTTCCAAGACTGATGGTTTGACAGACTTAGGATTCACCCTATTCTTGGCCGACTTCTTAAAGTTATCCCTATGAGAAGCTAATGAGAAACTTTTCCTTAGATTTTGTGCTTGGGAG
>CP139509.1:427308438-427691397 GCA_021014915.2 Artemisia tridentata subsp. tridentata
AATGTGAGGTTCGCCCCTAGAATTGTAGAAAAAGCATTTATGCTATGATTTGTGTACCGGTAGCACTTAGATTCTAGAACTTGCGTTAGGACCATTCCGAGGCCACAAGTGAACTACATTCGTGTAGTTAGATTTACTACATATAAGAGGCATTAGGATTAATCCATTGTTTTACACCTGTGTTTTGTTATAATTACATTGGCTACATTGGTCAAGTAATTTCTCCCACACACCCTTTGCGTTGTACTCATTTTTAGTACAACGATACCCTAGTACACCCCTCAGAGCCTATCTTTTTCGTTTCGAACCTTTAAGCATTTTACTTAAAGGAAGAATTTGTTACCACCCCACTAAAATGTACACCCAAATCGCCTTAGCCTACCTTGTATGCACTCATTTTTAGTGCATTAATGTGACAACATTTGTTTAAACCCAAGTTAATTATCTAGTTGATTACATGGTTGCTAAGTCGAGTCATATCCTTGACATATTGTTTGGACGATTGGGACTCATGGTAAAGTACTAGTGTAATGGATAATGGGAAGAACATCATTTATTACCCCCATATGTGCTAAATGTTTTAAAATACTCCAAGTTTTTCAATTATCTTAATTCGATCATTAGAATATTATTTGTAAAGTTATGTAAAAGTTCAAGTGTAAGGGAATGCAATGCCCCTATGATGTATTATTTTGGATGGTAGGGCAAAAGTGTATGAAAAAAAAAAAAAAATCAAGAAAAATACAAAAAAAATGAGAAAAAGAAAAGTAGAAAAAACATACGGACTACCATCCCGTTTTATTTTATGTTTATTTTATGTTTTTTTATTTTCTTTCATTAGCTTAAGATTGAGTCGAGTCTTGGCTTAGCAACATTGTATATACATGTAATTGATCGAGATCTTTAACTCGCCACCAGTAAAATATCCTTTATCCAACAAAACCGGTTTTTCCTTTTCCCTACACCTAACATTATAACCCATTTAAAAGCCCTCTTTGATAGTTTATCTTAGTGCTTAACGCCTAGTGGAGGAGTTTTTGATCCTTTCCCAAGCCTATGGTAATCTATTTGCTATGACAGGTAGGAGAGATATTATCCCTTTTTCATTTATGAGATTTATTTTGATGACACTTGAAGATGCGAGTATCTAAACACTACTTGTGAGGTGCTAGTTTTGTAATCTCCGTGCTTATTATGATAAAGTTGAACGAATATTTGTTTGTAAATTACTTTTATGTTAGCATTAAATGACCCCTAACTTGTATTTTGATTAGAATAAAAGCGCATTTGCTTGAGGACAAGCAAATCTCAAGTGTAAGGGTATTTGATGAAGCGAAAAGTGTACCGCTTTTAAGGGGTCATTTAAGCCCTAAATCGTATTTATTTGATCAAATATTGCCCTAAATCGTTCCTTTTGTCATTTTAGGTACTTTTGAGAAGAAATCTGGAAAAGGAGCATTTTTGGATGATTTTGGAGCATAAAAGTGAAGAAAACGGCAAGTCTAAAAATCGGCTGAAAGTTACCTTTGACGGTGTCAGGATTAACCCTGGAACGGCGTCATGCCTTGGCAAAAGTGGTGGATGTGAAATTTACTCATAATAACCAGAGAAATTCATGGAAAATCTGACGGCGTCACGCTTTAATCTGATCAAGGTCGTCACTTATAATTCAAAGAGGGACGCGTCACGTTCATAGTCTGACGGCGTCAAGCCTTGATAAGCCAGAACGGATTTTGGAGAGCTAAAGAGGGACGGCGTCAAGAAGGTCATCCGAGAACCCTAAAAGCGCGAGGTGACGCGTCACACTCCATAACGTGACGCCGTCAGATCCAAAAATCTATATATAGTTTTTGCAATTCTTTGCATTAGTGTGGAACTTATGGGGAACTTGTGTGTGAAAACCCTGAGGACGAATTGGCAGCTCTTCAAGGCTTTTTTTTGCCTTGAGATCTTCCATGTTACATTGAAGATAAGTTATCAATTAATCATTCAATATGTCTATGTGTTGTTTGATTCTATCTTATTCTTGTCTTTTGTTTAACATGTTAGGCTTGATTTATCTTGTGTTTGCTTAGATCTAATGAAACCTAGCTATTGATATTGGTTTAAGTGTTTGTTAGTTGTATGGATGATTGTTCATCTATGTTAGGCTTAAGAAAACTGCTAACTTCCTATTCGGTAACTTGCTTGAACCTCTTAAGAAACATGAACCAATGCGTACTAAAGGTTTTTATGGTTGTATTTAATGCACAAGCGAATTCTAGTGATCCCAAGTTAGGAGCTTCCTAGCCGGCTCGACATAGGAGTGAAGTAGGAGCTTGTAGAGTTGGGGAAGTACGTACGCCACCCCACGAATGGTATTAAGGAATACACCCGTCATCCACGTGACTAATACACACTAATCAACCGGTAAAAGATAGTTAGGGAGTAAGGAAATCTAAGTAAACACATTTCCCTCCACATAAGTTTTCACCAACATTTTCATTTTCTGTTATTTTATTAATTTGCATTCGTAGTAATTTGGGTTAGTTGACTAGCAACTAATTCCGCCCACTCTTTCAAACCCGAGATTTTACTTGCTTTCATAAAAAATATAAAAACATAAAAAGAATCTTCTCTCACCCTTAGACCTATTAAAAGATTTTTCATACCTAACGAACACTATTCCCTGTGAGAACGATCAATCCCCCGTACTTACCACTACACTATACTACATCGGTCAGGTACACTGCCTGGTGGGTTGTAACCTCTTGAGATCCCCGAGAGGTAAAACCTGTTGTAAGTCGCAAAACCACGCATCAAGTTTTTGGCGCCGCTGCCGGGGAATAGTTATTGTTTAGGTTGAATTTTTATTTTATAGGTCTACTCACTAGATTCCTTTCTAGTGAGATTTTTATTTTATTTTTCTAGGTTTTCTTTAATCTATCTATTTTCTTTCGTTTCTTTTGTTCGTAACCATTACCATTCGACATCATGGAAGATGGTAATATCCTTAATCCCAACAACCCACCCACCACAAACAACAACCACCACCTCCTAGAGCCCGTACTTTAGAGAGTACTCCCGTCCTAGCCACCATGGCTACGAAACACCATTGAGCTCACTCAAGAGCCAATGTCACACCCTTGCGATCCGACACCATCCGTTGGTGCAAAGCGATAAACGCATTCCATGGACTTCGTTCCGAAGATCCTAATCAACATCTCAAGGACTTTCTCAAAATTGTTGATTCTATAGACCTTGATGTTGCCACTCAGAGACGACCCGATTGCGTTTCTTTCAATTCTCTCTGCGGGACCAAGCTAGTCAATGGCTAGAGCGTCAACCCGCAGGAACCATCACCTCTTGGGATGATCTCACCACTCGTTTCCTTGCTCAGTTTTTCCCACCGGGAAGAACTACCAAGCTAAGGAATGATATCTTGATGTTCCAACAACGTCAAGGCGAAACTCTCTACGAGGCATGGACTCGATTCAAGGACTTACTCCAAAAAGTCCCTCATCAAGGCATAGAACTTTGGCTCCAATCCAAATCTTCTATGACCATATCAATCTCTCCACGAGGCAAACCATTGACCAATCGCCGGTGGCAAGCTACGTATCTAAGTGCGGAACAATCATGGCTCTCCTAGAGGATCTTGCTCTTTATGACAACGAAAGTTGAGTGATCCCCCGTGATTTAATAAAACGGTCAAGGCAATATCTTTGCCTTCGAACAATTCAAGCACTTCCGACCGTAGGATCATAGAACTTGAAGACCAAGTCAAGTTTCTCATGAAATCCTACGAGGCTCCTAAACCTTCAAGCCAAGTGAACAAAATCACTTCTTCATGTGAATTATGTAGTGGTCCCCACGACACTCGTGATTGCATGGAACTCCCCGAACAAGCTTTTGTGGACTACGCATCCTCGCGTACCGACGGAGCGGGAGACAAGTGGTACACTTTTCAAACCCAGCCAAACCCCTATGGTATACATACAACCCCTCGTGGAAAAATCACCCGAAACCTTAGGTGGAAACAAAACCAAAACGCGCAACAAACCAATTCTTCTAACCCACCTAATCGTTTTTCAATCAAGCGGTTCCAACTCGAACCGTACTTTCAACAACAATCCTTCCGGCAATGGTAGTACCAATAACTTTGAAGGATTGATGTCCCAATTTATGGCATCTCAAGAAGCTCGTTTAGCCAAGTTTGAAGCCGATTTCAAACAAAAACAAAGCGAGATGACCAATAAGAATTGACACCTTGTTGAAAGCCCTCAATACCGAGAAATGGAGCACTCCCTACAACACGTCAAGAACCCAAACTAAACGTCAACCGCTATTCATCGGTTTCGTCCCCTAGTTCTTGTCCACAATATTATTCGGTCAATTCATGAGCACGTGTTTCAAACAAACCCAATCGTTCCAAATGACCAAGAAGTTATACATCCAAATTGGTCCAACAACATAGTTGAAACACCTCCCACTCAAAACCTTGACGAAGAATTCAAGGAGCTCCACCTTGAAAGTCCGGTTGTTGATGTGTTGGATGAGAAGAAGCTCAAGTTAGGCGAAAAAGGGACCGCCTTCGTTCAAAACAAACTACCTAAGAAATTAATGATCCGGCTTATTTGTTCTACCTTGCAAGATCGGTAATTCGGAGGCTTATGACACATTAGCCGATCTTGGATCAAGCCTTAACTTACTTCCGTTACCTCTCACACCTCCTAAAACTAGGAAAACCTTGAAGAAACCGAGGTGATAATAGGTTTAGCGATGGAGTGTTGCTTACCCGGTTGGAGTAGTTAAGGACGTGCTAGTGCACATTGGAAAACTAACACATTTTAGCCGATTTCCACGTCCTTGATATGGTTAAGCGACCCTACATGCCCCTTGTTGATAGGTAGAGGATTTTTGGCGACCGCTATGCTATGATTGATTGTAAGGAAATCCAAGATAGCGGTAGGAGAAGGAGATACTTGGTCAGTCTATGATGTTAAGAAACACGCCTATGATACAGTGAGGAACCAACACCACATTGGTTAGAATCAAATAGGAGACCATCTAGATATGGACCTTGGATTGATAGAGACTTCATAGGACCCCAACGCCCATTTTACCTTAGAAGAGGACTTTGTGAACCGAACACATACGGTAGAGCAACTCTTAGCTAGGGACAACCGAATTGGATTCCATTTGAAGACCCTCTAGTTTTTTAGGAAAATGATTGATTTCCCAGGAGTTTTGCCAATTAACCTAGGAATGAATAAGTGGACTTGTGAGGAAGACGATCATAAAGTGGAATTGGGATAAACCACCCAAAGATGGAGATGGGTCATGCATATTAAGATGACATTGTATGACCCGGATGAGAGAAGTTTGAAAAGATATATCGTACTAAGCGACCAATAGGAAACTTCAAACCAAGCTTAACCCTAAAGACTCCTCGATGACGACCTCACTTATATAGGGTAGAGTGACTTTGAGTCTAGCTACAAGACTCGTTAATAAAAAAGCGCTCTGGGAGGCAACCCAAGCTTATTTTGCTTTGTTTATTTATTTGTTTGTTTGATTTTTATTTGTTTCCGTATGTGTGTTTTAAGTTTATTATTATTGATTCATGTTCAAAAGTAATTTGTGAAAATCTTTATCTTTTTTTACTTCGTCTTAACTACATATAAAGGATTTGCAAAAGTTAAGTGTAAGGGAAATCCAAATCGGTTTATTAGAACACAAATGAACAGGAATCAAAATAATAATAAATTAACATACATATTAGTATTTGTTTGAGTCAAATGCTTGTACGATCATAATGATGTTTTGCAGGATTTCCAGGAAGTAAGGTATAAGGTTTTTTACAAAATTTTTCCGGAAAGTAACATGAGAATTATGGTCAATCATATCTGACGGCCGTCAGATTTACAACCTGACGGCGTCAATGTTTAATTTTCTGAAAATTTTTGAAAGTTTTGTTTTCATAAAAAGTTTTTATTAAATCTATAACTTATAATCTCCAGGAATCTGCAAAATTATCATTCCACAAGCATTATATCCTTATATATATAGATTTATCCCGCCGATGTTATGCAGGTTTTCGTGTTTGTTTTCTCAGGTTAACAGGTTATTTTGGACAAGGAAATGTTTTGATCAAGCTATGGCGATGCATTAGTCATGAGCTTCAACAATTCTTTTTGGGAAAAATCTAACCGTGTTACTTCATTATCCACCGAACGAATCAGGGGAGTATTTATTTCATTCTTTTACTTTATACTTTTACATCTTGTTATTTGAACATTGGGGACAATGTTCATCTTAAGTGTAAGGGGGGGTAAAAGTACGATTAGAGAATACAATTGCGCTTGATTTTTGTTTGTTTAATAGTGGATGTGTAATAAAACTGAGATAAATACCTTTAGGGTAATTTTAGTGCCAAATTTAAAATTTTTTACAACATATAGGAGTGAAACTTTGATCTTAATGAGCGTCTCACGGATAGAGTTATATGACAGCACAAAAACCGTACCACTAAAAAATTTTCCCACCCCCAAATATGTGAGGTTCGCCCCTAGAAATTGGTAGGAAAAGCATTTATGCTATGATGTGTGTACCGGTAGCACTTAGATTCTAGAACTTGCGTTAGGACCATTCCGAGGCCACAAGTGAGACTACATTCGTGTAGTTAGATTTACTACATGAAAAGAGGCATTAGGATTAACCCATTGTTTTACACCTGTGTTTTTGTTATAATTACATTGGCTACATTGGTCAAGTAATTCTCCCCACACCCTTTGCGTTGTACTCATTTTTAGTACACGATACCCCTAGAAACACCCCTCAGAGCCTATCTTTTCGTTTCGACCTTTAAGCATTTTACTTAAAGGAAGAATTTGTTACAACCCCACTAAAATGTACACCCAATCGCCTTAGCCTACCTTGTATGCACTCATTTTTAGTGCATTATTGTGACAACATTTGTTTAAACCCAAGTTAATTATCTAGTTGATTACATGGTTGCTAAGTCGAGTCATATCCTTGTACATATTGTTTTGGGACGATTGGACTCATGGGTAAAGTACTAGTGTAATGGAGTAATGGGGGAAAAACATCATTTATTACCCCCATATGTGCTAAATTTTTTTAAAAGTACTCCAATTTTTTTAATTATCTTAATTCGAGTCATTAGAATAGTTATTTGTAAAGTTATGTAAAAGTTCAAGTGTAAGGGGAATGCAATGCCCCTATGATGTATTATTTTTGGATGGTAGGGCAAAAGTGTATGAAAAAAAAAAAAAAAAAATCAAGAAAAATACAAAAAATGAGAAAAAGAAAAGTAGAAAAAACATACGGACTACCATCCCGTTTTATTTTATGTTTATTTTATGTTTTTGTTATTTTCTTTCATTAGCTTAAGATTGAGTCGAGTCTTGGCTTAGCAACATTGTATAGTACATGTAATTGATCGAGATCTTTAACTCGCCACCAGTAAAATATCCTTTTATCCAACAAAACCGTGTTTCCTTTTCCCTACACCTAACATTATAAACCCATTTAAAAGCCCTCTTTGATAGTTTATCTTAGGTGCTTACGCCTAGTGGGAGGTTTTTGATCCCTTTCCCAAGCCTATGGTAATCTATTTGCTATGACAGGGAGTGAGAGATATTATCCGTTTTCATTATGAGATTTATTTTGATGACACTTGAGAGATGTGAGTATCTAAACACTACTTGTGAGGTGCTAGTTTGTAATTCTCCGTGCTTATTATGATTAAAGTGGAACGAATATTTGTTGTAATTACTTTTATGTTAGCATTAAATGACCCCTAACTTGTATTTTGATTAGAATAAAAGCGCATTTGCTTGAGGACAAGCAAATCTCAAGTGTAAGGGGATTTGATGAAGCGAAAAGTGTACCGCTTTTAAGGGGTCATTTAAGCCCTAAATCGTATTTATTTGATCAAATATTGCCCTAAATCGTTCCTTTGTCATTTTAGGTACTTTTGAGAAGAAATCTGGAAAAGGAGGCATTTTGGACGTTTTTGGAGCATAAAAGTGAAGAAAACGGCAAAGTCTCAAAAATCGGCTGAAAGTTACCTTTGACGGCGTCAGGATTAACCCTGGACGGCGTCATGGCTTGGCAAAAGTGGTGGATGTGAAATTACTCATGATAAGCCAGAGAAATTGCATGGGAATTCTGACGGCGTCACGCTTTAATCTGATCAAGGTCGTCACGTTATAATTCAAAGAGGGACGGCGTCACGTTCATAGTCTGACGGCGTCAAGCCTTGATAAGCCAGAACGGATTTTGGAGAGCTAAAGAGGGACGGCGTCAAGAAGGTCATCCGAGAACCCTAAAAGCGGCGAGGTGACGGCGTCACACTCCATAACGTGACGCCGTCAGATCCAAAAATCTATATATAGTTTTGCAATTCTTTGTCATTAGTGTGGAACTTATTGGGGAACTTTGTGTGTGAAAACCTTAGGACGAATTTGGCAGCTCTTTCAAGGCTTTTTGCCTTGAGATCTTCCATGTTACATTGAAGATAAGTTATCAATTAATCATTCAATATGTCTATGTGTTGTTTGATTCTATCTTATTCTTGTCTTTTGTTTAACATGTTAGGCTAGATTTATCTTGTGTTTGCTTAGATCTAATGAAACCTAGCTATTGATTATTGGTTATTAGTGTGTTGTTAGTTGTATTGGATGATTGTTCATCTATGTTAGGCTTAAGAAAACTGGCTAACTTCCTATTCGGTAACTTGCTTGAACGTCTTAAGAAACATGAACCAATGCGTACTAAAGGTTTTTATGGTTGTATTTAATGCACAAGCGAATTCTAGTGATCCCATGTTAGGAGATTCCTAGCCGGCTCGACATAGGAGTGAAGTAGGAGCTTGTAGAGTTGGGAAGTACGTACGCCACCCCACGAATGGTATTAAGGAATACACCCGTCATCCACGCGACTAATACACACTAATCAACCGGGTAAAAGATAGTTAGGGAGTAAGGAAATCTAAGTAAACACATTTCCCTCCACATAAGTTTTCACCAACATTTTCATTTTCTGTTATTTTATTTAATTTGCATTCGTAGTAATTTGGGTTAGTTGACTAGCAACTAATTCCGCCCACTCTTTCAAACCCGAGATTTTACTTGCTTTCATAAAAAATATAAAAACATAAAAAGAATCTTCTCTCACCCTTAGACCTATTAAAGTAGTTTTTCATACCTAACGAACACTATTCCCTGTGGAGAACGATCAATCCCCCGTACTTACCACTACACTATACTACATCGGTCAGGTACACTGCCTGGTGGGGTTGTAAGCCTCTTGAGATCCCTCGAGAGGTAAAACCTGTTGTAAGGTCGCAAAACCACGCATCAAGTTTTTGGCGCCGCTGCCGGGAATAGTTATTGTTTAGGTTGAATTTTTATTTTATAGTCTACTCACTAGATTCCTTTCTAGTGAGATTTTTATTTTATTTTTCTAGGTTTTCTTTAATCTATCTATTTTCTTTCGTTTCTTTGTTCGTAACCATTACCATTCGACATCATGGAAGATGGTAATATCCTTAATCCCAACAACCCACCACCACAACAACAACCACCACCTCCTAGAGCCCGTACTTTAGGAGAGTACTCCCGTCCTAGCCACCATGGCTATCGAAACACCATTGAGCTCACTCAAGGAGCCAATGTCACACCCTTGCGATCCGACACCATCCGGTTGGTGCAAAGCGGATGCGCATTCCATGGACTTCGTTCTGAAGATCCTAATCAACATCTCAAGGACTTTCTTAAAATCGTTGATTCTATAGACCTTGATGTTGCCACTCGAGAGACGACCCGATTGCGTCTCTTCCAATTCTCTTTGCGGACCAAGCTAGTCAATGGCTAGAGCGTCAACCCGCAGGATCCATCACCTCTTGGATGATCTCACCACTCGTTTCCTTGCTCAGTTTTTTCCCACCGGGAAGAACTACCAAGCTAAGGAATGATATCTTGATGTTCCAACAACGTCAAGGCGAAACTCTCTACGAGGCATGGACTCGATTCAAGGACTTACTCCAAAAAGTCCCTCACCATGGCATAGAACTTTGGCTCCAAGTCAAAATCTTCTATGACCATATCAATCTCTCCACGAGGCAAACCATTGACCAATCGGCCGGTGGCAAGCTACGTGATCTAAGTGCGGAACAATCATGGGCTCTCCTAGAGGATCTTGCTCTTTATGACAACGAAAGTTGGAGTGATCCCCGTGATTTGAATAAAACGGTCAAGGCAATATCTTTGCCTTCGAACAATTCAAGCACTTCCGACCGTAGGATCATAGAACTTGAAGACCAAGTCAAGTTTCTCATGAAATCCTACGAGGCTCCTAAAACTTCAAGCCAATTGAACAAAATCACTTCTTCATGTGAATTATGTAGTGGTCCCCACGACACTCGTGATTGCATGGAACTCCCCGAACAAGCTTTTGTGGACTATGCATCCTCGCGTACCGACGGAGCGGGAGACAAGTGGTACACTTTCAAACCCGAGCCAAACCCCTATGGTGATACATACAACCCCTCATGGAAAAATCACCCGAACCTTAGGTGGAAACAAAACCAAAACGCGCAACAAACCAATTCTTCCAACCCACCTAATCGTTTTCAATCAAGCGGTTCCAACTCGAACCGTACTTTCAACAACAATCCTTCCGGCAATGGTAGTACCAATAACTTTGAAGGATTGATGTCCCAATTTATGGCATCTCAAGAAGCTCGTTTAGCCAAGTTTGAAGCCGATTTCAAACAAAAACAAAGCGAGATGACCAATAAGATTGACACCTTGTTGAAAGCCCTCAATGACCGAGAAATGGGAGCACTCCCTAGCAACACGGTCAAGAACCCGAAACTAAACGTCAACGCTATTTCATCGGTTTCGTCCCCTAGTTCTTGTCCACAATATTATTCGGTCAATTCCATGAGCACGTGTTTCAAACAAACCCAAGTCGTTCCAAATGACCAAGAAGTTATGACATCCAAATTGGTCAACAACATAGTTGAAACACCTCCCACTCAAAACCTTGACGAAGAATTCAAGGAGCTCCACCTTGAAAGTCCGGTTGTTGATGTGTTGGATGAGAAGAAGCTCAAGTTAGGCGAAAAAGGGACCGCCTTCGTTCAAAACAAACTACCTAAGAAATTAGATGATCCGGGCTTATTTGTTCTACCTTGCAAGATCGGTAATTCGGAGGCTTATGACACATTAGCCGATCTTGGATCAAGCCTTAACTTACTTCCGTTACCTCTCTACACCTCTCTAAAACTAGGAAAACTTGAAGAAACCGAGGTGATAATAGGTTTAGCGGATGGGAGTGTTGCTTACCCGGTTGGAGTAGTTAAGGACGTGCTAGTGCACATTGGAAAACTAACCATTTTAGCTGATTTCCACGTCCTTGATATGGTTAGCGACCCTACATGCCCCTTGTTGATAGGTAGAGGATTTTTGGCGACCGCTAGTGCTATGATTGATTGTAAGGAATCCAAGATAGCGGTAGGAGAAGGAGATACTTGGTCAGTCTATGATGTTAAGAAACACGCCTATGATACTAGTGAGGAACCAACACCACATTGGTTAGAATCAAATAGGAGACCATCTAGATATGGACCTTGGATTGATAGAGACTTCATAGGACCCCAACGCCCATTTTACCTAGAAGAGGACTTTGTGAACCGAACACATACGGTAGAGCAACTCTTAGCTAGGGACACCGAATTGGATCCATTTGAAGACCCTCTAGTTTTTAGGAAAATGATTGATTTCCCAGGAGTTTTGCCAATTAACCTAGGAATGAATAAGTGGACTTGTGAGGAAGACGATCATAAGTGGAATTGGGATAAACCACCCAAAGATGGAGATGGGTCATGGCATATTAAGATGACATTGTATGACCCGGATGGAGAGAAGTTTGAAAAGATATATCGTACTAAGCGGACCAATAGGAAACTTCAAACCAAGCTTAACCCTAAAGACGTCCTCAATGACGAGCTCACTTATATAGGGTAGAGTGACTTTGAGTCTAGCTACAAGACTCGTTAATAAAGAAAAGCGCTTCTTGGGAGGCAACCCAAGCTTTATTTGCTTTGTTTATTTATTTGTTTGTTTGATTTTATTTGTTTCCGTATGTGTGTTTAAGTTTTATTATTATTGATTCATGTTCAAAAGTAATTTGTGAAAATGCTTTATCTTGTTTTTAACTTCGTCTTAACTACATATAAAGGTATTTTGCAAAAGTTAAGTGTAAGGGAAATCTAAATCGGTTTATTAGAACACAAATGAACATGAATCATAATAATAATAAATTAACATACATATTAGTATTTGTTTGAGTCAAATGCTTGTATCGAGTCATAATGATGTTTTGCAGGATTTCCAGGAAGTAAGGTATAGGTTTTTACAAAATTTTTCCGGAAACGTAACATGAGAATTATGTCAGATCATATCTGACGGCGTCAGGAGTTACAACCTGACGGCGTCAGGTTTAATTTTCTGAAAATTTTTGAAAGTTTTGTTTTCATAAAAAGTTTTTATTAAATCTATAACTTATAATCTCCAGGAATCTGCAAAATTATCATTCCACAAGCATTATATCCTTATATATATAGATTTATCCCGCCGATGTTATGCAGGTTTTCGTGTTTGTTTTCTCAGGTTTAACAGGTTATTTTGGACAAGGAAATGTTTTGGATCAAGCTTATGGCGATGCATTAGTCATGGAGCTTCAACATTCTCTTTGGAAGAAGATCTAACCGTGTTACTTCATTATCCACCGAACGAATCAGGGGAGTATTTGATTTCATTCTTTTACTTTATACTTTTACATCTTGTTATTTGAACATTGGGGACAATGTTCATCTTAAGTGTAAGGGGGGTAAAAGTACGATTAGAGAATACAAGTGCGCTTGATTTTTGTTTGTTTAATAGTGGATGTGTAATAAAACTGAGATAAATACCTGTTAGGGTAATTTTAGTGCCAAATTTAAAATTTTTTACAACATATAGGAGTGAAACTTTGATCTTAATGAGCGTCTCACGGATAGGAGTTATATGACTAGCACAAAAACCGTACCACTAAAAAATTTTCCACCCCCAAATATGTGAGGTTCGCCCCTAGAATTGGTAGAAAAAGCATTTATGCTATGATGTGTGTACCGGTAGCACTTAGATTCTAGAACTTGCGTTAGGACCATTCCGAGGCCACAAGTGAGACTACATTCGTGTAGTTAGATTTACTACATGATAAGAGGCATTAGGATTAATCCATTGTTTTACACCTGTGTTTTTGTTATAATTACATTGGCTACATTGGTCAAGTAATTCTCCCACACCCTTTGCGTTGTACTCATTTTTAGTACACGATACCCCTAGTACACCCCTCAGAGCCTATCTTTTCGTTTCGACCTTTAAGCATTTTACTTAAAGGAAGAATTTGTTACACCCCACTAAAATGTACACCCAAATCGCCTTAGCCTACCTTGTATGCACTCATTTTTAGTGCATTATTGTGACAACATTTGTTTAAACCCAAGTTAATTATCTAGTTGATTACATGGTTGCTAAGTCGAGTCATATCCTTGTACATATTGTTTTGGGACGATTGGGACTCATGGGTAAAGTACTAGTGTAATGGAGTAATGGGGAAGAACATCATTTATTACCCCCATATGTGCTAAATATTTTAAAAGTACTCCAAGTTTTTCAATTATCTTAATTCGAGTCATTAGAATAGTTATTTGTAAAGTTATGTAAAAGTTCAAGTGTAAGGGGAATGCAATGCCCCTATGATGTATTATTTTGGATGGTAGGGCAAAAGTGTATGAAAAAAAAAAAAAAAAAAATCAAGAAAAATACAAAAAAATGAGAAAAAGAAAAGTAGAAAAAACATACGGACTACCATCCCGTTTTATTTTATGTTTATTTTATGTTTTTGTTATTTTCTTTCATTAGCTTAAGATTGAGTCGAGTCTTGGCTTAGCAACATTGTATAGTACATGTAATTGATCGAGATCTTTAACTCGCCACCAGTAAAAATATCCTTTATCCAACAAAACCGTGTTTTCCTTTTCCCTACACCTAACATTATAACCCATTTAAAAGCCCTCTTTGATAGTTTATCTTAGGTGCTTACGCCTAGTGGAGGAGGTTTTTGATCCTTTCCCAAGCCTATGGTAATCTATTTGCTATGACAGGTAGTGAGAGATATTATCCGTTTTCATTTATGAGATTTATTTTGATGACACTTGAGAGATGCGAGTATCTAAACACTACTTGTGAGGTGCTAGTTTGTAATCTCCGTGCTTATTATGATTAAAGTGGAACGAATATTTGTTGTAATTACTTTTATGTTAGCATTAAATGACCCCTAACTTGTATTTTGATTAGAATAAAAGCGCATTTGCTTGAGGACAAGCAAATCTCAAGTGTAAGGGTATTTGATGAAGCAAAAAGTGTACCGCTTTTAAGGGGTCATTTAAGCCCTAAATCGTATTTATTTGATCAAATATCGCCCTAAATCGTTCCTTTTGTCATTTTAGGTACTTTTGAGAAGAAATCTGGAAAAGGAGGCATTTTGGATGATTTTGGAGCATAAAAGTGAAGAAAACGGCAAAGTCTCAAAAATCGGCTGAAAGTTACCTTTGACGGCGTCAGGATTAACCCTGGACGGTGTCATGCCTTGGCAAAAGTGGTGGATGTGAAATTTACTCATGATAAGCCAGAGAAATTGCATGGAAATTCTGACGGCGTCACGCTTTAATCTGATCAAGGTCGTCACGTTATAATTAAAAGAGGGACGGCGTCACGTTCATAGTCTGACGGCGTCAAGCCTTGATAAGCCAGAACGGATTTTGGAGAGCTAAAGAGGGACGGCGTCAAGAAGTTCATCCGAGAACCCTAAAAGCGGCGAGGTGACGGCGTCAGACTCCATAACGTGACGCCGTCAGATCCAAAAATCTATATATAGTTTTGCAATTCTTTGTCATTAGTGTGGAACTTATTGGGGAACTTTGTGTGTGAAAACCCTAGGACGAATTTGGCAGCTCTTTCAAGGCTTTTTGCCTTGAGATCTTCCATGTTACATTGAAGATAAGTTATCAATTAATCATTCAATATGTCTATGTGTTGTTTGATTCTATCTTATTCTTGTCTTTTGTTTAACATGTTAGGCTAGATTTATCTTGTGTTTGCTTAGATCTAATGAAACCTAGCTATTGATTATTGGTTATTAGTGTGTTGTTAGTTGTATTGGATGATTGTTCATCTATGTTAGGCTTAAGAAAACTGGCTAACTTCCTATTCGGTAACTTGCTTGAACGTCTTAAGAAACATAAACCAATGCGTACTAAAGGTTTTTATGGTTGTATTTAATGCACAAGCGAATTCTAGTGATCCCATGTTAGGAGCTTCCTAGCCGGCTCGACATAGGAGTGAAGTAGGAGCTTGTAGAGTTGGGGAAGTACGTACGCCACCCCACGAATGGTATTAAGGAATACACCCGTCATCCACGCGACTAATACACACTAATCAACCGGTAAAAGATAGTTAGGGAGTAAGGAAATCTAAGTAAACACATTTCCCTCCACATAAGTTTTCACCAACATTTTCATTTTCTGTTATTTTATTTAATTTGCATTCGTAGTAATTTGGGTTAGTTGACTAGCAACTAATTCCGCCCACTCTTTCAAACCCGAGATTTTACTTGCTTTCATAAAAAATATAAAAACATAAAAAGAATCTTCTCTCACCCTTAGACCTATTAAAGTAGTTTTTCATACCTAACGAACACTATTCCCTGTGGAGAACGATCAATCCCCCGTACTTACCACTACACTATACTACATCGGTCAGGTACACTGCCTGGTGGGGTTGTAAGCCTCTTGAGATCCCTCGAGAGGTAAAACCTGTTGTAAGGTCGCAAAACCACGCATCAAGTTTTTGGCGCCGCTGCCGGGGAATAGTTATTGTTTAGGTTGAATTTTTATTTTATAGGTCTACTCACTAGATTCCTTTCTAGTGAGATTTTTATTTTATTTTTCTAGGTTTTCTTTAATCTATCTATTTTCTTCGTTTCTTTGTTCGTAACCATTACCATTCGACATCATGGAAGATGGTAATATCCTTAATCCCAACAACCCACCACCACAACAACAACCACCACCTCCTAGAGCCCGTACTTTAGGAGAGTACTCCCGTCCTAGCCACCATGGCTATCGAAACACCATTGAGCTCACTCAAGGAGCCAATGTCACACCCTTGCGATCCGACACCATCCGGTTGGTGCAAAGCGGATGCGCATTCCATGGACTTCGTTCCGAAGATCCTAAGCAACATCTCAAGGACTTTCTCAAAATTGTTGATTCTATAGACCTTGATGTTGCCACTCGAGAGACGACCCGATTGCGTTTCTTTCAATTCTCTCTGCGGGACCAAGCTAGTCAATGGCTAGAGCGTCAACCCGCAGGATCCATCACCTCTTGGGATGATCTCACCACTCGTTTCCTTGCTCAGTTTTTCCCACCGGGAAGAACTACCAAGCTAAGGAATGATATCTTGATGTTCCAACAACGTCAAGGCGAAACTCTCTACGAGGCATGGACTCGATTCAAGGACTTACTCCAAAAAGTCCCTCATCATGGCATAGAACTTTGGCTCCAAGTCCAAATCTTCTATGACCATATCAATCTCTCCACGAGGCAAACCATTGACCAATCGGCCGGTGGCAAGCTACGTGATCTAAGTGCGGAACAATCATGGGCTCTCCTAGAGGATCTTGCTCTTTATGACAACGAAAGTTGGAGTGATCCCCGTGATTTGAATAAAACGGTCAAGGCAATATCTTTGCCTTCGAACAATTCAAGCACTTCCGACCGTAGGATCATAGAACTTGAAGACCAAGTCAAGTTTCTCATGAAATCCTACGAGGCTCCTAAAACTTCAAGCCAATTGAACAAAATCACTTCTTCATGTGAATTATGTAGTGGTCCCCACGACACTCGTGATTGCATGGAACTCCCCGAACAAGCTTTTGTGGACTATGCATCCTCGCGTACCGACGGAGCGGGAGACAAGTGGTACACTTTCAAACCCGAGCCAAACCCCTATGGTGATACATACAACCCCTCATGGAAAAATCACCCGAACCTTAGGTGGAAACAAAACCAAAACGCGCAACAAACCAATTCTTCTAACCCACCTAATCGTTTTCAATCAAGCGGTTCCAACTCGAACCGTACTTTCAACAACAATCCTTCCGGCAATGGTAGTACCAATAACTTTGAAGGATTGATGTCCCAATTTATGGCATCTCAAGAAGCTCGTTTAGCCAAGTTTGAAGCCGATTTCAAACAAAAACAAAGCGAGATGACCAATAAGATTGACACCTTGTTGAAAGCCCTCAATGACCGAGAAATGGGAGCACTCCCTAGCAACACGGTCAAGAACCCGAAACTAAACGTCAACGCTATTTCATCGGTTTCGTCCCCTAGTTCTTGTCCACAATATTATTCGGTCAATTCCATGAGCACGTGTTTCAAACAAACCCAAGTCGTTCCAAATGACCAAGAAGTTATGACATCCAAATTGGTCAACAACATAGTTGAAACACCTCCCACTCAAAACCTTGATGAAGAATTCAAGGAGCTCCACCTTGAAAGTCCGGTTGTTGATGTGTTGGATGAGAAGAAGCTCAAGTTAGGCGAAAAAGGGACCGCCTTCGTTCAAAACAAACTACCTAAGAAATTAGATGATCCGGGCTTATTTGTTCTACCTTGCAAGATCGGTAATTCGGAGGCTTATGACACATTAGCCGATCTTGGATCAAGCCTTAACTTACTTCCGTTACCTCTCTACACCTCTCTAAAACTAGGAAAACTTGAAGAAACCGAGGTGATAATAGGTTTAGCGGATGGGAGTGTTGCTTACCCGGTTGGAGTAGTTAAGGACGTGCTAGTGCACATTGGAAAACTAACCATTTTAGCCGATTTCCACGTCCTTGATATGGTTAGCGACCCTACATGCCCCTTGTTGATAGGTAGAGGATTTTTGGCGACCGCTAGTGCTATGATTGATTGTAAGGAATCCAAGATAGCGGTAGGAGAAGGAGATACTTGGTCAGTCTATGATGTTAAGAAACACGCCTATGATACTAGTGAGGAACCAACACCACATTGGTTAGAATCAAATAGGAGACCATCTAGATATGGACCTTGGATTGATAGAGACTTCATAGGACCCCAACGCCCATTTTACCTAGAAGAGGACTTTGTGAACCGAACACATACGGTAGAGCAACTCTTAGCTAGGGACACCGAATTGGATCCATTTGAAGACCCTCTAGTTTTTAGGAAAATGATTGATTTCCTAGGAGTTTTGCCAATTAACCTAGGAATGAATAAGTGGACTTGTGAGGAAGACGATCATAAGTGGAATTGGGATAAACCACCCAAAGATGGAGATGGGTCATGGCATATTAAGATGACATTGTATGACCCGGATGGAGAGAAGTTTGAAAAGATATATCGTACTAAGCGGACCAATAGGAAACTTCAAACCAAGCTTAACCCTAAAGACGTCCTCGATGACGAGCTCACTTATATAGGGTAGAGTGACTTTGAGTCTAGCTACAAGACTCGTTAATAAAGAAAAGCGCTTCTTGGGAGGCAACCCAAGCTTTATTTGCTTTGTTTATTTATTTGTTTGTTTGATTTTATTTGTTTCCGTATGTGTGTTTAAGTTTTATTATTATTGATTCATGTTCAAAAGTAATTTGTGAAAATGCTTTATCTTGTTTTTAACTTCGTCTTAACTACATATAAAGGTATTTTGCAAAAGTTAAGTGTAAGGGAAATCTAAATCGGTTTATTAGAACACAAATGAACATGAATCATAATAATAATAAATTAACATACATATTAGTATTTGTTTGAGTCAAATGCTTGTATCGAGTCATAATGATGTTTTGCAGGATTTCCAGGAAGTAAGGTATAGGTTTTTACAAAATTTTTCCGGAAACGTAACATGAGAATTATGTCAGATCATATCTGACGGCGTCAGGAGTTACAACCTGACGGCGTCAGGTTTAATTTTCTGAAAATTTTTGAAAGTTTTGTTTTCATAAAAAGTTTTTATTAAATCTATAACTTATAATCTCCAGGAATCTGCAAAATTATCATTCCACAAGCATTATATCCTTATATATATAGATTTATCCCGCCGATGTTATGCAGGTTTTCGTGTTTGTTTTCTCAGGTTTAACAGGTTATTTTGGACAAGGAAATGTTTTGGATCAAGCTTATGGCGATGCATTAGTCATGGAGCTTCAACATTCTCTTTGGAAGAAGATCTAACCGTGTTACTTCATTATCCACCGAACGAATCAGGGGAGTATTTGATTTCATTCTGTTACTTTATACTTTTACATCTTGTTATTTGAACATTGGGGACAATGTTCATCTTAAGTGTAAGGGGGGGTAAAAGTACGATTAGAGAATACAAGTGCGCTTGATTTTTGTTTGTTTAATAGTGGATGTGTAATAAAACTGAGATAAATACCTGTTAGGGTAATTTTAGTGCCAAATTTAAAATTTTTTACAACATATAGGAGTGAAACTTTGATCTTAATGAGCGTCTCACGGATAGGAGTTATATGACTAGCACAAAAACCGTACCACTAAAAAATTTTCCACCCCCAAATATGTGAGGTTCGCCCCTAGAATTGGTAGAAAAAGCATTTATGCTATGATGTGTGTACCGGTAGCACTTAGATTCTAGAACTTGCGTTAGGACCATTCCGAGGCCACAAGTGAGACTACATTCGTGTAGTTAGATTTACTACATGATAAGAGGCATTAGGATTAATCCATTGTTTTACACCTGTGTTTTTGTTATAATTACATTGGCTACATTGGTCAAGTAATTCTCCCACACCCTTTGCGTTGTACTCATTTTTAGTACACGATACCCCTAGTACACCCCTCAGAGCCTATCTTTTCGTTTCGACCTTTAAGCATTTTACTTAAAGGAAGAATTTGTTACACCCCACTAAAATGTACACCCAAATCGCCTTAGCCTACCTTGTATGCACTCATTTTTAGTGCATTATTGTGACAACATTTGTTTAAACCCAAGTTAATTATCTAGTTGATTACATGGTTGCTAAGTCGAGTCATATCCTTGTACATATTGTTTTGGGACGATTGGGACTCATGGGTAAAGTACTAGTGTAATGGAGTAATGGGGAAGAACATCATTTATTACCCCCATATGTGCTAAATGTTTTAAAAGTACTCCAAGTTTTTCAATTATCTTAATTCGAGTCATTAGAATAGTTATTTGTAAAGTTATGTAAAAGTTCAAGTGTAAGGGGAATGCAATGCCCCTATGATGTATTATTTTGGATGGTAGGGCAAAAGTGTATGAAAAAAAAAAAAAAAAAAAAATCAAGAAAAATACAAAAAAATGAGAAAAAGAAAAGTAGAAAAAACTACGGACTACCATCCCGTTTTATTTTATGTTTATTTTATGTTTTTGTTATTTTCTTTCATTAGCTTAAGATTGAGTCGAGTCTTGGCTTAGCAACATTGTATAGTACATGTAATTGATCGAGATCTTTAACTCGCCACCAGTAAAATATCCTTTATCCAACAAAACCGTGTTTTCCTTTTCCCTACACCTAACATTATAACCCATTTAAAAGCCCTCTTTGATAGTTTATCTTAGGTGCTTACGCCTAGTGGAGGAGGTTTTTGATCCTTTCCCAAGCCTATGGTAATCTATTTGCTATGACAGGTAGTGAGAGATATTATCCGTTTTCATTTATGAGATTTATTTTGATGACACTTGAGAGATGCGAGTATCTAAACACTACTTGTGAGGTGCTAGTTTGTAATCTCCGTGCTTATTATGATTAAAGTGGAACGAATATTTGTTGTAATTACTTTTATGTTAGCATTAAATGACCCCTAACTTGTATTTTGATTAGAATAAAAGCGCATTTGCTTGAGGACAAGCAAATCTCAAGTGTAAGGGTATTTGATGAAGCGAAAAGTGTACCGCTTTTAAGGGGTCATTTAAGCCCTAAATCGTATTTATTTGATCAAATATTGCCCTAAATCGTTCCTTTTGTCATTTTAGGTACTTTTGAGAAGAAATCTGGAAAAGGAAGCATTTTGGACGTTTTTGGAGCATAAAAGTGAAGAAAACGACAAAGTCTCAAAAACCGGCTGAAAGTTACCTTTGACGGCGTCATATTTAACCCTGGACGGCGTCATGGCTTGGCAAAAGTGGTGGATGTGAAATTTACTCATGATAAGCCAGAGAAATTGCATGGAAATTCTGACGGCGTCACGCTTTAATCTGATCAAGGTCGTCACGTTATAATTCAAAGAGGGACGGCGTCACGTTCATAGTCTGACGGCGTCAAGCCTTGATAAGCCAGAACGGATTTTGGAGAGCTAAAGAGGGACGGCGTCAAGAAGGTCATCCGAGAACCCTAAAAGCGGCGAGGTGACGGCGTCACACTCCATAACGTGACGCCGTCAGATCCAAAAATCTATATATAGTTTTGCAATTCTTTGTCATTAGTGTGGAACTTATTGGGGAACTTTGTGTGTGAAAACCCTAGGACGAATTTGGCAGCTCTTTCAAGGCTTTTTGCCTTGAGATCTTCCATGTTACATTGAAGATAAGTTATCAATTAATCATTCAATATGTCTATGTGTTGTTTGATTCTATCTTATTCTTGTCTTTTGTTTAACATGTTAGGCTAGATTTATCTTGTGTTTGCTTAGATCTAATGAAACCTAGCTATTGATTATTGGTTATTAGTGTGTTGTTAGTTGTATTGGATGATTGTTCATCTATGTTAGGCTTAAGAAAACTGGCTAACTTCCTATTCGGTAACTTGCTTGAACGTCTTAAGAAACATGAACCAATGCGTACTAAAGGTTTTTATGGTTGTATTTAATGCACAAGCGAATTCTAGTGATCCCATGTTAGGAGCTTCCTAGCCGGCTCGACATAGGAGTGAAGTAGGAGCTTGTAGAGTTGGGGAAGTACGTACGCCACCCCACGAATGGTATTAAGGAATACACCCGTCATCCACGCGACTAATACACACTAATCAACCGGTAAAAGATAGTTAGGGAGTAAGGAAATCTAAGTAAACACATTTCCCTCCACATAAGTTTTCACCAACATTTTCATTTTCTGTTATTTTATTTAATTTGCATTCGTAGTAATTTGGGTTAGTTGACTAGCAACTAATTCCGCCCACTCTTTCAAACCCGAGATTTCACTTGCTTTCATAAAAAATATAAAAACATAAAAAGAATCTTCTCTCACCCTTAGACCTATTAAAGTAGTTTTTCATACCTAACGAACACTATTCCCTGTGGAGAACGATCAATCCCCCGTACTTACCACTACACTATACTACATCGGTCAGGTACACTGCCTGGTGGGGTTGTAAGCCTCTTGAGATCCCTCGAGAGGTAAAACCTGTTGTAAGGTCGCAAAACCACGCATCATACCATCTGTCTGCGGATGATACGCTGTGCTCATATCAAGGTCGGTTGCTAAGGCATCTTGTAGAGATCTCCAAAAATTTGACGTAAAATGACTATCCCTGTCGGATATGATGGAGAGTGGGACTCCATGTCGAGCAACTACTTCCTTCACATATAGTCGCACAAGTTTGTCCATGCTGTCGTTTTCCTTGATGGGTAGGAAGTGGGCGGATTTGGTAAGACGATCAACGATTACCCAGATGGTGTCATAACCGCTTAACGTTCTTGGCAATTTGGTGATGAAGTCCATTGTTATACTTTCCCACTTCCACTCGGGGATTTCAGGTTGTACGAGCAAACCTGACGGTCTCTGGTGTTCAGCTTTGACCTTTGAACATGTTAGACATTTACTGACATATGTCGCAATGTCAGCTTTCATATTGGGCCACCAATACAGCTTTTTCAAGTCGAGATACATCTTGTCGGCTCCTGGATGGATGGAATATTTTCACTTATGGGATTCGTGCATGATGAGGTCTCGTATACCTCCGTAGAGTGGGACCAAGCTTCTGTCCTTGTAACAAAATTCTCGATGGGAGTGGTGAGACAATTGTCATACCTAACGATCGTACTCTTAGAGGTTTCGGTCTCTCTTTTCGGCTAAGTGCATCCGCTACCACGTTTGCTTTGCCTGGGTGGTATCGAATCTCACAGTCATAGTCACTGAGCAATTCTAACCATCGGCGTTGCCTCATATTAAGTTCCTTCTGATCAAGGATATGTTGCAAACTTTTGTGGTCGGTATAAACTACGCACTTGGTGCCGTAAAGATAGTGTCTCCAGATTCTGAGAGCAAACACTACTGACCCCAGCTCTAGGTCATGGGTAGTGTAATTCTTCTCGTGTGTTTTCAATTGCCGTGAGGCATAAGCTATCACCTTTTCTCGCTGCATCAAAACAGCTCCTAACGCTTTGTGTGAGGCGTCACAGTAGACTACAAATTCCTCACTGCCTTCAGGTAGGGCTAAGATAGGTGCGCTACACAACTTATCCTTGAGAAGTTGAAAAGCTTCTTTCGCTTTCTCTCCCCAGTCAAATTTCTCATTCTTCTGGGTCAACTTGGTCAAAGGCTTCGCTATTTTCGAGAATCCCTCAATGAATCTTCTGTAGTACCCTGCGAGCCCTAAGAATTGGCGTATTTCAGTGGGAGTTGTGGGTGTCGCCCAATCCTTTATCGACTCAATCTTCGCAGGATTTACATGAATGCCTTGTCTATCGATCACGTGACCGTGGAATTGAACTGTTGTTATCCAAAAATCGCACTTGGAAAACTTGGCATATAACTCCTCTTTCTTCAACAATTCCAGAATTAGCCTAAGATGCTCTTCGTTCTCCTTTTCACTCTTAGAATATATCAATATGTCTTCGATAAAGACGATCACGAACTTGTCTAAATACGGCTTATACACCTGATTCAAGAGGTCCATGAATACTGCTGGTGCGTTGGTTAAGCCAAAAGGCATAACCTGAAACTCATAGTGGCCATAACGAGTTCTAAATGCCGTCTTCGGGATATCTTCTTCCTGAACTCTAAGCTGGTGGTAACCAGATCTTAAGTCGATTTTTGAATAGACGCACGATCCTTGAAGTTGATCGAACAGATCATCGATTCTGGGAAGTGGGTATCGGTTTTTGATAGTTAATTTGTTGAGTTCCCTGTAGTCGATGCACATTTGGAAAGATCCATCTTTCTTTTTGACGAACAGAACTGGAGCTCCCCAGGGCGAGGAACTTGGTCTGATGAACCCTTTTTCAGAGTGTTCTGACAACTGCTCAGATAACTCCTGCAGTTCTGTTGGGGCTAATCGGTAAGGTGCTCGTGCCACGGGTGCGGCACCGGGCACTAGGTCGATCCGAAACTCGACCTTTCGATTTGCCGGTTGTCCGGGTAAGTCTTCAGGGAATACTTCTGGAAAATCTCTTACGATCGGCACATCTTCCAATCGTTTTCCTTCCTGCTCCTTTTCTTCCTTTCCGGAAACCTGAGCTAAAAAGAGAAGGCATCCTTTCTCAAGATGTCTCTGGACCTTCGTGTAAGAGATAACGGTTAATCTCAAGGTACTTCTTCGGTCTCTTCTATCGCCTTCTACGTTTAAAACCTCGTTCCCGTAAGGTAGTCGAACGATCTTTTCGTCGCAGAGGATAGTGGCATGGTATTTTGACAACCAATCCATGCCGATAATAACACCAAAACTACCCAGTTCTACAGACATTAGGTCAATGTTGAATGGGTGGTTCAATAAGTTTAAGGTGCAACCACTTACAATGGTATCTACTCTTTCTACTTTTCCATTAGCCAGCTCTACGTTATATACATTGCCTAAGGGTGTCAGGGTAATACCAAGCAATGTACTAAAGGCAGTAGAGACAAAACTTCTATCTGCTCCCGTATCAAATAGTATAGATGCATAACGGTTATTTAAAAGGAACGTACCCGTCACCACGTTCGGGTCTTCCTGGGCTTCCACTTTTCCCACCGCGTAAACCCTGCCATGGGCTCCTGCATCATTTCCCCAATTTTCTTGGGGCACAATAGCTACCTGATTCATACCAGCTCCAGTATTTCTCTGGTTACCCTGATTGCCTTGTTGACCTCTGTTGCCCCCGTTGCCCCGGTTCTTGGGTTTCCGGCATTCATTCCGATAATGCCCTTTTTCACCACAGCCAAAACACGTAATCTCAGCCTTTGGGTTGTTTGCCGGTGCAACTTGTGCTGTTGCTAGAGGTCTTGCTCTGCAAACACGGGTCATATGTCCTACCTTCTGACATTTATTGCATTTAACCGTGCATGGACCCTTATGATGCAACTTGCATCGATTGCAAAATGGCAAGTTTCTGGCATAGACCTTCTTCTCTGTCGGTCCGGCAGCATACACCTTTGCAACCTCTTGCCTCTTATTCGGGTGGTTGTTATTTCGGGGATGGTCGTCCCATTTCCTTTTGTGGTTCACACCCGCTTCGATCGAATCTTCGATCACCTGATCCATCAGCTTGTTAGCTACCTCCATGGTCTCGTGAAGATCTGTAGCCTTGTATGTAGTGACGTTTCCCTTAATAGATTGAGGTAATCCGCCAATATACCTCTCCAACAATCGGGTCTCAGTTTGAACCATATCAGGACACAGTAAGGCAAGTTCCTGAAAACGTTGGTTATATACTGCCATATTGGTGCCTTGCACCTTGAGATTCCAAAATTCCACCTCCAGCTTCTTCACCTCATTCCTAGGACAGTATTTCTTAAGAACCATCTCTTTAAAGCTTTCCCATGACATTGCATATGCAGCGTCATAGCCAGATGATTTCAAGTAGTTGTTCTACCAAGTCAGAGCTACATCCAGAAAAGTGAACGATGCCAACTTAACTCGGCCCTCTTCCGAACATCCACAAATTCAGAACACCGTCTCCAATCTTTCTATCCATCGGACCAGCACAACTGCTCCTTCAGTACCACCAAAACCTCCAGTCATTACTTTTTGGAAGTCTTGATATATACAACTACGAGCGTTGTTGGTTGTAGGCCTCGAGTTGCCAACATCTATTGTGGAGTTGTTTGCTGCAGCCAACGCTGCAGCCACGTGTTCTTCTACGAGTTGATCGAGCATGGCTTGATTTACGGGCGAAGCCGCTGCAGCAGCCCTAACGAGGCCTTGGTTTGTTGTTTGTGCACTGTTGGCTCTGGTTGTTTTCTTTGGAGGCATTTCGCTGTATAAGAAGGATAGAGATAATCAAGATTTGAAGAGTTCGCCCAAGCGTAAAGTATACAGGTGAGATTAATTATAAGAACGATAACACAATGGAATAGTCAATCAAGCTTTTCATATATTAGGATCAAATCGTGTGTACAAAAATTTACAAGCTCGAGATGTTCAGGGAAATAACACAACTTTTCGATTACAGCTAAAAGACTACAACTACCACTAACTGATGACTACTCAGTTTAATGGTGATACATCTCAACTACTAGGACTAAAATCCATCACGCCCTATGCGTAGCTGCTCCAGCTCCTGTGTCATCCGAGCTATAATGGTCTCCAGATGACCTACTCTAGTCTCCAGCTACACAACGCGTCTCCTTGACGCCAATATATCTTTACGGTCCTCATGCTCAGCCCTCGTGACCCTAGCCATCACCGAATCTAGCTCATGCATACGATGCCAGTTAGTCCACTCAGCATCCCATGCCCTAGCCTGGTCTCTCCTTATATCACCCAGTCTCTGACGAACTCCTGCAAGTTCTCTGTTAACTTACTCATCACGGCGCCCAAGCCTCTCTAACTGATTAGAGTGAACATCCAATAAGTTCCCCTGTGCCCCAAGCTGGATCAAAAACCTAGTAGTATCATCCTCTTCCTCCTCTACTACAGGTGAGATAGCAGGTGGAGGGGAATCTGGCACTAGCAGAGATGGGGGCACAAATGATGGTGAAGATGGCTCATATGTGGGACTATCCGCCTGGAGTGGAGTGCTATGGACACACTCAATATCCTTCCATACCTCCCCATTGATCTCACAAGTATCTGGAGCCTCATTCCTGGCTCGTAATCCAACAGCTCTCAGTCCCAATCCCAAAGGTATATCCATATCTCCCCCTGTCATCTGAGCAGTTCTAGAACTCTGCCCAATCTCAAATGTACTCGAAACTTCCTCCATGCGGGCAGTATGGCGGACTGGAAGAGTATGGATGTATGAAGTAGGCTGTGTAGTGGAATCAGTAGTGGGAATAGGTTGGATGGAAGTATGGTCGGTAGCTGGTGTAGGTAATGTTGTAGTAGGCTCAAGTAAGTCAGGATCTGGTGCATTGTAGGCTTGCAGTACTTGCATGTATGGATCGTTTGAGTTTGGCGAGATTGGAGGAATATGATGCGCGTGATGTGTCGTTGCGGTTTAGCAGTTTTAATGCCTACTCAAGTTTTAAATTTATATTTAGCCGACTTATCAATAACACACACACTTAACGAGCAGTGTACCCGGTCAGTATGAAGATAATGGTAAGTAGAGTGTCGATCACTAAGAGTGGAACGTATAATCTCGTTAATCTAATCAGTATTTTAATATCCTAACGCAAGGGGGTTTCAGCCTGAGAGACTGGCACAGTTTTGTTTGCAATTAAATAATATAATAAACAAATAGGCACGAATCAGCAAGTAGCACACACGTACACAGATAGATACTTGAGACAATAAGAGGGCTGTCCTTATGATTAAGTAGATTGTCACTTGTTTTATTGATAGCTTTATATGAAGTGTATGTAATTAACCCTTTCTCGTTGGTCCTATTCTCATCGGCGAGTAAACCCTTAATGACGACTTATGTCTAAAAGTTATTCCTAAGTGATCAATTTAGAAACAACCGTGGGAGCCACACCTTGTCCCGCAGTCGGGTGCCCGCAAGCCACTAATAAACACAGAGGTGGTCAATGCACTAATAAGTAGTAACCAAAGACATCAACATATAAACTTTAATTGATGGGAAAGCAAGTATTAAAGGGAGTGCAATCTTTCCGTTGTCACATTACACAAGCCACCAATCCTGATGAATTAAAGTTTGCTAAAACAATAAAACAAAACTACTTAATGAATTAAATACATGCAGCACCTTCTTACAGCTCTTGTATCTTCGATTTGGGTGTGTCTTGTGCTGCCTTCTTGACTGAATTCGTCCTTCTCTTCTGTTCGGTCTTTAGGTTTTCGAACTTCCGAATCTCTTTAATGCGTCTGGTCTACGGGGTATTTATAGTTTGTGTCTGAGGGAAGATGCGGCGCATCTACTTAAGTAGATGCGGCGTATGTACTTAACTTCGCGTGGGGTCCAAGATTATAATATTCAGGAATATTCGTACACCGCCAGAAGATGCGGCGTAACTCTTTATTAGATGCGGCGCATGTCCTCTTGTATCTTGGATCGTATCTGGTGATATCTTGATAGAGATGCGGCGCATGTTGATAGTGAGATGCGGCGCATCTGGAGCAGAATTGACTTGATCTTGTCCATGTCAGTAGACTTCCACTTTATGTACGTTTTGCTCCATTATTAGTCCAAAATCGCCAAGTTTCACCAAATGCTTGTTTTTACCTGAGAATTACAAAAGTAAACGATTAAGTATCAATCCTCATACATAATATAGTAAAACAAGTCAAATTAATAGGATAAATGATAGTAATAAAATGTACTTATTTGAGTTCATCAAATATCCCCCCACTTGAACTTTACTTGTCCCCAAGTAAACCTTAGATTAAATCTCATGAAAATGTATCCTAAAAGAAGTTAGGATTTATTTTTATATTTAAGCATGTATTCGTTTATTTCGTAATCACACAACTAAACACTTAACGAATTAGAAGTAAAATAAAATATTTTGATAAAAGCAAATCTAATCGTTTAACTGTCCAGTCGCGACGAATATTCTATCATAGGCTTGGCAAGTATACACGTCTCCACCACTAAAGCTAAGGAATAACAAGTCTAAAGCGGTAAAAAGGGTTTTTAGGCTTAAGGGTTAATTATTCTTATTTACACTATCGATCTCAAATTCCAGAAAAGGCGACAAAATCACAAATACATGATCGAATCCACGAACACGATACTTGCAATTGCTCAAATCCTTAACTCGAATAGGCTAAAGATAGGTCCAAACTTCACCAATAATAATATATCAAAAAGGGCGACAAAATCATAAATACATAGCCGAATCCACGACTACGATACTTAAGATTGCTCAAATCCCTAATCTCAATAAATCAAAGGTTTGGTTGGATAAAGAACAATACAGGGTATGGATAACATTTGGGATATAAATTGGTGTAAAAATAAAAATAAACAAAACAAATAAATTAAAATCCTAAGTGTGGTTAATCACTATCCCAACCATCCCATGAATAAGACTCATATCATTGAATAACTCACGCTTTAACACTTGAAACACACGCTTTAGGTAGACACGAATTATACTCAACAAAATCTTAATCAAAGAATAAACCTTAATTGGCATTCCCATAACTGCCAATTCCCATTCAATCCACAGATATAATACAATAAATAGTGGCCATATGAACCACTTACATAACTCTACATCGTTGGCTTAAAATAAACATCCAACTCTTTTTTCTTTCTTTTTCTTTTCTCAATTTTTTCGATTTTTTTTTTTTTTTTTTTTTTTTTTTTTTTTTTTTTTTTTTTTTTTTTTTTTTTTTTAACTTGAAACATAAACATAGATGTGTAAAATTTCACCACATCACTATAACTTTCTTTCCGGATAATTTTTCCATACTTTTCATAACTTCAGAAATAATGGTAAATAGTGAAAGTAGTAAACACACGAAAAATAAACTCCAAAATATACAATATTTACTTTCACTCCAATTGCATTGTGCAATTTCCCGACCTAACCATATATAATGAATTACGCACGCGAACACAGGTAATGTAAGGAAACACACTCTGCCTATAGCAATTAACCAACCACGGATTCTAATCTACAGGGTAGGCTAAGGTTTAAGGTGTAACGAAACATTTTAAACATAGGTGTAAGAAACGAAAGGAATGGCTCTGAGTGTTTTTCTAGGGGTATCTTACTCTAAAAGTGAGAGTAACAAAAGGTTTTATACGGGGGTTAACTAACCAGTGTAGTTAGCTAATAACACATAACATATAAAGGCTTTTTGGGTGTAATCCTAGAATTTTACCAAGTTAGACAAGTCATTCCAATTAAATAAATAATACTCATTATGGTGGTCTCGAATAGTATACAAGCCAAGTTCTAAAGTTTACAAGTCACCGGCACACTCATAGATTTGTGAATTTTGGAAAATCACAATTTTTGAAAATAATGTCATGTGTGCAGTTATGCAACTTAGATCTTAAACAAAAACATGCTAAAAATTTTTAAGTTTGATATATTAAGCACATTTTAAGCATAATTTTTGAAAAAGTTTAGGACAAGTAATTGTTAAGTGTTCTAATTCTCCTATCCCCCCACTTAAGTTAAACAACGTCCTCGTTGTTTGTATAAAAGGTTAAAAACTGGAAAATAAAAAGAATTAGAACAGAAAAACTCCCCTGAGATTTGCTCGGTATGATCCTCCATTTGTATATGAGCAAAAATCATCTTTCTTGTGGATTAGAACGTTAAAGCTTCATGCTTGATGTATCCACAGGAAATCCAGGAAACTATAATACCACCAACACTTTAAAACACACCTAAGATAAGAAAGGTTCAACTTGCATAATACATTAGTAGTTAGGTAAAAATAAAACTTAAAAATTAAAACTGAAAATCATCAGGTCAGTCGATGCGCCGTATCCTATTGAAGAAGATACGCCGTATCGAGCCTGGAATAAATACGGATCAGAATAAAGATGCGCCGCATCCTTAACCAGGGATGCGCCGCATTAAAATAACTGATAAAAAGTTTTAAAGTCGAAAATAAAAATGCAGAAAAATAAAATAAGATATGACCATTGCAGAGGATGCGTCGCATCTCAGGACTGAGATGCGCCGTATCTTCGTGCGGCCTGGACTGACTCGACACAGAAAACAGAATAATAAAAGATAAATCCGGGTTGTCTCCCGGTCAGCACTTGTCTTTATTCCAGAGTCTTCAAGTTAGACTCACGTTCAGCTCCTTAGTATCGATCATTGAAGGAGTCGGAAACATCACGCTCCTTCATCCCCAATTTAGTAATATTGAACACTCCTTGCTCGTCCTTAATTTCCACGCCGTTTTTCTTTAATATCTGTATAAACAATGTCCTGTCCCTTTCGGGCAGAGATGACAAAATGATAGACGGGAAATTCTTATTATCATACAGGCACAAATAAGCAAGGTGGGGTGGTAGTTCAATAAACATATCATTATTCAAATTCGTTTTCTCAACTATTCTCCTACGTTTATTAATTACTACACAATCATACCACTCATCATCAGAATCACTAACAATATCGCGTCTAAGTTCGGTAGGTACATTAAGGTCAATGAATTCCTCAAAGTCTTCATGATTAGGATTAGTTGAGTTGTTTTGAATCAATGTTTCTCCCATAAGTCTAGCTTCAAGATCGAGGTCCATACGCTCTCTTAATCCTAGCATATAAACACTTCTAATAATGCTTTTAACCGGATCTTGGCACTTGTAGACTAGTTTATTATTCCCTACCCTTAATGAAATTTTTCTCTTAAACACATCAATCTTAGCATGGGCAGTAGACAAGAAAGGTCTTCCGAGGATTAAAGGAATCTTAACATCCTCGGGCATGTCTAGTATAATAAAGTCTACGGGAAAAATAAACTGCTCAATTTTAACTAGCACATTATTAGCAATCCCTTCAGGTCGTTTTACTGTTTTATCAGCCAATTCAATAAGTAATTTAGTTGGTGCTAATTTTCCTAGTCCTAGGGTAGCGAATGTCTTAAGAGGCATAACACTAACACTAGCTCCTAAGTCAGCCAACACATTATTGAAAGATATATTATTAATAGAACAAGGTAGAGTAAAACTTCCTGGGTCTCTTTCTTTATGAGGCAAGGCATTTGAATCGGTTGCAGGGCTTTCTTCTTTCATTGTTGCCTTGATTTCCTCTTCAATCTTTGTCTTTTCTTTGAGTAGTCTCCTTAAGCTGATCGAAGAATTAAAGAAAAATTTGGGTCTTGCACCATCATCACCATTCATCGATCTTCTAGGTATATTAGGAGTGACTTCTTCAGTGGTGCTTATGGCCTTGACATGATCTCTTGGATTTGTTTCAGTCGAGCTCGGTAAGCTTCCATATCCCCTTTCTTGAAGAACTTTGCTCATTTGACCAATTTGTTGTTCTAATGCTTTGATCGAAGCTCCTTGATTTCTTGTAGTAGTGTCCGTTGAGGCTCGAATTTCCTTGATCATAGCAGTATTCTCTTCATGTCTTTTAGCAGCATCGGCCATAATTTGCTTTAAAGTATCATCTAAAGTCTGCCTCCTCTCTTGATAAGCGGGATTGAAGTTGTTCTTTTGATAGAATCCCGGACTAGCTTCCCTAAATCTTGCTGAAGGTCGGAATGGTTGTCCAAATTGGGTGTAATAAGCTTCTTCAAACGTCTCACTTTCATTCTTGCTCGGGCAATCCTTAGTGTAGTGAGGTCCTTCACACTTTTCACATCCAACTTGGGCAGCATATGCTCTTTCATCGCGCTTCTTCATTTCTCTACTGATTTTATCCAATTGAGCTTGAATAGCAGCAATCCCGTCAAAATTAGTGCTGCTCTTAGATCTAGTAGAGGTCCCATCGTGCCATTTCTGAGAATGATCAGCAGCTTCTTGGATCGCTTTCCTAGCATTAGTTGCACTCATCTGAGGTACAGCTCCCTTAGCATCCAAAATCTGTCTTGTAGGCACGTCCAATCCCTGATAAAACAATATTATTTCCTGCATAGGGGTTAGATAGTGTTGAGGACATTTTATCAATAAATCTTTAAATCGTTCCCAAGCTTGATAAAGAGTTTCGTCAGGCTCTTGCTTGAAACTATTGATAGCCTCCATCTTTTTAGCAGTCTTAGCAGGTGGACAATATCTCTTCAGGAATTTGCTCTTCAAACCTTCCCACGTAGTGATTGAACTAGCAGGTTCATTCCTTAGCCACTTGTTAGCAGCTCCTTTTAGTGAGATTGGGAAGATTCTTAGCATGAGTTGATCGGTATTGACACTTTCTGTAGTAAACAAATCTGCAATCTCCAGGACTTTTTCAACATGCTCATTAGCATCCTCTTGTTCCGTCCCACTGAAAGCATTCTCTCTGAGCTCTTTGAGAAACTGACCTTTCAACTCAAATTTTGACTTGTCATCAAACTTAGGTCTAGCAACTCCTGAAGTGTAATCAGCACGGGTATTGTTCATGTATTCCTCCATAGTAGTGTTTTCGCCCATTGTTTCAGTTTCAACTTCCTCTTTTTCTTCAGAAAAATAATCAAGCTCGAGTGAACTTGAAAGATCAAAGCTTCTTGTGTTGAAAAGCCTTTTAAGCGAATGTAGGGCTCGTTCAGGATCTTCGAAAGGTTGAATCAAGTTCTTCGTAGAACTCCTGGTCATGCACTTCCTGAAATCAACACAAAAATATCAGTAGGGTATGCTCGAGAAAGTAGTATATCAGATAATTAATAACGAAAACGGAATACGAAAAATTAAAGTTACTGATATCTGCAGACGATGCGCCGTATCCAAAGAGTTGGATACGCCGTATCTTATGATCGTTAAAATTAAATCAGACTTTATCCAGAAAATAGATACGCCGCTTAGAATTTATGAATGCGCCGTATCGAATTAATTAATCAAAAATCAGTTTATCTAATTAAAATTAAATGCGTCGTATTAACGAAAGTTAATGCGCCGTATTTTCGTTACGTTTAAAAATAAAAGATTTTTGATTCAGTAAGATGCGCCGTATCGACGGAAATCGATACGCCGTATTTGTTTAATAATTCGCAAACTGTTTTTAATTAAAATAATAGATACGCCGTATCTTCAAAAGAAGATGCGTCGTATGGCGTTAACGTTTTAGAAAAAATTTTATCAAAACAGATACGCCGTATCTACAAAATCAGATGCGTCGTATTACTTTATCGCTTAGAAAAATTTTCTTGTTAAAAACAGATACGCCGTATCTTGGGGAAAAGATGCGTCGTATCGAATTAATTAAACGCGTTGTATTAAAAAAATTAAACGCAATACGCCGTATCTGAGAGATCAGATGCGCCGTATCGTTTGATTTAGCACAGTACAACGATAGCAGAACAGAAAAATACGAAAAATAAAAATAAAAATTAAACACACGAAACAAAAAAAAAATAAAACACTCAAAAATAAAAACAAAAGCAAACAAATAACACACAATACAACAAATATGCAAAATAGTACAATGATGCAATTTAATCTAATAAAAAGAAAAATAACCTAATTAAAATACTAATCAAATTAACAGAAAATAACAATTCACTCCCCGGCAGCGGCGCCAAAAACTTGATGCGCGTGATGTGTCGTTGCGGTTTAGCAGTTTTAATGCCTACTCAAGTTTTAAATTTATATTTAGCCGACTTATCAATAACACACACACTTAACGAGCAGTGTACCCGGTCAGTATGAAGATAATGGTAAGTAGAGTGTCGATCACTAAGAGTGGAACGTATAATCTCGTTAATCTAATCAGTATTTTAATATCCTAACGCAAGGGGGTTTCAGCCTGAGAGACTGGCACAGTTTTGTTTGCAATTAAATAATATAATAAACAAATAGGCACGAATCAGCAAGTAGCACACACGTACACAGATAGATACTTGAGACAATAAGAGGGCTGTCCTTATGATTAAGTAGATTGTCACTTGTTTTATTGATAGCTTTATATGAAGTGTATGTAATTAACCCTTTCTCGTTGGTCCTATTCTCATCGGCGAGTAAACCCTTAATGACGACTTATGTCTAAAAGTTATTCCTAAGTGATCAATTTAGAAACAACCGTGGGAGCCACACCTTGTCCCGCAGTCGGGTGCCCGCAAGCCACTAATAAACACAGAGGTGGTCAATGCACTAATAAGTAGTAACCAAAGACATCAACATATAAACTTTAATTGATGGGAAAGCAAGTATTAAAGGGAGTGCAATCTTTCCGTTGTCACATTACACAAGCCACCAATCCTGATGAATTAAAGTTTGCTAAAACAATAAAACAAAACTACTTAATGAATTAAATACATGCAGCACCTTCTTACAGCTCTTGTATCTTCGATTTGGGTGTGTCTTGTGCTGCCTTCTTGACTGAATTCGTCCTTCTCTTCTGTTCGGTCTTTAGGTTTTCGAACTTCCGAATCTCTTTAATGCGTCTGGTCTACGGGGTATTTATAGTTTGTGTCTGAGGGAAGATGCGGCGCATCTACTTAAGTAGATGCGGCGTATGTACTTAACTTCGCGTGGGGTCCAAGATTATAATATTCAGGAATATTCGTACACCGCCAGAAGATGCGGCGTAACTCTTTATTAGATGCGGCGCATGTCCTCTTGTATCTTGGATCGTATCTGGTGATATCTTGATAGAGATGCGGCGCATGTTGATAGTGAGATGCGGCGCATCTGGAGCAGAATTGACTTGATCTTGTCCATGTCAGTAGACTTCCACTTTATGTACGTTTTGCTCCATTATTAGTCCAAAATCGCCAAGTTTCACCAAATGCTTGTTTTTACCTGAGAATTACAAAAGTAAACGATTAAGTATCAATCCTCATACATAATATAGTAAAACAAGTCAAATTAATAGGATAAATGATAGTAATAAAATGTACTTATTTGAGTTCATCAGCGAGATTGGAGGAATAGGATGCGAAGACATAGTCTGTGACAAAAATTGTATATGTGTGTAAGTATATCGAAAATACTCATAATAACTAGTGTGGGTCAAGTGCATATAGATATATACATATAATACTTATAATACACATAATTATGAAAAATTAATGAGTCACAAATCATTGCATGCAGTCAAGTCAAATAAACATCAAGCAAAGTGGCAAGCAAGGCAAGTGGCGGTGATAGGGACTTGTTTTTATAAAAATGTTTATAGTTTAGGGTTTATATGTACCTAGTTCTCTATAACCTAGGCTCTGATGCCAATCTATAACACCCCCAAAATTTAACAGTCGCGGAAGCATACAGAACTTTGAGGGTGCTACGGTGCTACTTGCGTGGATTGGAAATCACAACACAAGGTAAACGAAGAACGGAATGCATACTCCGTTTTAATTAAATCAACATTTAGAGTTTACAAAAGATAATTCATTGTTTAGAAAAAAAAATAGACCCATTGGTTACAATTGTCCCACATAAAAACAAGTCTTAAATTATTTGCCACTTCATCAGAAAAGGGTCTATGACCCTTGACTTGCCAAATCCTTGCCATACCAATCAAATTACATACTTGAGAAAAATATGCTAAAAGTTAGCAAAAATTTGGTGAGTTCATAGGTTTAAATAAAAGCATTAAATAATAAATTTGGACCAGTACGATCATTACAACACATATAATGTCACACAAAATAGTCTATCGCGCTAGCACTAAGTTCATGCAACCGAAGCTCGACAGTTTAGTGTGCTAGTCTATAGCACATAAATAATAGTCAAGGGGCCCTTAGCGAGTGTTTAACCCAATACACTCGAAGTTCCACTTGCTATACGTCTACATTGACCTGTCTGGCCAACCGAACGGGGGAGTCACCCCAATAGATCTATCTTAAGCAATCGCGCTTCCCAAAGGGAAATAACGGCTCATGAAATGGGCATGATAGTGGGTTCTAGGGCTTAGCCTAACTACGCAATAGTTTTGAGAAAATTTAATAGTATTATGGTCCATAAAATAATTTGCATGTTTCTCACCCCATATTTGTAAAATAAGTATAAGTAAAATGGGGCTATAAACTCACCTTTAATGGTCTGAACAGTGAATGCTGTGATATTAGGAAGTGTACGGCACCAACACGCAACCTAGAATTAATAAACCATGTTTTAGTTTCAAGTACCAAATTAAGTCTTTTCAGTATTTAGTTCCAATGTTTTAAAGTGTTTATGTTGTTGTCACTTGTGTGGCAGCTAGTGAGGTTACGAATGAATTCCCTAAGAAATGGTAAGGTTTAGCTCTACGAATGACTTAAATGTACGGTAATGAGGAAACGAGAATATTATAGGAATTTGAGTGACAGAATTTGGAAAGAAATGAAATGAACGATTTAAAGCACGAATAGATAAAATCAAGATGTGATATATATATTAAGGCCGTGTAGATTTTTGTAATAAAATTAAGCGTAAGTGACGTTTATTATCTAATAGTTTAATGTTTTGAGAAAAATGTAATATAAAGTTGGTTTAATAAAAATTTGGTTTATCTCGCTAAAATAATTTAAGTAAGGTTTATGTTAAAATTTCATTTTCTTGTTCTCGTTAATGTCATGATTATTGGATGATTTAATTTCAAAACAAAGAGTATAAGTGTCAAATTTTAAACTTTCTAATGTGTGTTCTAGCCTATACTTAATAGTAATTCGATTGGTCGTTAGCTTAATCGAGTTTTACCTCTTGGCGACTTATCTCCTTTAATTTCAATTTTTACGGACTAACATTTAGTATAAGTGTATGACAAATTTTAAGTGACAATTACGAGTTCGAGATCTAGTTATATAGTAGACGAGTATTGAGTTGCGACTACACAAGTTTCATATATATATATATACGTTAGTTTCAATACAAAATTTTGCGTGATCGGCTATAATGATTTTCATTTTGCGACAAATATATATATATATATATATATATATATATATATATATATATATATATATATATATATATATATATATATGTATATATATATATATATATGTATATGTATATATATATATATGTATATATATATATATATATGTATATATATACAAATATATATATATATATATATATATATATATCCATGTTAACAATTTTCGTACAACTTATATTTTTTGGGCTACGGCCCAACTGAGTCAGAGGAGGAGGGGGAATATCGGTGATGGGCTGGACTGGCCACCAACAGCCGCATTGGGCCTGGTGGGCTCAAGTCAGTCGAGCTAACTCACCTCGCAGGCACACTTGGGCTTAACTAAGGGGTGGTATGATTGGGCTTGCACAGGGGCCATAAGTGGGCTATTTCTTTGGCATGGAAACACAACTCACCCACAAATATGTCCCAAAGGACTTGGTGAGTTTTCTGGGAAGCTTTTTGACCAACTTATCTACATCAATGGCCTTGGAAATACTAAGATTTGGCTTAACTTTGGGTCGAGTACTACCCAACTCTAAGTTATAATTGTCTCTGTGTTGTGAGGGGTTTTGGTTTCGGCATAAACCTTCTCGTTTCGACAGGGAAATGACTTATAACGAGTGTGAAATAACTCTTGTGTTAACGAGCACTCTTGTGCCTTATGTGCCTTAGCCTAAAGCCAACCATCCCGAGATAATCTATTGTGTTTGATAGTATTTGTGGGTTCGAATGGGGCAAGAGAGGTTCTACTCCGATTGGGGTTCGACCTCGGGTTAAAATGGGGTGCATTCAAGACTCGAATCAAGGGTACATCTATTAATTCTCGCCTCTCATTTCTAGGTTCAAAGTGGTGTATTCTCGGGGAGAGTTGAGAAGCAAATCTTCTTTGCTTATATTGAGTTTTATCCCACGGCTAGCTCACCTCCATGGTGGCTGCCTGGGGTGAGTCTAACTTGGCAAGGATTCGGTCAAGACCTCCCCTGTGAAGGGGGTTTTCCCAGCCTAAGACCACCATCCAAACACCTTGTTTGGGTGGTTCTATTCGACTAAAAGGTGACCAAGATTTACAACCGCACAATATCACTAAACCAAAAGGGTGAGTCATTTCAAACGGTTCTAGTACTCAATTCCTCATCAACAATTATACACTAGACTTAATTCGATACATTAATCTAGGAATTCCTTGGAGTTCATTTGACTCGAATTACAGTCTTTAGTCACAACGACAAGAAATGTATTAACATGGTAACGATTTCTAGACTTTCTAACGTCCTAGGCCACAGTGACAACAACAACAAACAACCTCTTGAATAACAACAATGATAATCAACAACTTAAGACATCACTTATTCGATCTAAGATTAACCAAATCAATCTAAAATGATACGAATAGATTAAAAAGATTTCTAATACAAGGTTTAATCCTTACAATGATTCGGACGAGTGGATGAACTCAGGAGACTCGAACCAGACTTAAATCCAAAAACCCAGCTATCCCAATTCGAACCACAACCACCTTACTCTCTTGTTTTTCCTTGAGTGTTCTTGATCTCAGAAACTTTGAGTATGATTGTTGAGGTGTGATTCGGATGTCCCTGGGATATTGGTTTAAAAAGAAGAAGATGGAGAGTAACTCCATAACTACTTTCGGATTTGGGAGAAGCAACACTTCCATTCGAGTGTTCTTTCCTCATCTTATGTAGTCTTCTAGGTTTGGCTTAAGGAATTTGAGACCAGTGAAAACGATGGCGATTGTTTAGATCGAAAAGAAAAGGATGACAGAGATGATGGATGGTGATGGATCGTATCTTATTTTGGGGAAGGAGGGAGGCGGACAAAAACCTAGGGAAGAAGACAATGTTTCTGGGTTAATGTGTGAGTGGGAAGTTTTATTATAAGTATATAAGGATTGATTTAATTAAAAGAACGAGTAAATTATGCCCGCGTCTTGCTGAACTGAGTTAAACTCGGGTCCTTCCCGACACCAATATAGATATGAAAGAATGGGATTTTAGAGACGTTTTTATAATACTTGAATGAATTTAGAGTTTTATGAATTTACAATAATCCCTGAATTTTAAAGTTATTACTGGTGTGATATCGGTATGCGTGTGGTTTCATCTTGAGTAAAAATGAGATAACGTCCCGTTTTACTACATTATAGTTGGTAAAATGTGAGATGGGAAAATTCACTGTTCTTGGTGAGATTACTACGTGACACAGTGTGCGGGTCTGTTTTTCGTGATAATCATGTAAATACCTAGTCTGGTGATTTAGTCATAATAAATGGACAGTTATAAATTAAATATTGGTGAGAAATTTACCATTTGTTACACTTAGCGTGTGTGGAAATTAGTATTTAGATCACTATTGTTTTGCTTTTTGTTATGTTCAGGTTAGTTGGTTCCGAAAAATGTTTTTTTTGGCGAATTTGTGTTGGAATCGAGTTCATATGTTTACTACTTTTACAGCTTTCGTATGCCAAGATCAGAAGTCTATTGATTCAAAAGTTTCATTCATGTTTTAGGTATTTTTTTTTGCAATTTCTGGGCCGGACGCCGATCAGTTGCCTTCATTGATTGCTATACTGAAACGGATATCATGGAAATGCGTATGCAACCATAGCTGCTACTACTCAATGCAGTTAGAAATACGATGGTAATAGTGCAGAGTAAGTATTATGTAAACAGATCGTTTTTAGATTAAATAAAGGTTTTATGTACCATGAGGCCGCTGATTTTCTATTAGGATTTGCGTGTTCTTTATATGATTTTTAGATTTGATTATTTTGTCACTGGGTTCTTTTTCTCTTACTTATGGGTGTTGTTCTGCATTTATTTTTTGGCCAGGCGCGAGAGTAATCGGGAGCCAACGGACAAGGCAACATATCTTTGTAGCAACCGGTGCGTTTGTAAGATGATGTTTGCGCAGTTCGGGATCAAGCGTATATTTCGGATATGCTTTAAGTGTAGACACTGGATGCTAGGCGGTTGTGTGAATAGTTAGGTATTTCATATGGAGGAATAAAATTGTTGTGTTTTCGGAAAAAGGTATAGTCGGTTGAAAATGTTGTTTTACATATTAAAGTTAGAAGTTACGGATGGATCAAAAGTGGGTCGCCAAGGAGTCATTTATAATAGGAGCAACGGCTGATGTGCCCTGGTCTTTGTAGCGGAACGAAGATTAGAAATATGATTACTGATTTAGGATTTTTCAACACTACATAATTAAAAAAGGCACCATATCGAAATAAAAATGTTTTGCAATATAGGATTAGTATTGTTTATCTTAGTCAAGAATGCTCATATCCAAGATGCTTTACGTGTTAGGTTTTACTGAGTTTGAGATGTTCTAATTTCAGGTTGGAGATTCGTCACTTGCACTTTCAATATTCATTTTGGTTTGCTGATACAAAGGTTGGTTTAGTTACTTCTTATTTGATGGTTCCGGCTTTGATGCGCGATAAGAATCGGATATCTATCTATGTCGAACAGGTTGATGCTTAGGATCAGTTGCAGAAAAGTAATCGCTGAGAACGTGTTAAGCAACTGGCCTCAAGTGTATAGTAAGGATATATTTATCCACTGGGAGTACTTTTAGTAGGTGTATTGTATCAATTGTTTACCGTTCCCGGCAAACACACATTCTAAGCATCATCCACTTTATTAAGTTATGAGTTTTCATTCACTACATAATAAATAAGAACTCATAACTTAATACAAAAAAAGTTTATTCTTATATGACCTATTTTGCAGGGAGTTGCGTTCACACGTGGGCAACTCTAACAAGCATAGGCGCAAGTAGCAGGTGGTTTTGCAACATCTGGCCAATGTCATGGGAGACTCCATAGACGAGGGAAAAAAACTCGCACGTGCAGATCACGAACCCGTAATAAATCTCGCATTTGAGTCAGTGACTTCAGTCCCATGTTAACATTTTACTAACTATATATAAAATCACAATTTTTACAACGCTCTTAACCTGTTGCACATTACGACCTATAAAATACATGACACCAGAATCAATTCTATCTAAGGAGACTAATCAGACTATTGTATTAGTTAGGAAAGGATATGTTTGGCATTTTGTGTCTAGAATTTCTTGCTTCGAATATGTTTAATATATACTTTTTGACAAATGTGTAGATTAGTAGTTTATATTATGCAAGCCTCAAACACCCTGTAGTACACATAAAAAATGTATAATTGATTAATTACATGTTGATAAGTACTCATGTTTATTTTGCCGTAAATTGAAATTGTTGTGCTTCATGAATCTCACTTGGGTCACTTTTTAAACTATGTAACAGCTCCATGAATCACCATAACATTCTATTATTAATGGGTTACAAAGACGTTTGGAAGACAGAATAAGTTGGCATATTCGACGACAAAGAAACTTGGGATGTTATCATGGAGAGAGTTAAATGAGATAAACTATGTTCTTGCCATATTGTTTTTGAAATATTTTTACTTCTGCTTTGTATCAATTTATACATAGCTCCCCGTCATTATTCGTTAGGAGTCATAACAATATGAAGTTATGAAGAGGACGAGTTATAAGCAACATCTAAACTTCTCTGTATACACCCACAAAACTTATATTACATAACTGAAGTGAACACAAATACGGTTGCCTCGCAGCAACGCGCGGGCAAACCCACTCGTTTATGATTATTATCGATAGCTCAAACCTTACGCACTTGACTGGCTAGGTGAACGAGCAAGAGTTAAGATAAAAATGACAATTTTCTAAATGACTTGTTACGGCTCCAAAATATGATTCACCTTCCAACACATATTGGTGTATGTTTAGTTGAGTGTTATAAATAAGAGTAAATTGCAAAAATTGTCCCTGTGGTTTGCTCAGATTGCAAAAAACGTCCCTGTGGTTTGCTAATTGCAGGCGGCCTCCCTGTGGAGGAAACTTTTCATCATTTTGGTCCCTGGTTTCTAACGATGTTAGTGAGAGTGAGTTAAGTCGTGGTCCAAAATTGCAAATATGAAAGGCACAAGGACGAATATGTCATTTTACTCGTGGACCCAATTTTATTTCTACTTAAATAATCCCCAGAGTGGTCCAAACCGACACAATCCAACACATACCCGACAAAAACAAAAAGTTACCCCACTTTAAACCCTAATTGCAGTTCTCCATTTCAATCCAATAATACTAATACTTACTTCACTTTCATCCTTATGCTTTACAACAAGTAGGCATGGCATCATCTATAAGTTTGTAGTACATTAGACCAGATGGAGAGAAGGTTGATACAAAAAAACTTTATGGTAAAAGTCCTAACTAGTTATTTACATGTTATTTTGTTGTCTTATTGAAATATTGTGTTGGTAACTGAAATATTACTCTATGATTGTGAAACAGAAAAATATCTGAACTTGTTTTCAATAAGGTTTCATCATGAAGGACGATTTTCAGAGTTACCAAAGAGGAAGTATGTTGGGGGTCAGGTAACATTTGTGGACTTGATAGCCATTGATCAGTTTAATATTGATCTCTTGAACTCATTAATGTACCAGAGCTTAGGTTATGATGAGAATGTGAAAATGTATTATTACTACAAAGTTCCTATGAAAGCATTAGATTATGGACTGAGGCCTTTAGCTAGTGAAACTGATTTTAATGAAGTGTTAAAGCATGTTAATAAGCATAGGACAATTTATGTTTATGTTGAGCATGGCTATACAAATGTTGATTTAGAAGCAGAAAAAATGTAATCATTGAAGCAAAATGTTGAAATCAAAGAATTAGACAGTAATGTGGATAGAGTTGAATTAGAAACAGAAGTTAACATGTCTAGTGAGAGTGAGGATGATGAAAAAGATGAGACTGATGGGAATTATGTTGATGAAAACATTGAGACTGAGGAAAGTGATAGTGAGTATGAGCAATCTAGTGAGAGTGAGGATGATGTCTTAGAAGAATTTGTTGATGAGGAACACATAGTAGATGAAGAAGAAGTTAACATGTCTACTTTCAGGTTTGAAGTTGAACCAGACACTTATGACCCAATGCAACCCCATGTGAATATAACTGAAGATGCTTTGGAGGTTATAGATTATGAGTGTGACACCCCCAAATTACCGCTGCGGAACAGTAGAGTCAAGGGGGTATTACTTCATAATATAGATCAAGGTATAGAAAATGACCTCTAAATGAGACGTTTTAAAATGTTACCATTCGATTTATTAAAATCAGAGTTATGACAATAAGTTCCAAAGTAAAGTTACATAGATGTTTTCAAGATGTATCGAATGGTAATGATAAAGATACAAGTTTTCAAGTATGCAAATGACTCTAGAATCCATGCATCCACTATCGCCTTATAAACCTGAGATAAACATGCTAAAAAGTGTCAACACAAAGGTTGGTGAGTTCATAGAGTTTAGTTTAAAATGTAAAGTATTTGAATAAAGATTTCCCCGCAAAGGCATTGTAAATCCACTCAGTCTCAAGCCCCGCCCATACAAGACTTGCAACCTGTGTGTCTACAACCCACTGCTAAATATAATGAATAAAATTTCCACCGCAAAGGCATTGTAAATCCACTCAGTCCCAAGTCCCGCCCATACATGACTTGCAACCTGTGTGTTTACAACCCACTGCCAAATTAAGATTAGGACATATGTGTATACGATTATATGAACACTTAATGTAATGAATAACCGCAACTGAACCTCCTGACTGCGAATAATATATCAAATATACAAAGTGGATTATATTCACCCAAGGTCAAGAATTGAGGGACACAAGGGTGGGGGGCATCGGCCCGATAGTTACTATCAATACCTCTCCATCGGATCCTATCCAGGAGTTAACCAGTTGCAAAGAATAATGAATATAGAATAAGTTTAACACATTAAGGCACATATCGTATTAAAACTACACATCATGTCCAAAAAGTATAAAAGCCTAGCGTATCATGAAAGTATAAATGTTTTGAGTAATTGCATAAATCATGTATTTGATAAACGAGTAAAGTAATTTAAGCATGTATCTCCCCCAAGTAGTCTAAAATAAATAAAAGAGTAAAAGTGGGGCTATGACTCACGGTGAATCGTGAAAGTTTCTAAAGTGCTTGTAAGAGTAAATAAATATAGTTGAGCATGTATCTCCCCCAAAGAGTTAAAAAGAGTATAAAAGAGTAGGGGCTACGACTCACCTTAGCAGTAAGGTCAAAGTATTGCGATGTTATGACAATAGTATCACGGGAACGGCTCCAACACATGACCTGAATAATAGGGAAGTCTGAGATTTCGATGGTCGAAGTTTGACTAGATGTGAATAACGATTGTAAAAGAATATCGGATAACGAATCGGTTCGTGATGAAAATGATTTGATATGCTTAAAATGCTTAAAGTTCAAAAATAATATTATATATAATATTATCTTGTTTTTATGTCCTTGGTTCTATAATTATCGTTTCCTCGAAAGTCGTTGAATTAATACGTTAAGTTATTCGTTAAAGTTTGTTATATATAAATATAATCGTAACGAAAATAAATATACTGAAACGAATGACAAAATGCATATGAAATGAGTAATACATGAACCAGAAATGATTATAAATAATGTTACTGCTCAGCCCTTGGTCTTTTACAGAATTTACACTTTCTACCCTAACGGTTTAGGTTTTGCACCGTTAGTCCTCCGTTAGTTAAATAATTAGATTTTATGTCCAAAAGGGTCCAAATTTTCATCCCAAGCTTACTGTTTAAGATTTTAACATTTTCTACCCTAAAGTTACTGGTTTGGCAGTTTTAAACACAGTTTTAGAAAAGTTGCAATTTAAACCCTAATAGTAAATATGTGTTTCATTTTTAGTCCAAAATGTACAAAAATGATGTGAAAAATATTCCGAAAGTTCTAACAATTTTAAATAGCTTATTCCAACTTATAGAAACTGCTTATTAGTCAAAAAGCTTATTTTTAAGCTTAATGGGCTTTTATTCAAAATCGATCAAGCCCATTAAGAGATTAAGAGGCGAGGGGTTTCAAACATTTTTGGGCCTAGATTTGGGCTAATATTATGGTCTTAAAACTCTGTTCCAAGTGCTTATAACGTGGCTTATTCATAAGTGCTTATTGGGCTTTATTAAAAGCCCACTCGATATACAAAAGAAAAACTGTGTTCGAAGGCCATATGCTTTGAGGTTTAAAAAGCTATAGAGATAGCTTATTAAGCTAGCTTATTTCTACTGTTTGTTTGTTGAGTATATGAAGAAACATGTTGAGTATTAAAAACTAGGTGATGTGTAGATGAATTCGAAATGCCATGGCCATTTCTAGTCGACATTAACATGGTTACAAAATGTGAAAATGACATATTATGAGATAATAAATTATGAGACTTGATATAAGAATGAAATGAGGTTCGAAATGTAATAAGATGAATAAGTAAGTGTCGAACAAGTATGAAAACCGTAATTCTAGCCATCCATGAAGGAGGTCATGTATATACGAACGGAAATAAATAACTAGAAGCGTAAATAATGCATTAAAAGTAAAATGTGGTCGAAAGGATTTATGTGCTAAGCATGATATATGAGAATGTATATATAAGAGTTGTGTATGAGCTTAAGAGGACTTACAATACCAAGAGATGGTGTTTTATACGTACAAGAGGACAATAACTCGAGAGCTATGTTTAAAAGAATCGAGATCAACTCTATCCCTTTTGGAAAATAAACCCGTATGACTAGAACTCGCCTTTGTTTCCTCTTCGAATGGATTTGATCAGGAGAATACTTAGAAAGGATTTAAAAGTGAATAGGAAAACACAAGTTGGTGCTCAGTTTGCATAATAAGGGAATATATTCGAATTGTGTCAGAGTGAACTTTGAAGATATAGTATAGTAATTGCAAGTTGTGTGATATTCGATTTGCATGCATCGAAGTCTCGTATATAAAATGAAAAATATTGGCAAGTAGTTTCGATTATATTCGATTGGTTTGTCAGCTTTAGGATAGGATTGGATAAATAAAAATTTGGATAGCACAAGGTGTTAAGTACGTATATGTGTATATATAGCATAGTTTTAAAAATGAAAGTTGCATAGGTTATATTTGAGTGAGTAGTATACGTGCCCGAGTGAGGTTTACTTTAGGTCTCGTTCATAAACCAAACGTTCAAAATAAAATGTGAGATTCATCACTCTTGAGTCTTGGGTGTATAGAGAATCGAGTTATGTAAAATAAATGGTATCTTGTGTGTCGAAATAAGAATTAAAACAGGCCAAGTAAATGAGCCTTGGTCGCTTTACATAAAAGAAAGAAAAAATGGAGTTGGGCTGAAATTGTGTTGGGCCATGAATAATAACAGGCCATGTTTTAATTAAGGGTCCGTTTGGTTATTTATTGTGTTTTGAATTTTCGTGGTGCGTGTGTGAGCTCGTTCCAACGTATCGTCAACAATGTTTGAATTATAAGAATGTAATAAACAAAATTTCAAATTTGTCCATAAAAATGGTTAAATGAACAGTAACGATGTGTTAATATTAGATTAATGTATACTAATGACTAGGGAATTTTACGGATTGTTACAATGAGTCTTTTGAAAGTGATGTAGGCTCTGACTCTGAACAAACTAGGAGAAAAGGACTTAGAAAGTTAAGAAAGGAAGCTGATGGTTCAACTATCAGAAATACTTTAGAAGCTGGTTATTAGTTTGCAAACAGAGATGAAGCAAAAGAGAGGATAAGGGCACATTCAGTTGAAACAAGAAGGAACATTAAGATATTAAAAAATAATAAACAAAGTGTTAGGGCAAAGTGCCTTGGTGTTGTTCCTGAGAAGGTGAAAGTGACAAAAGAGATTATTATGCCTTGGTACACACAAAAGACCAAGAAAAAACCATGTTGGAAGTCAATCTGGAAGTCATGCAGATGGTGGAAGTCAAGCACATGTTGGAAGCCAACCACCAATCCCACAACATGCAGGTGTTGCACCTGCAAATGCTGCTGCACCAGCAAATGTAGCTGTTGGATTTGTTACTCCAACCAAGAGAATAAAGAAAACTGCTTCAAGACTTAGTCCATATTAACTCAGTCCTTTTTCCACAATGTGATGTTTTTAATACTATGTTTGTTTAAGACAGTGGTATGTTTGTTTAAGAATGGTATGTTCCTTTAAGACTATGGTAAGTTTCTCATACAAGTATTCAACTTGTTTATGTATGGGAATGCCCTTTTATGACAATTTAAGGTTGTTTAATGCTTGAACATCAGTCACCAATTAAGTGTTTGTGCACAATATTTGTTAGCATAAAATAAGTCTTTCATTAAGTTGAACTTCATTACATATACCAAAACTTGTTGACCATTACATACTACATTGGTTAACTATGAGTTCAGATAATAAGAACAACAACCAAGTACTTTTCTTAACCTTAGAAAGACAAAGATTGCATCAATAACATAAAAACAACCACCAACCAAGTACATATCAAACAAAACTTCATCCTACGATATCCAACTGCCATAGCATCCAAAGTTTCTTTTAATTCATTTCTTGACCTTAGAAGACCAGGTATCATCTGCCTTGAACGAGCACACATTGGTGGATCGAACCATGAAAAGAAATCACAATGGGAATCCTACAATCAAGTATTAACATCAGTTACTAAATAACCTATCAAACAAAATGCATTACAAAAAAAAAAAAAAAAAAAAAAAAAAAAAAAAAAAAAAAAAAAAAAAAAAAAACAATTTGGTGGCAAGACAGAAACCTTCGACCAGGGTTATTGTTTGTCCAAGAAGTGCGAATAGCCATTTGGTTACCACAAAACCAATTCACATTTGCCATAAATTTGTATGATTTGGTATGTTAAGAAATTAGGGTTTGCTATTAAAATATTTGGGGATGGGAAATTTTTTTTTGGGGAATCTGGTATTAAAGTATTAGTGAGGAAGGATTTATAAGGTGGGGTTATGTTTATATCCACGTAAAATGACATATTTGTCCTCGTGTGCAAGGCATGTGCCACGACTTAACTCACTCTCACTAACGTCGTTAGAAACCAGGGACCAAAATGATGACAAGTTTCCTCCACAGGGAGGCCGCCTGCAATTAGCCAACCACAAGGACGTTTTTTGCAATCTGAGCAAACCACAGGGACGATTTTTGCAATTTACTCTATAAATTATGATAACTCTTAGTTGAGTGTTATAAATCTCTTGAAAGCACTCAAGCATATATGAGTCATTTTTATAAACTAATAATTTTTCATAAAAACATTATTCTAACTCATATTATTCTAAGTCATATGATGCGAAATATTGTAAAGTTTATTTTTAGTTTTTGTCTTTTCAATTATACCTAAACTAACAAATTAGAATTTCAATTGAACTAGTGTTAGTGTGAGGGTGTGGTTGAGTGTTTTCCCTCGCCACATCAGCGCCACATCATCAAAAAAACACTTTCTTTATTTTTTTCCTTCAACTTTCCTTCAACCACTGCAACACCTTATCTCCCTTCTATTTTTTTTCATTGTTTATCCTTTAAAAATACCACTAAAATACACAAATCTACACACAACAACCAATAAACAAACTCTATCTCCTAAAATTTTGTATTCTCGTTCCTTAGTGTAGAGGGTGTGGTGATAGGTTTTCCTTCGCCACATCAGCTACACGTCAGTTTTTTCTCTCTATTAAACTTTTTCCTTCAACTATTGCAGCGCATTCCCTCTCTCCATTATTTTTTTTTCTCATTTTTTATCATTTAAAAATACCCATAATACACACATAACCACTATAAAATACATAAAAAAATAAAATACTAATTCTATTTCTTGGAGGATGTGTTCTTTTTGTTGGTATGCATGCTTTTAAGTGCGGGAGTAGAGTCCCACTACAGATGCTTTTTCCAAATTCCCGTATAGCTTGCATTGAGTTTCCCGCTTGGGAAATGGGTTTCCTGCTAGTTTCCTGTTGGTGCACCCCATAGCCTAAGTCTTTCGGGACTCAAGTCCCGCATGGAAAATTTTCTTGTGTTTTGCTGCATGAAAGGTGTGATGGTCCCACTGGGAAAGAGAAAAATAAATGCTTTCATTTGCCTTTCCCGTTTACACACCCTCAGCCCTTAGTATGTGTTTGTGAGTTTTCAACGTCCAAACACAAGCACCAAGAAAGAACTATATGTTTCAATTTTAATAATGCTTAGACAACACTTTGGTGAAGCAAACACTTCAGCTCTTGGCTCTTGCAATCACTTTCTCTTCAAATTTAAACACGTTTAATGTTTTACCCTTAACAACACTTGATCATTACCTACTTAATCATCAATCGTTGAAAAGCAAGATCGTAAAGAAAGAGAAAAACACGTCAATTAAGAGCTTTTGTGAAAGGCATAAGCTCGTGTACAGTCTATTGATCACAAGAAGTGTGTTACAAGTGAATGGTAAATGAGTCACGGGTTGTAAAAGTGGACAAACGGGAGAATTAGGTATTCGCCCTAACCACTATACATCTTTGTGTCGGTTTCATCCCTCAATTCTTTCTTACCGTCATTGTACTTTTTTTCAAATTATCATAACAATTAGATGGTTAACTAGATGGTCAAGCTCAAAAAATTAAATTAACAATTATTAATTAAAATATATTACGTATCGTAGTACGCCACAACGTGCTTTTGGGTACATATTTGTTAGATAATAGGTTAGAGCGGAGTTATTTTACATACCAAACTTATCTTACATACCAAAGGACTCATTCCTACCATTCATTTAAAATGAAATCAATGGTTAAAATTAAAAACATTTTAATATTTCACTTATTTTTTTTTAAGAAAAAATTACACGGATGGTCCTTGTGGTTTACATGAATTACAAGTTTGGGAGCTATTGCATTTTATTTACGCCAGACATATTTATTTTGGGAAACGTTTAACGCGTTTGGTCCCTAAGTTGGATGGGTGTTATCTTTCTCCGTTAAGTGTTTGCATCGTTAGTCCCACCGTTAGTTTTGTTTGCATCGTTAGTCCCTCCGTTAGCATTTTTTAAAAAAATTAATTTTTTTTTCGAAATTAATTTTTTTTCGAAATTAATTATTTTACAAAAATTAATTTAATTTTTTTTAGAAAAATTAATTTTTTTTTTCGAAATTAATTTTTTTACAAAAATAACTTTTTTTTTCGAAATTAATTTTTTTAGAAAAAATAATTTTTTTACAAAAATTACCTTTTTTTCGACATTAATTTTTTTACAAAAATTAATTTTTTTTTTCGAAATCAATTTTTTTTAGAAAAATTACTTTTTTTTTCGAAATTAATTTTATTTAGAAATTAATTTTTTTTACAAAAATTACTTTTTTTTCGAAATTAATTTTTTTACAAAAATTAATTTTTTTCGAAATTAATTTTTTTTTCGAAATTAATTTTTTTTTAAATTAATTTTTGTAAAAAAATTAATTTCGAAAAAAAAGTAATTTTGGTAAAAAAATAATTTCGACTAAAAAAATTAATTTTGAAATAAAAAAAGTAATTTTTGTAAAAAAATAAATTCGAAAAAAAATTAATTTTTGTAAAAAAATTATTTTCGAAAAAAAAGTAATTTTCGGATGTATAAGGGTTTGAAAACAAAGCAAAAACGGTGATTTTCGGATGAGTTTCGACGATGTTTTCGCGTTTAACGAGGTTCAGACGAACTCGGAAAAATTCCCCGAGCACACCATTGGAAAGAGCACGAAAAAACGAGTCCAACGCAGCTGGAAGTGTGCTTCACTCTCACACGAGAGGTCCTGGGTTCGAATCCCAGCTGAGGCAAACTTTAGGTATATTATACATGACACGTGGCACTGTTGTTCCCTTCACACGCTTAGAGTTAACTAGAAAGTTAATCTATTCGTGTTTATGACTAATACAATGTTATGATTAATTCTAACAGATTAATGACACGTAAAAGTAAAAACACATAAGTATTTTTCAACGTTTAAATTCTTATTACAAATGAATCAAAGAATCTATTACCCAAGTGTTTTGCGGAACAAACACTTGGGATTGAATAGACAAGGTATGGTGGTGTCTCCTATTTAAACTCAAGCTTTGCTTTGAGTGGTAACAATTCGACCCACTGAGCTATCTCAGGAATACGTTACTCTTTGTATGAGAGAAGTTGCTTTGCAAAAGTCTAAGCTTTCAATGTACAAAACACACTTAACTTCTCTCCCATCTGAACCTATTTATACACAAGTATAAAGAGTAAAAAGTGATTAAAAATAATACAAGTTGTTGAAGCAAGTGTGTCTGACAATTACAACAGTAATTGTCATTTCCAAGAACCAATAGGAATGGGCTAAAAGTCTTTAGGAGTGGTTGGTCTGACACTCCATGACTTTTAGCCGTCTTAGGGAAGGTTTTTTCCTGACAAGATAAGATTTGATCTTATCTTAAACTCTTCCCAGATCTTCCCGCCTTTCTTTCAGGCTTTAGGTTCTTCAGTACACGCCTTCATTTATTAATCACAATTGTTGTTGAGGAGACTGGGGTTCAATGAGTTCTTGTCCAACACTCACTGAACCATCATCTTCTTCTTTGGCTTAAGTCATACTCAAGGAGTACCGCCTTCCTGAGTAGTGAATCCTTCTTCTTGAATTCGCCTTAAGCATCCTGAAGATGACTCACTGAGAGACTGTTCTCTCAGTGACTTGAATTGTTCTCGGTTTAAGTTAACACTTAGTTAATTTGTGTTCAAATCTTGTTTTAAGTATTCTTGGGTACTGACGGACCCAACAATCTCCCCCTATTTGGATATAAATTATTCCTAAGTGTTTTGATCAGTAATGAGTGAGCTAATGACTTCTACTCATACTGAATGTACTAGAATGTAAATAAGGACACTGAAATAATAAAAACATCATCTTATTAATATCATTACAAGTCCTATCAAAACTAAGTACAAAAGGTGGTGGTGGTAGTCAAGCAGATTCATCAGTTCAACTTAATCCCAAGGGCTTCAAGCTTAGGCTTCTTTGACTGCAGTTCATGTTGGTCAGGGTGCTCTCGGATTTTCCTTTTCAGATCTTGACAAAACCTCACATTTTCAGGAGTTTTGAGTGGGGAGGCCATCATTAGAAAGCCAAGCATGGCTTTGATCCCTGACAGATCAATATCACTCCATCTCTGAAAGGCTTGGTCACCGAACTCATCAATGAAGAACATACCTCTCTCAGGTTGTTCAATGACCACATTGTTCCTGAATGGAACACCTTCAGGGAGAGCCCTATTACAGTCAAGACCAGGAACCTTGATCTCAGGCTCAGCTTCAATCTTCTTTCTCTTTCTTGAAGAAGACTGAGAAGTGGCAGGCTGTTCGGCTGAAGCGGGAAGAAGAGATGGAATACCAAGTTCCTGATGTGCTGCTGCCAATCTTTCATACCTCAGGCTCAGGGATTTTAACAGACCAGGGACCACAACATTAGATTTTTTCGCTAATATTGATCCCAATTCATCCAACTCAGTGATCCCGAAGTCTGCGAATCTGAAGGGGCTATGAACCTGAAGGATTCTTTTGTCAGTACTCCTGTAGACAGTAACAATGGCAGGGTTGGAGTTTCGGTGAATCTTGATATCAAGGATGGGTTCAGGCTTCAACCTGCTTGTCATGACCCACTGATATCTCTCAATCCTGTTCTGCCTAATTTCTTCAGCCCTTTTCGCCCTTTCTTCTCTTTTCTGCCTGAGAGCAGCCAACTGAGCATTCTGAGCTTCCACAAAGCTCTTGCCACCTTCCCTTTTTGCAAGGTCTTTCTGCCTGAGAGCAGCCTCTTCTCTTGCAACCTGAATTAGAGCATGCTTGTTCTGCCTTTCATCTTCAGCAGCTTTCTTCATTGCCTCCTCTTTCTCTATGTGAGCTTGAATTTCAGCATGAGTGAGAAGTTCCATCACCCCATTGATTTCATAAGGAACCCTGACTGGTTCATCAGGGTCTGGCCTTCTTTCCTTTGAGGCAGGTACCAAGATTGTGGGCTCAGGCTCAATGGTTGTGAGAATGCCCTTGCTTTTGTCTTGATGGGATGAAGATGAGGTGGCTTCAGGATTCTCCCCCTCAGTGTGAGAAGGAGGTTGTTCTTGTTCAGGTTGTGGAGGTTCTTCAGTGACTTTCTCCCCCTCAACTGTTGCTTGACCCATAATGAGAGCAAGAGTTGGTTTGCTCACTGAAGTTGAGGGAGCTTGACCTTTGAAGGCCTGATAGATCTCAGTCATCATGAACTTGATGTCAGAGGTGTCCTCCTGAAGAGTTGAGACCTTAGTCTCAAGAGAAGCCTGAGAAGCCTCTAATGCAGTCATCCTTGGCCCAAGATTCCAAGCCATGGAGGAAGAAGATGATGCCAAAGAAGCCATATGGGACTCCATAAGACCCAGGGAAGATCGGATGGAGTCCACTGAAGAGTTGAGTCCCTGAAGATTAGAGGATCTCAACAAAGTTACCAGCTCAGTCAACTGAGAAGTTTGTTGCTGGTAAGTTTCTGAAGCCTGAAGAACTTTTTTGTTTAGCTCAGGGTCATCTTTCACTGACTCTTGAATAGTGTCAACGCTCTTTTGTAAGTTGGTGAGAGACTCGTTGAACAGTTTTAAATTGTAATCAAGATTCGTCAGGGAGAAGGAGATAGATGACATGTGCTCATTTTCATCATCATGATGGGTGATCCGTGCTAAAGTGTATATATAAATATTATGCAGACGGATACACGTGAATAAATAAAAATCACCCCTTTAAGAAAAAGGTTAACTTGCAAAAACTCACGTTTGTGTGTTTGAAACCAGGTAAGTGATTACCCGGGTCGTTTCCCAACGAGGCGTGAATGGGCAATCGTTAAAGGTTTGGATTAAAGTGACTGATTATTAGGATATGGATTTTTGCTTTTTTAATTCTAATTAACAAATGAGAAACAAATATACAAAAAAAAAATTAAACGCAAATTAAATAAACTAAAAACGCAAAACGGGAAATCTAAAAACGGGATAAAAACTGAAATATTAGAAAACTAATCCTACAAGCATAAAATTATTTTTCTTAAATCCTAAATAATAAAAGAAAATTTTAGAAAAAAGATTTATATTTTTCTGACTTTTATATTTTTTATTATGAATTAAAAACTATTAAAACTAATTAAAAGGTTTAAAAATAGAAAATGACTTAGGAAAAATCTGAAAAATTCAAGGTAAGTCTAAAATAATATTCTAAGTCTAGGAAAAATAAAATTACAAGTTATCTAAGCCCTAATAAGCAAATGGGCTAATAAGCAGTTTGGCAAATAAGCTAAAGTTATCCAAAAATTCCCAAAAGCTCAGGAATAGTTCAAACAACTTATTAAAGCATAAAAAAACAGATTAAGCAAAAATAAGGACAATAGATAAGCCAATAAGCAGCTTGGCTGTTTAAAAACTTATGCAGAAATCTCAGGGAAATCCCCAACTTGCAGATCCAATTAAGCACTTAAAATAAGCAGAAAAGTGGAATAATATGGGGGCAAAACCTTGCTAGTACTACTGGCTATACTAAAAACCAAAAAGCCCCAAATTACAACAACCAATTGAACCCTAATTTGTCCCTAGATCAGATGGTCCAAGAATCTAAAAACTGTGCAGGGTTTATGTAGTGAATTGGGGGAATTTGCAGACTAAAATTAAGCTAGGAAATAAGATGAAAAGGAGAATCCAAGCACAGAATCTTAAATCCTATACTACTAACTAAAAGCAAACCGAAATTCAGGACCTAAACTTAATTGAATAAGCCAGAAACCAGCTGAGATTAGAAGTTAAAAAGGTGTTGGACTGCTCAGTACATACTGATGCAGTAAGATGATGAAAATCAGTCCAAAGCCCAACTAAGCAACAAGACTTGCACTTAACTAATGGATACTGACTTAATAGACCCTAAATAACAGGAAAATGGCAACAAATAAGCTCAAGCTTATTCCAAGCTTATTATGGCAGTTGAGCTTCCAAGTTTTACCCCATAGACTCAAGAACCTTCAAAAGCTTCAAAACAGCTTAATATCTAATAACTAAAGCTTTTCTAACCTATATTAAGCTAAATCAAACTAATGCTAAAGACAAATGAACAGTAACACAGGGTTTGACCCAGTTTGTCAAACTAATCCAAACACCCCAATTGTTTACTGATTTTAAGTTTAACAATAGAAATGACCTAATTGACCTATAATACTGAATCTAATATGATTAACTAACTTAATGAACAAGGAATAAGCAAACTTCAGATAAGAAAAAGCATTAAATAAGCTATAAGCTTATTATGACTATTTGACTGATTTAGCTTATTTAAAGGAAAATGAGATTAAAGCTAAAACTGATGACAAATACTGAGCTAATATGACTTTAAATGAAACACAAAAGCAAAGGAAAACACAATAAGCACAAAATAAGCATTGGAACAGTAATATAGAAAATAGAGCAAAAATTAGAAAATAGCTTACAACTGATAGGCAATGAAACAGGATAGGACTAGATCAGAACCAAACTTGGTGTGTCAATACCAAGCTAAACTCCACTCTAGCTTAATCACTCCAGCTTAATTCAGCTAGCTGTTTTGACTGAATTATTGACTTTTCTTGACTTTTCTTTTTTTTCTTGGAACAGAACAGATTGAACTAAGATAAGCTCACACTAAGCTATATTTAGCTTATATGAGCTTATGAAAACAGATAATAAGCTTTTTAATTAACACTTTACTTGATTTGAATTAAACAGAGAACTTGAAAACTTTGGAATTTCATTAACTAGAAAATCAGTACAATACAGAATGATTTAAGTACAAATGACTTTGAAACAACTTGAAATGACAATCAAACTTAAATTTAAACTAAAATTAAGCAGTAAATAAAGTTTACACTACAAACGGTCTAAAACTAGTGACAATTTCTTCTGTGTTGCTTCTTCTCTTTAAATAGCAAACCCAAAAGCTTCCTCTTTCCTTCTTGAGCAAATCCCACCACTTGGATAGCTTTGACTCAATCCCAGTCGTTGGTTTCACTTTTGGCGGGAAAAACTGATGTGAGTGGATAACACCACTTGGTCTGGTAACTTGGGGGGGAGGAAGACGCATTGAATGCGTTTTGGTTTGTTAGGTGAGTGGGATAGGAGGAGGTGGTGGTGTCAGGAAGATACGGTGGGTGGTAGTGGTATGGTTTTTGGTGGGATGGTGGTATTGAAGAAGAAGAGTTTGACCGAAGTCAAACTCTGGGTTAACTAAAAGGGTGGGTTGGATCGGGTTTATGATTGGGCTTGGGGAAATTGGGCTTGGTTGGTAACTGGGTTTAGTTATTTTGGGTTAAATAGGATTAGAATTGGATTTGGCTATTAATGTTGGATCCGGTTTTAGGGTTTAAGGTTTAAAGTTTTTAAACTTTAGGGACCACTCGTGTAATTTCATAAAACTCAAAGGACCAATGCTGCCAAAACTCAAAACTATTTCCAAGGGTCATTCTTGCCATAGATGAATAATACAAGGACCATAGATGTAAGTTTTCCACTTTAGAATACCAGGGACTATTTCTGCCAACTTATGAAACTTCAGGGACTGAAACTGCCAATTTTGTAAAATTTGCTTGTTTTTCACCTGTTTTCAATCCTTTTGTACCTGAATCATATAAAAACACATTCTATGGATATTTGTAGCATTATGTGACTTTTCAAAGTGTTTTTGGCTGTTTTTGCAGTTTAAATGGGAATAAAATGATGAGTATTTAGACACTCATCAATCCCCCACACTAAACTATTGCTAGTCCCTAGCAATCTTTTATGAAAATTTAATGGATTTTATGTCTCTTTACCAAAAGCCATTACTTCTGGAGTAGCCAATGTTTTAGTATGATACTATGGTACATTGATAACCAAATGATTTTAAGCAAATCATCAGCTGTCAACGGATTTGATTTGTCTTTACCAAAAGCCGTTTTCTTTTGGACTAGCCAACTCTTCACTATCAAAGATATGGTGAGTTGAATACCATACAATTTTTGGCAAATTGTCAGCCATGAACGGATTTGAGATATCTTTACCTAGAGCCGTTTGCTCTCGGATTAGCCAGTCCTTATGTGGGTTAGACATGGTGGACTGATAACCATTTGTTGTGTTAGTGCTAAGCACTTCCACCAAATGAATTTTTTTTTTTAAATTTTGGCCAAAACGGGGGTATTAGGGCATTAGAAAGTACAATGTGACAAAATTCGAGAGAATACCCCCCCCCCCCACACTTAGAATTGAATATTGCCCTCAATATTCAAAGCACCGGCTATTATGCCGACACTTAGAACGTAAAAAGGTAATACTACTAGCCAAGCGTAGGAACACAACAATTATTATCATTTTTTTTATTTTTTTATTTTGTATATATATATATATATATATATATATATATATATATATATATATATATATATATATATATATATATATATATATATATATAATATATATATATATCAGCAGGGGCAACTCCCCCACACTTAGGTGTTAGAAAAGAGAAAGAAGACAGAAATATGGGTGAAAACCCATATGGTGTGCTAATATTTTTGTTCGCCGAGTCACTTAGCTTGACTCGACCCCGCATTCATTGGTTCATGGGGAAGCAAGTGGAAGAAACAATCTCCATCGGACTTTCATTCAATATGTTTAGATAAACATTGAGTTTCTTGAAAGTTCCACTCCGATGAGATATATGCCCGGCTCACAAAGAATGGTAAATGGAAATGCCGGGGTCAAAGATAGTATCTGTAACACCCCCATTTTCGAGATACGCAGCGGAATATAAGCTTTGGGGTGCTACTTCATAGTTCACAGTCATGAGTATAGAAAACGACTCGAAAAGAGACGTTTTTAAATAAAAATTGTTATCATTCATTTATTTAATATCAGAGTACATAAGATAGGTCCCAGAGGGAGGTTCGGAAAATACATTATAACAGTTACATGATTCATTGAATGATAACAAAGTGGACACCCTTTTATTTTAAGAAGAAAGTCCACCGCCACTCCGTGCCAATAATCATACTTCTAGATACCTGAGATAAACATGCTTAAAAAGTCAACACAAAGGTTGAGTGAATCCATAGTGTTTAAAGTTTAACCAGTTTGAACACAAGCCAAAGTAAGAGAATTCAGTTATATCGTAGTTCGGTAATATTGCACTAAACCTCATGACACGCAATGCGTTGACAGTTTCCAGGTTCTACAATCACGATTGAAATGAGAGTGGTCTTGCCCCCGAGTTCAAGATATCAAATATAATGCATCTGCCTAACCGGCTACCACGTAGATATCCATCCGGTTAGTACAAATGGCTCGTCAGGCCAATAGATCTATTCACATATTCGCGCTCACCCAGCAGGTGACTAATGGTGCATGATATGAGAGTCTTTTAAATAAATAATTCAATCTCAATAATAAGGTAAGTTAGCCTAGTGCAATAAATATCAGGAAAATACTTGTGTTCGGTTTAATAGCATGTATCTCCCCACATATTTGGAAAACATGTAAATAAGAAAGGTGGGACTATAAACTCACCTGGACAATCTGGATGGAAAACAAAGTATACAAAGTTGATAAACGTCTCCGGCTTGCAACCTGGGTTGGTTATGTCAAGTTTTCAGTAACTGTGTTCTGAACATATAAGTTTTATCATTTGCTTCGTTTCGTTTGTTATCGTATTTCTAATTTTTATTAAGATTAATTCTAATAAGATTAATAATAATACTAATAATAATAATAATGATAATAATAATAATTATAATAATAATTAAATTAGAGTTTTTAAGTATATTTACATTTTAGACCCTAAAGTATCTAGGTTTGGCAACTTTTACCCTTAGACTTTATGAAAATGACAATTTATACCCTTGATCTTTCGTTAAATTACATTTTCTACCCTTAAGTTTCGAAAAGTGACACTTTATATCCCTAGGGTTTTCTCGTTCGCAAAATAAGTCAGAACTACGAAACCTTATAGAGTTTTGGCAGGTTTAGTCCTTGAGACTCCTACACGATTTTACTCGACATCCTTTTACACAATAACATTTTATTTCTTGCGTTTTACCTCGAGACTTTTTATGACTCCTTTTCTAAAGTATTTATAAATGTTATAAGAGTATTTTTGTAAAAGTTTGTGGCTTGGTTCGAACCCACGAATAAGAAAATCAAAACAGAAAACTTGCGAACTAGTTTTACTCGACAGAAAAAATACGCCCACTTTACATGGCTCGTTCTCCTTCATTTCTTAACGAAAATCCCTGATTCTTTTTCCTATATTTAGACCTTCTAAAGTACTTTAAGCATGTCGAAACTTAGAATTTTTGAAATACGTTTGATAACGTAAAACGAAGCCCAAAGCAGCAGACCTGCTGTTGGGTCGACTGAAATGAAAAAGAAAGGAAAACTTTGTTTTCTTGAAATCCGATTTTTAGACCCTATGTTTTTATGATATAATCTGTTATTATAACATGTTTAAAGTATTCCTAGACTACTTTTAGCATTCTTGATCATTTAGAACATTAATTCGAAATTATTTTGTATATATGTACTCGATAGAACAAGAATTTAACAAAAACGTGTTTTAGTTACTTCTGGGCTATGACACCTCTTATTACATGTTTTAAACTTCATTTAGACATAAAAGAACTATTTGAAAGCAAAGGAAAAGAACTAGAACATACCTTTCTTAATATGGTCGACTAGGGTTAGTTTGGATGAAATATGGTTCGAACTTGCTCCTTATTAAACCTAGCTTGTTCCTACTGCTTCTCTAGACTTATTTAAGCATATGAGGGACTAAGGGATCTGTGGTGTAAAATGGTTATGGCTGTTTAAGGTGATTCGAGTGGTGGTGATGGTTTTAGGGTTTCATATGGGGTGTGCTATTTATAGAAGGCTAACTAGGGTTTCATGGAGCTTCTATGTCAGATTTGGGAAGGTGTGAGATGAAGTGTAAGGCTAGGGAGGCGCCACAATGGTGAATGAGAGGGGAAGGTGATGTGGAATGCTCCTTTCCATACACATATGGTTTTTCTAGAAGGGATGCTATGTGTATCTCTTCATTTCCACATATGAGGCTTCCTTAGGGTTTAAGACTTCTAATGGTTAGTTAGATGATGGTTATGTTTGAACTAGAAGGTGTAACTAGGTAGTTATGGTTCGAATTTATGCATAGGAGGGTTGTACTAGTGCTTTGTTGGCTTGTAAACTAGGGTTTAGGGTAGAGTTAGGGTTCCTAGATCTAAGGTTAAATTAGAAATGAATTTCGAATCTAATTGACCTAATCTAGTTCCTATCGATTTGTGTTTATTAGGTAGAGAATAGTTTTTGTGCTTTAGGTAGTTGTACTTGATGCGTGGTTTTGCGACCTTACAACAGGTTTTACCTCTCGAGGGATCTCAAGAGGCTTACAACCCCACCAGGCAGTGTACCTGACCGATGTAGTATAGTGTAGTGGTAAGTACGGGGGATTGATCGTTCTCCACAGGGAATAGTGTTCGTTAGGTATGAAAAACTACTCTAATAGGTCTAAGGGTGAGGGAATATTATTTTTGTATTTTTATATTTTTTTAAGAAAGCAAGTAAAATCTCGGGTTTGAAGGAGTGGGCGGAATTAGTTGCTAGTCAACTAACCCAGATAACTACAATTGCAATTAAAATAAAATAACTGAAAATGAAAAGGTTGTGAAACTTATGTGGAGAGAAATGTGTTTACTTAGATTTCCTTACTCCCTAACTATCTTTTACCGGTTGATTAGTGTGTATTAATTGCGTGGATGACGGGTGTATTCCTTAATACCAATCGTGGGGTGGCGTACGTACTTCCCCAACTCTACAAGCTCCTACTTCACTCCTATGTCGAGCCGGCTAGGAAGCTCCTAACATGGGATCACTAGAATTCGCTCATGCATTAAATACATCCGTAAAAACCTTAGTACGCATTGGTTCATGTTTCTTAAGACGTTCAAGCAAGTTACCGTATAGGAGGTTAGCCAGTTTTCTTAAGCCTAACATCGATAAACAATCATCCAATACAATTAATAACACACTAACAACTAACAATCAATAGTTAGGTTTCATTAGATCTAAGCAAACACAAGATAAATCTAGCCTAGCATGTTAATCAAAAGACAAGAACAAGATATAATCAAACAACACATAGACATATTGATTGATTAAATGATTACTTATCTTCAATTAAACATGGGAGATCCAAGGGTATGAAAACCCTTAAAAATGGCAGAAATTCGTCTTAGGGTTTCTCCTCACAAAGTTGCACACTAATGACAAAAAATTGCAAAACTATATATAGAGTTTAGGGGCTGACGGCGTCACGTTGTAGATCTTGACGCCGTCACCTCGCCGTGTCTAGGGTTCCCGGATGGCCTTCTTGACGCCGTCCCTCTTTAGTGCTCCAAAATCTGCTCTGGCCTATCAAGGGTTGACGCCGTCAGAATAAAGCTTGACGCCGTCTCTCTTTAGCTTAAACCGTGATGGCCTTGATCACCTTAAAGGGTGACGCCGTCAGACTTCCTTTGTAAAACTCCCTGGCTTATCATGTGTATTTTTCATATCCACCTCTTTTGCCAAGCCATGACGCCGTCAAAGGTACTTTTCCAGCCGATTTTGAGACTTTGTCGTTTTCTTCACTTTTATGCTCCAAAAACGTCCAAAATGCTTCCTTTTCCAGATTTCTTCTCCAAAGTACCTAAAATGACAAAAGGAACGATTTAGGGCAATATTTGATCAAATAAATACGATTTAGGGCTTAAATGACCCCCTAAAAGCGGTACACTTTTCGCTTCATCAAATACCCTTACACTTGAGATTTGCTTGTCCTCAAGCAAATGCGCTTTTATTCTAATCAAAATACAAGTTAGGGGTCATTTAACGATAATATAAAAGTAATTACAACAAATAGTCGTTCCACTTTAATCATAATAAGCACGGAGATTACAAACTAGCACCTCACAAGTAGTGTTTAGATACTCACATCTCTCAAGTGTCATAAAAGTATATCTCATAAATGAAAACGGATAATATCTCTCACTACCTGTCATAGCAAATAGATTACCATAGGCTTGGGAAAGGATCAAAAACCTCCTCCACTAGGCGTAAGCACCTAAGATAAACTATCAAAGAGGGCTTTTAAACGGGTTATAACGTTAGGTGTAGGGACATGATAAACACGGATTTGTTGGATAAGGGATATTTTACTGGTGGCGAGTTAAAGATCTTGATTAATTACATGTACAATATGGCGTTGCTAAGCCAAGACTGGACTCGACTTAAGCTAAAAACAAAATAACAAAAACATGAAATAAACATAAAATGAAACGGGATGGTAGTCCGTATGTTTTTTATAATTTTCTTTTTCTCATTTTTTTTTTGTATTTTTCTTGATTTTTTCGATTTTTTTTTTCTCCATACATTCTTGCCCTACCATCCAAAATAATACATCATAGGGGCGTTGCATTCCCCTTACACTTGAACTTTTACACAACTTTACAAATAACTATTCTAATGACTCGAATTAAGATAATCGAAACACTTGGAGTACTTTTAAAATATTTAGCACATATGGGGGTAATAATGTTGTTCTTTCCCATTACTCCATTACACTAGTACTTTACCCATGAGTCCCAATCGTCCCAAAACAATATGTACAAGGATATGACTCGACTTAGCAACCATGTAATCAATTAGATAATTAACTTGGGGTTTAAACAAACGTTGTCACAATAATGCACTAAAAATGAGTGCATACAAGGTAGGCTAAGGCGATTTGGGTGTACATTTAAGTGGGGTGTAACAAATTCTTCCTTTAAGTAAAATGCTTAAAGGTCGAAACGAAAAGATAGGCTCTGAGGGGTGTACTAGGGGTGTCGTGTACTAAAAATGAGTACAACGCAAAGGGTGTGGGAGAATTACTTGACCAATGTAGCCAACGTAATTATAACAAAAAAACAGGTGTAAAACAATGGGTTAATCCTAATGCCTCTTATCATGTAGTAAATCTAACTACATGAATGTAGTCTCACTTGTGGCCTCGGAATGGTCCTAACGCAAGTTCTAGAATCTAAGTGCTACCGGTACACACATCATAGCATAAATGCTTTTCCTACCAATTCTAGGGGCGAACCTCACATATTTGGGGGTGGAAAATTTTTTAGTGGTACGGTTTTGTGCTAGTCATATAACTCCTATCCATGAGACGCTCATTAAGATCAAAGTTTCACTCCTATATGTTGTAAAAATTTTTAAATTTGGCACTAAAATTGCCCTAACAGGTATTTATCTCAGTTTTATTACACATCTACTATTAAACAAACAAAAATCAAGCGTAATTGTATTCTCTAAAGTATCGTACTTTTACCCCCCCTTACACTTAAGATGAACATTGTCCCCAATGTTCAAATAACAAGATGTAAAAGTAAATAAGGTAAAAGAATGAAATCAAATACTCCCCTGATTCGCTCGGTGGATAAAGGGGTAACATGGTTAGATCTTCTTTCAAGAGAATGTAGAAGCTCCAAGACTAATGCATTGCCATAAGCTTGATTCCACATACATCTCCTTGTCCAAAATAACCTGTTAAACCTGAGAAAACAAACACGAAAACCTGCATAACATCGGCGGGATAAATTCTATATAAGGATATAATGCTTGTGGAATGATAATTTTGCGGATTCCTGGAGTTTATATGTTAGAGATTTAATAAAAACTTTTTATGAAAACAAAACTTTCAAAAATTTCAGAAAATTAAAACCTGACGCCGTCAGGTTGTAAGGCCTGACGCCGTCAAAAATGATCTGACAGAATTCTCATGTTAAGTTTCCAGAAAATTTCTGGAAAAACCTCTACCTTACTTCCTGGAAATCCTGCAAAATATCATTATGACTCGATACAAGCATTTGACTCAAACAAATACTAATATGTATGTTAATTTATTATTGTTATGATTCATGTTCATTTGTTCTAATAAACCGATTTGGATTTCCCTTACACTTAACTTTTGCAAAATACCTTTATATGTAGTTAAGATGAAGTTAAAAACAAGATAAAGCATTTTCACAATTTAGTTTCGAACATGAATCAATAATAATAAAAATTAAACATACATACGGAAGCAAATACAATCAAACAAACAAATAAATAAACACACAAAGCAAATAAAGCTTGGGTTGCCTCCCAAGAAGCGCTTGTTTTTGTTCGAGTCACGAGCCTGACTCTGCCCTTATTTAACGAACAAAGGAGAGGTTTTCCCTACACTTAGGTCTAAGTGCGGGTGATAGTAGCGATACACACCGAATCGGTATGAGTATGCCACGTGAGAAAAGAGTGGTGGATGAATTATATGCTCAAAGATGTGGGATCCAATCATCATAACCTTACTTAGTTCAATTGGGTCAATGGGTGAATTGAAGTTTTCTCCTAGAAAGGGATCATCTTCTATCAACTTCGAGAGACTCCTAGTTGGGAATCCATCTTGACCTAATAAACCCGGTTTAAACCCATAGTGTTTCTTGTGATTAATCATGAATGGGTGATGTAAGTATGAAAGGTTATGGTTCACTCCTATGTCAGCTTCCTCTCTACAAGGCTTAGAGTCTACTACCTTCAACATAAAACTATCCGGACTATATGGTTTGATGGGTGGGTCGGGACCTAATTCAATTCCTAAGTTCACATCTAAGGATGGAAGATTAGGTAACGGTTTTGGTTTAGGCTCCGGTTCATCAAAACTAGGAACTTCCATAGAACTAAAAGAAAGGTTATGACTACAAGTATTCAAACCTATTTCTTCTAGTTTTGTTTGGTCCAAGGGCTCTACCTCTATTGGGGTTCCTATAGTCTCTTCTACTTCTTCCCGGTAAGTCATGGGTAGTGTGTGTGCTTCAAATGATGGTAGGACTTGTGGGGTACTTGGTGGGCTTATGTTACTTACCTCATCATTCCTTGTGTCAAGATCACCTATATCCTTATCATGTGTTTTAGTAGAATCTAACCCTAACATTTTCCCTAGTATCTCAAGTGCTTCTCTAGGCATCTCAACTTCTATATCCGAATCATAAGGATCATCCTCAATATTCTGACTGCTATATTCAAATTGCCCAAAAGATTCATCATGTGTTTCTTGAGATTCATCGTCATCGATCATAAAACCTAGGTCTTTTTGATCAATGTGATCATGCTCGGCTAGATCCTCCATCACATCAAGATCACCTAAGTGTTCACCCTGTATTATGGTAGTGCCTAACCATGACATGCAGCTAGGTGGCTCAACTCTAACCGTCTCAGAATCTTGGTTTGATTCTAAGTTCATGTTCTTAGAAACTAGGTCTCTTTGCTCATACGAATCCACCAATTCGTTCCACTTATGGGTCATGGTTAGGAAGCTTTCCTCAAAATTCATCCAAAGGGCCTGACTAAAAGGAATTGATCCAGATAATGCTCGTCTAATAGAAATCTCACATGCATAGAATTCATTAAACCCATCTAACCTTACCCCTAACTCCTTTTGGAAATCACAAAGATCACACAAAAATTCATAGGAATGATAGGAAACAAATCTATTGGTGAAATATAATTGTTCCTCTATTGTCAATGATCTAAATGGAATTTCATCCATCATAGTGACAAATGAAAATGGTTTCACAAGCAAAGGGCACAAAGAAAAAGATAGACTACAAGAAATCCTAGAAAAATAAAATAAAAAATCTCACTAGAAAGGAATCTAGTGAGTAGACCTAATAAAATAAAAATTCAACCTAAACAATAACTATTCCCCGGCAACGGCGCCAAAAACTTGATGCGTGGTTTTGCGACCTTACAACAGGTTTTACCTCTCGAGGGATCTCAAGAGGCTTACAACCCCACCAGGCAGTGTACCTGACCGATGTAGTATAGTGTAGTGGTAAGTACGGGGGATTGATCGTTCTCCACAGGGAATAGTGTTCGTTAGGTATGAAAAACTACTCTAATAGGTCTAAGGGTGAGGGAATATTATTTTTGTATTTTTATATTTTTTTAAGAAAGCAAGTAAAATCTCGGGTTTGAAGGAGTGGGCGGAATTAGTTGCTAGTCAACTAACCCAGATAACTACAATTGCAATTAAAATAAAATAACTGAAAATGAAAAGGTTGTGAAACTTATGTGGAGAGAAATGTGTTTACTTAGATTTCCTTACTCCCTAACTATCTTTTACCGGTTGATTAGTGTGTATTAATTGCGTGGATGACGGGTGTATTCCTTAATACCAATCGTGGGGTGGCGTACGTACTTCCCCAACTCTACAAGCTCCTACTTCACTCCTATGTCGAGCCGGCTAGGAAGCTCCTAACATGGGATCACTAGAATTCGCTCATGCATTAAATACATCCGTAAAAACCTTAGTACGCATTGGTTCATGTTTCTTAAGACGTTCAAGCAAGTTACCGTATAGGAGGTTAGCCAGTTTTCTTAAGCCTAACATCGATAAACAATCATCCAATACAATTAATAACACACTAACAACTAACAATCAATAGTTAGGTTTCATTAGATCTAAGCAAACACAAGATAAATCTAGCCTAGCATGTTAATCAAAAGACAAGAACAAGATATAATCAAACAACACATAGACATATTGATTGATTAAATGATTACTTATCTTCAATTAAACATGGGAGATCCAAGGGTATGAAAACCCTTAAAAATGGCAGAAATTCGTCTTAGGGTTTCTGATGAGGCGAAAAGTGTACCGCTTTTAAGGGGTCATTTAAGCCCGAAATCGTATTTATTTGATCAAATATTGCCCTAAATCGTTCCTTTTGTCATTTTAGGTACTTTTGAGGAGAAATCTGGAAAAGGAGGCATTTTGGACGTTTTTGGAGCATAAAAGTGAAGAAAACGGCAAAGTCTCAAGAATCGGCTAAAAGTTACTCTTGACGGCGTCACAATTAACATGGGACGGCGTCATGCCTTGGCAAGAAAAGTTGGATGTGAAATTTACTCATGACGGGCCAGTGAGTTTGCATAAGAATTCTGACGGCGTCACGCTTTAACTAAATCAAGGGCGTCACGGCTTAAATCATAAGGGGACGGCGTCACGTTCAGGATCCGACGGCGTCAAGCCTTGATAAGCCAGAATGGATTTTTGAAGAGCTAAAGAGGGACGGCGTCAAGATGGTCATCCGGGAACCCTAAAAGCGGCGAGGTGACGGCGTCACAATGCATAAGGTGACGCCGTCAGATGTCAAAGTCTATATATAGTTTTCTAATTTTTTGTCATGAGGGAGAGCTTAGTGTGTGGAATTTTGGGATAAAACCCTAAGACGATTTTAGCTACTTTTTCAGGGCTTTTTGCCTTGAGATCTTCCATGTTTCATTGAAAGATAAGTTATCAATTAATCATTCAATATGTCTATGTGTTGTTTGATTCTATCTTATGCTTGTCTTTTGTTTAACATGTTAGGCTAATTTTATCTTGTGTTTGCTTAGATCTAATGAAACCTAGCTATTGATTATTGGTTGTTAGTGTGTTATTAGTTGTATTGGATGATTGTTTATCTATGTTAGGCTTAAGAAAACTGGCTAACTTCCTATTCGGTAACTTGCTTGAACGTCTTAAGAAACATGAACCAAACGCGTACTAAAGGTTTTTATGGTTGTATTTAATGCACAAGCGAATTCTAGTGATCCCATGTTAGGAGCTTCCTAGCCGGCTCGACATAGGAGTGAAGTAGGAGCTTGTAGAGTTTGGGGAAGTAAGTACGCCACCCCACGAATGGTATTAAGGAATACACCCGTCATCCACGCGACTAATACACACTAATTAACCGGTAAAAGATAGTTAGGGAGTAAGGAAATCTAAGTAAACACATTTCTCTACACATAAGTTTCTCACCACTTTTCATTTTTGTTATTTTATTTTATTTGCATTTGTAGTAATTTGGGTTAGTTGACTAGCAACTAATTCCGCCCACTCTTTCAAAACCCGAGATTTTACTTGCTTTCATAAAATTATAAAAACATAAAAAGAATCTTCCTCAACCCTTAGACCTAATTAGAGTAGCCTTTCACACCTAACGAACACTATTCCCTGTGGAGAACGATCAATCCCCCGTACTTACCACTACACTATACTACATCGGTCAGGTACACTGCCTGGTGGGTTGTAAGCCTTGAGATCCCTCGGAGGTAAAACCTTTGTAAGTTGACCGCTCGTTTGCCCGAGGTGAATATATTGTTTAGGTGATTTTTTCAATTAGGTCTACCACTAGATTCCTTTCTATGAGATTTATTTATTTTTCTAGGTTTTCTTGTCTATCTATTTTCTTCGTGTCTTTGTGTAACATTACTCGAATCATGAAATGTATATCTTAACCACAAACCCCACACACAACCACCACCACTCTAGAGCCCGTACTTTAGGAAGATTCCGTCTAGCACCAGGCTATCGAACACATTGATCACAAGGAGCCATATCACACTCCTTGCATCCGACCCATCCGGTTGTGCAAACGATGCGATCATGACTCTTTAAGATCTATCAACATTCAAGATTTCTAAATCTTATTCTTAGACCTTGTTCGTTGCCACTAAAGACCGATGCGCTATTCAATTCTTCTTCGGGGCCAAGCTAGACTCGATCAGAAGGGTAACCAACCATACACCCTGATGACCACCACCGTTATCCTCTTGCGCAGTTTTTCCCACCGGTAGAAACTACCAAGCTAACAAGGATCATTATACAACTGTCGAGGCGAAACCTCTACGGGGGCAATGGATTCGATTCCAGGACTTCTTCAAAAGTCCCTACATGGCATCATAATCTATGGCTTCAAATCCAATCTTCTATGACCATGTTGATACCAACACCATGCGTCCATCATTCGAGGCCGCTAGGGGCAGATGCGCGACAAAGCGCCGAGGAATCATGGGAGTTTCATATAGTCCTTGCTTTTCCGAAGATACACTGAAAATTGTGGCAAACTCAGCAACGTCTGGCTCGGCAGTCATCAACTTACTTCCAAAGCCATCACAACACTGAGGCTAAACCGTAGTACTTGAGACCATGTTGATTACCAATCCAAGCGTGCCATCGATCGAGCCGCCGGGGGCAGATTGCGCGACAAAAGCGCCGAGGAATCATGGGAGATCATTGATGAGCTTGCATCCGACGATGATGAACTGTGGCAAGTCTCCCACGACGTGCGCTCGGCAGTCATGACATATTCTTCGCCCGATACAGCCAATCAAATCACTGAGGAAAGCGTTAGTGAACTTGAGAAAAGGGTTGCATATCTTATGGAAAAGCAAAAGAGACCCTTAAGTCCACAAAAAGCAACAATTAACTCAGTCTTAAGCGTTAAGCAAATACCATTGTCCGAATCACCCCGTAGGGAAAATACTAAACCCTTCCATAAGCACGCTCCACCCAACTCACCACCTCAGGAACTCAGTCCAACATTCGAAGCTCGAATGAGAGAGTACATGTCGAAACACTCCGAACGGTTGGCTAAATTTGAGGAAGCCGTCTACAAACAAAAGGAGGAAATGGAAGAGAAAATGGCGGAGATGATGAATCTTTTGAAAGAATACACAAATACTAAAGTCCCTGAAAAAGTGTTGGTGAGGAATGACGCTGATGTTCCTAACACTGAATTTGTCAAGGCCACCTCCGTCGTCCAAGAGGGCGGAAATGATGGAAGAGGAAAATCCATAACTATGGAAGTTAACAAAATTGACCTCATCCCACTTAATAAGGGAAACACCAATGCTTACAAATGCGATTCCGACAAGGGAGAGGAGGCGCCCTCTGAGGAGCGCCAATTGGTTGAACCGCCAGTATCACAACAAGTGAAGCATTACTTGAAGCACGAAATAAACAAGGAGACCATAAACGATTGGGTGAGAAACTATCGACGTACTCATCTACCCAACAAGGAGTCCAAGAAGGTGGAACCGGATGACAAATCTGACACATTACCCGGTGGGCAATTGTATGAATGCCTCATAGGACAAAAGTTAGTGGAAAAGCAGAAATTCTACGGGGTCTTTGAAATACCATGCAGCATTGGAAAACATAAGTATCTGGATGCGATAGCTGACCAAGGTTCCGACGTAAATTTGATGCCTTTATCCGTTTATGTCCAGTTAACCGATGAGTTGCCATCCATCACCCATACTAAACTCTCCTTTGCGAAACATTCTTATGAGTACCCGTTAGGAATTGCAGAAGATGTATTGGTCAACGTTGCCGGATTCCTGTATCCGGTCGACTTCATGATCATTGAGAGAAATGATATGAATATGCCAATAATCCTTGGGGCACCCTTTCTCGCTACCACTAGAGCACAAATCAATTACGAAAATAGCACCATCCAAATGAAGAAGGGGAAGAAAACAATAAACTTCCCAACGATCCCACGACATATACGAGATGTTGCTCTGCAGAAGAAGATGGAGGCTAACCCCAATATAATCCGTGGTAATGTTCGAGAGAAAATTCTTGCATGGGAGGCGAGGATTAAGAGTTATATGGAAAATGAGATTAGAGAATGTAAAGGTGGAAATAACAATTACATTGAGGCTGATGAGCAAACCAATAACCCCGTTGAATTTACAAAAGGGGACTTAGTGCTCCTAAGGCATTCAGCAACTGAAGCACCTACTAATGAACCAAGTCCCTGGTGGTACGGACCATTCATAATTAAAAGTTTACACCAAGATGGGATAGTAAGCTTGACCAGCAAAGGAGGAGGTGAAGTGACCGCGAATGCCGAGCGATTGAGACACCACCACCCTGATAACAAGGATCATATCTATCAGGGATACGTCATTATGAATGATGGAATCACGTAATGTACGTGACTTTGAGTCTAGCTACAAGACTCGTTAATAAAGAAAGGCGCTTCTTGGGAGGCAACCCAAGCTTTATTTGCTTTATTTGCTTTGTGTGTTTATTTGTTTGTGTGCTTGTTTTATTTGTTTCCGTATGTGTGTTTAATTTTTATCATTATTGATTCATGTTCAAGACTAAAATTGTGAAAATGCTTTATGTTGTTTTTAACTTCGTCTTAACTACATATAAAGGTATTTTGCAAAAGATAAGTGTAAGGGAAATCTAAATCGGTTTATTAGAACACAAAATAACATGAATCGTAATAATATTAAATTAACATACATATTCGTATTTGTTTGAGTCAAATGCTTGTATCGAGTCATAATGATGTTTTGCAGGATTTCCAGGAAGTAAGTTAAAGGTTTTTCCAGAAATTTTCCGGAAACTTAAAACGAAAATTTTTGTCAGGTCATTTCTGACGGCGTCAGGGGTTATAACCTGACGGCGTCAGATTTAATTTCCAGAAATTTTTGAAAATTTTGTTTTCATAAAAAGTTTTTATTAAAATCTCCAACTTATAATCTCCAGGAATCTGCAAAGTTATCATTCCACAAGCATTATATCCTTATATATAGATTTTATCCCGCCGATGTTATGCAGGTTTTCGTGTTTGTTTTCTCAGGTTCAACAGGTTATTTTGGACAAGGAAATGTTTTGAATCAAGCTTATGGCGATGCATTAGTCATGGAGCTTCAACATTCTCTTTGGAGGAAGATTTAACCGTGTAATCTCATTATCCAACGAGCGAATCAGGGGAGTATTTGATTTCATTCTTTTACTTTATTCTTTTACATCTTGTTATTTGAACATTGGGGACAATGTTCATCTTAAGTGTAAGGGGAGGGTAAAAGTACGATTTTAGAGAATACAATTGCGCTTGATTTTTGTTTGTTTGATGGTAGATGTGTAATAAAACTGAGAGAAATACTTGTTAAGGTAATTTTAGTGCCAAATTTAAAATTTTTTACAACATATAGGAGTGAAACTTTGATCTTAATGAGCGTCTCACGGATAGGAGTTATATGACTAGCACAAAAGCCGTACCACTAAAAAATTTTCCACCCCCAAATATGTGAGGTTCGCCCCTAGAATTGGTAGGAAAAGCATTTATGCTATGATGTGTGTACCGGTAGCACTTAGATTCTAGAACTTGCGTTAGGACCATTCCGAGGCCACAAGTGAGACTACATTCGTGTAGTTAGATTTACTACATGATAAGAGGCATTAGGATTAACCCATGTTTTACACCTGTGTTTTTGTTATAATTACATTGGCTACATTGGTCAAGTAATTCTCCCACACCCTTTGCGTTGTACTCATTTTTAGTACACGATACCCCTAGTACACCCTTCAGAGCCTATCTTTTCGTTTCGACCTTTAAGCATTTTACTTAAAGGAAGAATTTGTTTACACCCCACTAAAATGTACACCCAAATCGCCTTAGCCTACCTTGTATGCACTCATTTTTAGTGCATTATTGTTACAACATTTGTTTAAACCCAAGTTAATTATCTAGTTGATTACATGGCTGCTAAGTCGAAGTCATATCCTTGTACATATTGTTTTGGGACGATTGGGACTCATGGGTAAAGTACTAGTGTAATGGAGTAATGGGGAAGAACATCATTTATTACCCCCATATGTGCTAAATGTTTTAAAAGTACTCCAAGTTTTTCAATTATCTTAATTCGAGTCATTAGAATAGTTATTTGTAAAGTTATGTAAAAGTTCAAGTGTAAGGGGATGCAACGCCCCTATGATGTATTATTTTGGATGGTAGGGTAAAAGTGTATGCAAAAAAAAAAAAAAAAAAAAAAAAAAAAAAAAAAAATCGAAAAAATCGAGAAAAATACAAAAAAATGAGAAAAAGAAAAATAGAAAAAACATACGGACTACCATCCCGTTTTATTTTATGTTTATTTTATGTTTATGTTATTTTGTTTCTAGCTTAAGATCGAGTCTAGTCTTGGCTTAGCAACATTGTATAGTACATGTAATTGATCAAGATCTTTAACTCGCCACCAGTAAAATATCCCGTATCCAACAAAACCGTGTTTTCCTTTTCCCTACACCTAACGTTATAACCCATTTAAAAGCCCTCTTTGATAGTTTATCTTAGGTGCTTACGCCTAGTGGAGGAGGTTTTCGATCCTTTCCCAAGCCTATGGTAATCTATTTGCTATGACAGGTAGTGAGAGATATTTTCCGTTTTCATTTATGAGATTTATTTTGATGACACTTGAGAGATGTGAGTATCTAAACACTACTTGTGAGGTGCTAGTATATAATCTCCGTGCTTATTATGATTGAAGTGGAACGATTATTTGTTGTAATTACTTTTATGTTTGCATTAAATGACCCCTAACTTGTATTTTGATTGGAATAAAAGCGCATTTGCTTGAGGACAAGCAAATCTCAAGTGTAAGGGTATTTGATGAGGCGAAAAGTGTACCGCTTTTAAGGGGTCATTTAAGCCCGAAATCGTATTTATTTGATCAAATATTGCCCTAAATCGTTCCTTTTGTCATTTTAGGTACTTTTGAGGAGAAATCTGGAAAAGGAGGCATTTTGGACGTTTTTGGAGCATAAAGTGAAGAAAACGGCAAAGTCTCAAAATTGTGCTGAAAGTCACCTTTGACGGCGTCAACATTAACATGGGACGGCGTCATGCCTTGGCAAGAAAAGTTGGATGTGAAATTTACTCATGACGGGCCAGTGAGTTTGCATGAGAATTCTGACGGCGTCACGCTTTAACTAAATCAAGGGCGTCACGGCTTAAATCATAAGGGGACGGCGTCACGTTCAGGATCCGACGGCGTCAAGCCTTGATAAGCCAGAATGGATTTTTGAAGAGCTAAAGAGGGACGGCGTCAAGATGGTCATCCGGGAACCCTAAAAGCGGCGAGGTGACGGCGTCACAATGCATAAGGTGACGCCGTCAGATGTCAAAGTCTATATATAGTTTTCTAATTTTTTGTCATGAGGGAGAGCTTAGTGTGTGGAATTTTGGGATAAAACCCTAAGACGATTTAGCTACTTTTTCAGGGCTTTTTGCCTTGAGATCTTCCATGTTTCATTGAAAGATAAGTTATCAATTAATCATTCAATATGTCTATGTGTTGTTTGATTCTATCTTATGCTTGTCTTTTGTTTAACATGTTAGGCTAATTTTATCTTGTGTTTGCTTAGATCTAATGAAACCTAGCTATTGATTATTGGTTGTTAGTGTGTTATTAGTTGTATTGGATGATTGTTTATCTATGTTAGGCTTAAGAAAACTGGCTAACTTCCTATTCGGTAACTTGCTTGAACGTCTTAAGAAACATGAACCAAACGCGTACTAAAGGTTTTTATGGTTGTATTTAATGCACAAGCGAATTCTAGTGATCCCATGTTAGGAGCTTCCTAGCCGGCTCGACATAGGAGTGAAGTAGGAGCTTGTAGAGTTTGGGGAAGTAAGTACGCCACCCCACGAATGGTATTAAGGAATACACCCGTCATCCACGCGACTAATACACACTAATTAACCGGTAAAAGATAGTTAGGGAGTAAGGAAATCTAAGTAAACACATTTCTCTACACATAAGTTTCTCACCACTTTTCATTTTTGTTATTTTATTTTATTTGCATTTGTAGTAATTTGGGTTAGTTGACTAGCAACTAATTCCACCCACTCCTTCAAAACCCGAGATTTTACTTGCTTTCATAAAATTATAAAAACATAAAAAGAATCTTCCTCAACCCTTAGACCTAATTAGAGTAGCCTTTCACACCTAACGAACACTATTCCCTGTGGAGAACGATCAATCCCCCGTACTTACCACTACACTATACTACATCGGTCAGGTACACTGCCTGGTGGGGTTGTAAGCCTCTTGAGATCCCTCGAGAGGTAAAACCTGTTGTAAGGTTGCAAAACCCACGCATCAGTTTCTCCTCACAAAGTTGCACACTAATGACAAAAAATTGCAAAACTATATATAGTGTTTAGGGGCTGACGGCGTCACGTTGTAGATCTTGACGCCGTCACCTCGCCGTGTCTAGGGTTCCCGGATGGCCTTCTTGACGCCGTCCCTCTTTAGTGCTCCAATATCCGCTCTGGCCTATCAAGGGTTGACGCCGTCAGAATAAAGCTTGACGCCGTCTCTCTTTAGCTTAAACCGTGATGGCCTTGATCACCTTAAAGGGTGACGCCGTCAGACTTCCTTTGTAAAACTCCCTGGCTTATCATGTGTATTTTTCATATCCACCTCTTTTGCCAAGCCATGACGCCGTCAGGAGCAATCCTTGACGCTGTCAAAGGTACTTTTCCAGCCGATTTTGAGACTTTGTCATTTTATTCACTTTTACGCTCCAAAAACGTTCAAAATGCTTCCTTTTCCAGATTTCTTCTCCAAAGTACCTAAAATGATAAAAGGAACGATTTAGGGCAATATTTGATCAAATAAATACGATTTATGGCTTAAATGACCCCCTAAAAGCGGTACACTTTTCGCTTCATCAGTACTCTAGGTTTACAAGACTTGTACTAATGTAAGAAAAATAAGAAAAATGTATTTTTTATTATTTCTTAATTTTCTATAATTTTTATGTAATTTTTATTACACTTTAAATGCCATTAAATGAGTTTTTATATTTTTGTGCATAAAAGGGGTTGTACCTTATGTTTATGAGGTTATACATATATTAAATAAATAAATAAATTATCTTTAGAATTTATTGTGTGAAAATATTACATAAAATGTCATTTAAATAATTATTTTTAATGTTTTTATAAAGTTTTTATGTTTATTTAGATTTTATGCTTAAAGGACTTGTACCTTGACTTAAGATACTTGTACATAATATTTTTATAAAAATATTAACTAGGGTTTACAAATAAAATAATAGTTTTTGAGAAATTAGGGTTTTACCGGGAGTTATAGTGAAATTAGGGTTTCTATGCTTTAGTGACTTGTACATTACCTAGATAACTTATACTTTGGTATTTCTAGGGTTTCGTTGTTCATAAATGTTGTCATGGTAGTTTAGGGTTTCATAAAACTATCATCAGTTAAGAAACGTTCAGTTTTTAAATGTACGTTAGCGAAATAACGTAAAGTGATAAGTGAGACCTCATAACGTTTTAGGTCAAAGATGTTTACATAGTTGAATACTAAATCCGTTAAGGTTGGGTTGCAAGCACGGTTATTCGGGATGTGATCTCCTTCACATAAGATAATAGTTACAATCAAGAAAGAAAAAAAAAAATTCTACGTGGAAAAAGGATAAGTATTCTGAGAGATTGCTTATTTAAATGAGGGATTTTTCACAGTGGTTACAGTCACCATCCGTTAAGGGAATCTCGTCCCGAGATTCAATCTATGTTGGTTGTGGAAATTTGGGAAAATGAAGTATAGGGATAATCAGGTCTAGATTTCTAACCTAAATAGGGAATTTGAGTATAGGTTGCGATAGGAGTTTGATATGCTTAAAATGCCTCAAGTTAAAAATAAAATAATATGATATTATTTTATTCTTACGTCCTATGTCTCCAAAAATATTATTTCACTACTAAATCCTTAATTATAGTTTTGGCCTAATAGAGACGTCTAGGAATTTCCATTCGATACCTAAGGGAACGTAGTTTGGTCAGTCTTTTTCCTACTGGATAAATTAAATTTGAATGTTTTGCCACCTAATAAATCTAAAGCTGGGGAAAGCACTGTGCAACGGTCAGATCCCAAAGTTCGATGAACAGTGCGATTTAACGGTCGAAATAACGGCTATAAACGGCTAGTTTTTCTCCTATAAATACCTCATTTTCAATCCTTATTCTTTCACTACCAAATTCTCTTCTAAAAACCTCAAGATGCCGCATTTGGTTACACTTATAGCAATTGTTTTCGTTGTTGCGATTGTTACCTACATGGTGTGTAATCCGGAAGAAGATCATGAAGGCTTGGGCTTGATTCTATGGTTCGTTATATCGCTTACTGTTGTATCCTTTATCGTGGATCAGTCATGGGGAAAATAAGTCTTGCGCTAGGGTTATTAGTATGGTCCTTGTTGTTTTTCCTAGGTAATCCTTAGTGAAATAAATCTTATGTAATCCTTGTAATATTAGCACTTCTGTTGCTAACTATGTTTCTATGTACTATCTTCCAAGATTCCTAATAAAATTTGGGTTTGTGAATTCCTATGGTTTTTCTATCCTCAATTTTTGGTTGAATTCTTATTTTAGAGAAAATGAGTAGTAGTGGACTTTTATTATATAAAAAGTGATAGGTTATGAAAAGATTTTTGTTTTTGATATTTTTGTTGTTGAATAAAAATTAGTAGAAAGTCTTGAGAAAATAACTGTTCAATTCATTACATGATTCTTCCTAATTATACATAGTTGATCAGGCTATGTATAATCGAGGATCAAATGATGTGATGTTTTGACTCAGCCATGTGATATTTATTCCTGTTCAAAAAGCTTTAGATGGTGTTCAACGCGATTTTTTTTTTATTTATTTTATTTTTTTATTTTTTTTATTTTTTTTTTCAGGAAATAGTATCATAATTTATTTCTCAAAAGAATGGGAAAATTTTAGTCCATATTACAGTAATGAGTTTAAGGTTTTTCCTAGGGTAATAATGGAGTATCTTCAAATTTAAATCATAGGGTTCGTCTAAAGTTCCTATGAGCTAGGGATAATCTATTGTTTCCTCAAAATAATATTTTACCAATTTCCTAAAGGTATACTAGGTTCTAGGTAGGTAACGTCTATGAATGGGGTAAGGAGGAATAGAATAGATAATGAAGCTAAACGCAGATTAAGTTTATTTCGGAAAAGTTACAGGATGAAAAGTAGAAAGATAATCTATTACACTAGGATAGGGAGGTAAAAGGAAATATAGTTTAGCGAGTTCTAATCCTCAACTTATTTATCTCTTACAATCATTTATCTTCTTCATAGATTTCATACTTGGGTTCTCATTTCTGAGTATCATTCTTGTCCTTCCAATTCGGGTTGAAGTTCGGGCACTGATTCTTGTAATGTCCCTTTCCACCACATCCATGGCAAGTTACGATTACTGACTGTAGTTTTGTTCTTGTCGTCTTACAGTCTTTGGTCTGATGTCCAATCTTCTGACACTTTGCACACCTAACAATGCATGGACCGTAATGGTGCAACAAGCATTGTGTGCACAATGGCTTTGTTCCAATATAACCATTCCTAAGATTCTGTTGATGATGGTAGCAGGTAGGGATGATGGTTTTGAGTTTTCGCTTTTGGTTATTTTGTTTGAATGTAACGGTTTTCTTTACTCCTAAGGATCGGGAAATGGTGGGTTTGATTATTCTTTCTGGGCCTTTATGAAGAACTGATTTGCAACTCGTAAAACCTTTAGGGGTATGATTACAAGACATAGTCTTCGTTTCTTCTCCAGTGGCTATCCGGTTGTTACTCAAATGAGATACTGTAGTCACTTCTAGTACTGCTGCAATGAGGTTGATTACCATCTTTTGGATATCTTCGGGAGTCATTGGCGATACATTGGTATTTTTCATGTTGACTTTCTTCTAGCAACATCACAAGAAATAAGTAGTTCAGAATTCCAGTAATGACATGTTAGGATAATTACATATTATTACTAACAAGTGATCGTGAAGTTATATTCCTTTTGAGAACCAATTATTTACGATATGTCTTAGTTAATATCGTAGATAAATGTTTAACTCCTGCTAAGGAACAAACTAACTTATCCGAAATTCAGCAACTTTCTCTTCATTCATCAGGTTTTTCTTTCGAAGTTTTCCTAAGGTTTTCTATGTATATTGTCTAGTCTTAGTAAGTCTTAGTATGTCGGGTTACCACATGGTATTAATAACTTGATTGATTGTTTTACAAAACAATTAATACAAGATCTTTTATTAATACTGCACGTAGTAGGTTATGGATTTTCTGCCTTTGTATAACGGTTTGGTTCTTTATTGTCGATGGTGGTCCTAGTTTTTGTTTCTTATTATGCTATTAGTGGGTTGATGATCTGGGTTTGGGAAAAATAGGGAAATATTGTTCATGGATTTTGAGTATGGTTTGGTGGAGTTATTTATTTGATAGAGGGAATAGTGTTCAGTACATATATGCACAGCATCATAGTAAGACACAATAGGATGAATTTGGTTACAACAGTAAATATATAACAAAAGAGGATTGTCATAGATTTATTGATTGATTACAAACTCTGAAAGTTTCAGGCTTATTTAGGTAATACAGGAAATACTAGCCAAATACTATTTGGTTTATAACAACGATACAAGTGACTTTCAAGATCAGTTACGTTCTTGACGTAAATGCTTAATTTCAGTCTCAAGTTTCAGTTGGCAATTTCCATTTCCAAGAAGCGTTCCTGAAGTTCCTGGGATATCTTCAATTGATTATCCAGTACAGTTTCCATAGCGAAAATCTTCTGATCCTGGTTTCTTGCTATTTCGCTGGCTATCCAAAGGGTCCTTTCAATGTCTTCCACTCTACCATATAATTGATCCTGTTCTCTTCCTGAACAGCGGATCCTGGATTCTATGTTTCTAAATTTATGATTGTAGGTATTCTTCATCCTTTCGACTTTTGCTCCCAACCCAAACACCGTACGTCTCTCAGCATCGGTCTTTCTAAACAGAGTGTCAATATTACGGTCGTACCATTCAAAGCGTAATGGTCGTAACTCCTCCAACTGTTTAGTGTGTGCGTCGAGAGTGTTGGCTTGTTGGTAAAGAAGATTCCATATCGATTCAGTAGTGTCTAAACTTGTGTCGGGGATATTAGAGGAGGATATGTCGTCTAGATTATTTAGTATTGGGGGTTTTGGAATATCAGGTAGTGGAGAGTTTGGTTTTTCATTTTTCTGGATTGTTTCTGGGTGTATTTTATATCCAGCCTCAGATGCTGTTGGACAACCAATCAACTTTTCGTGGGATTCAGTTACTTCCTTAAGTGGAGACGAGTGGTTAGGTGATAATGGAAGTAGTTTTAGGGTAGTTTCGTTGGCTTTGGGTGTTTCGGGAGACATGATACTGTAATAATTTGCAAATAATAATTTATAAGAAATTATTATAAGAAATTAGCAATATTGGGGAAAGAAACTGGAGGTGAAAGGTAAGAATAAATGTCAAGAGTACGAAGTTTAGTATAAAGGATCCTAAATGGATAAGGTTCTAGATATGATATTATCTGGATGTCCTAGCCTGGACATGAGTGGGATAGATGTAAATAGGTGAATCAGGATTTCTGTAACCACTCTTATAAATATTTCATTATGCAGCTTAAACGGTTAACAATAGATGATATACAAATAACGTTTTAGTAACGGCGTGGCACGGAGGACTCTGGTTAAGTTTTTGTGAAAAACGGTTATAGTCCAATGTTTGAAAACATTTGGTTCCCTATAACCACAAGCTCTGATACCAATCTGTAACACCCCCATTTTCGAGATACGCAGCGGAATATAAGCTTTGGGGTGCTACTTCATGGTTCACAGTCATGAGTATAGAAAACGACTCGAAAAGAGACGTTTTTAAATAAAAATTGTTATCATTCATTTATTTAATATCAGAGTACATAAGATAGGTCCCAGAGGGAGGTTCGGAAAATACATTATAAAAGTTACATTATTCATTGAATGATAACAAAGTGGACACCCTTTTATTTTAAGAAGAAAGTCCACCGCCACTCCGTGCCAATAATCATACTTCTAGATACCTGAGATAAACATGCTTAAAAAGTCAACACAAAGGTTGAGTGAATCTATAGTGTTTAAAGTTATAATCAGTTTGAACACAAGCCAAAGTAAGAGAATTCAGTTATATCGTAGTTCGGTAATATTGCACTAAACCTCATGACACGCAATGCGTTGAGGGTCTTTTAAATAAATAATTCAATCTCAATAATAAGGTAAGTTAGCCTAGTGCAATAACAATCAGGAAAATACTTGTGTTCGGTTTAATAGCATGTATCTCCCCACATATTTGGAAAACACGTAAATAAGAAAGGTGGGACTATAAACTCACCTGAACAATCTGGATGGAAAACAAAGTATACAAAGTTGATAAACGTCTCCGGCTTGCAACCTGGGTTGGTTATGTCAAGTTTTCAGTAACTGTGTTCTGAACATATAAGTTTTATCATTTGCTTCGTTTCGTTTGTTATCGTATTTCTAATTTTTATTAAGATTAATTCTAATAAGATTAATAATAATACTAATAATAATAATAATGATAATAATAATTATAATAATAATTAAATTAGAGTTTTTAAGTATATTTACATTTTAGACCCTAAAGTATCTAGGTTTGGCAACTTTTACCCTTAGACTTTATGAAAATGACAATTTATACCCTTGATCTTTCGTTAAATTACATTTTCTACCCTTAAGTTTCGAAAAGTGACACTTTATATCCCTAGGGTTTTCTCGTTCGCAAAATAAGTCCAAACTACGAAACCTTATAGAGTTTTGGCAGGTTTAGTCCTTGAGACTCCTACACGATTTTACTCGACATCCTTTTACACAATAACATTTTATTTCTTGCGTTTTACCTCGAGACTTTTTATGACTCCTTTTCTAAAGTATTTATAAATGTTATAAGAGTATTTTTGTAAAAGTTTGTGGCTTGGTTCGAACCCACGAATAAGAAAATCAAAACAGAAAACTTGCGAACTAGTTTTACTCGACAGAAAAAATACGCCCACTTTACATGGCTCGTTCTCCTTCATTTCTTAACGAAAATCCCTGATTCTTTTTCCTATATTTAGACCTTCTAAAGTACTTTAAGCATGTCGAAACTTAGAATTTTTGAAATACGTTTGATAAGGTAAAACGAAGCCCAAAGCAGCAGACCTGCTGTTGGGTCGACTGAAATGAAAAAGAAAGGAAAACTTTGTTTTCTTGAAATCCGATTTTTAGACCCTATGTTTTTATGATATAATCTGTTATTATAACATGTTTAAAGTATTCCTAGACTACTTTTAGCATTCTTGATCATTTAGAACATTAATTCGAAATTATTTTGTATATATGTACTCGATAGAACAAGAATTTAACAAAACGTGTTTTAGTTACTTCTGGGCTATGACACCTCTTATTACATGTTTTAAACTTCATTTAGACATAAAAGAACTATTTGAAAGCAAAGGAAAAGAACTAGAACATACCTTTCTTAATATGGTCGACTAGGGTTAGTTTGGATGAAATATGGTTCGAACTTGCTCCTTATTAAACCTAGCTTGTTCCTACTGCTTCTCTAGACTTATTTAAGCATATGAGGGACTAAGGGATCTGTGGTGTAAAATGGTTATGGCTGTTTAAGGTGATTCGAGTGGTGGTGATGGTTTTAGGGTTTCATATGGGGTGTGCTATTTATAGAAGGCTAACTAGGGTTTCATGGAGCTTCTATGTCAGATTTGGGAAGGTGTGAGATGAAGTGTAAGGCTAGGGAGGCGCCACAATGGTGAATGAGAGGGGAAGGTGATGTGGAATGCTCCTTTCCATACACATATGGTTTTTCTAGAAGGGATGCTATGTGTATCTCTTCATTTCCACATATGAGGCTTCCTTAGGGTTTAAGACTTCTAATGGTTAGTTAGATGATGGTTATGTTTGAACTAGAAGGTGTAACTAGGTAGTTATGGTTCGAATTTATGCATAGGAGGGTTGTACTAGTGCTTTGTTGGCTTGTAAACTAGGGTTTAGGGTAGAGTTAGGGTTCCTAGATCTAAGGTTAAATTAGAAATGAATTTCAAATCTAATTGACCTAATCTAGTTCCTATCGATTTGTGTTTATTAGGTAGAGAATAATTTTTGTGCTTTAGGTAGTTGTACTCTAGGTTTACAAGACTTGTACTAATGTAAGAAAAATAAGAAAAATGTATTTTTTATTATTTCTTAATTTTCTATAATTTTTATGTAATTTTTATTACACTTTAAATGCCATTAAATGAGTTTTTATATTTTTGTGCATAAAAGGGGTTGTACCTTATGTTTATGAGGTTGTACATATATTAAATAAATAAATAAATTATCTTTAGAATTTATTGTGTGAAAATATTACATAAAATGTCATTTAAATAATTATTTTTAATGTTTTTATAAGGTTTTTATGTTTATTTAGATTTTATGCTTAAAGGACTTGTACCTTGACTTAAGATACTTGTAATTAATATTTTTATAAAAATATTAACTAGGGTTTACAAATAAAATAATAGTTTTTGAGAAATTAGAGTTTTACCGGGAGTTATAGTTAAATTAGGGTTTCTATGCTTTAGTGACTTGTACATTACCTAGATAACTTATACTTTGGTATTTCTAGGGTTTCGTTGTTCATAAATGTTGTCATAGTAGTTTAGGGTTTCATAAAACTATCATCAGTTAAGAAACGTTCAATTTTTAAATGTACGTTAGCGAAATAACGTAAAGTGATAAGTGAGACCTCATAACGTTTTAGGTCAAAGATGTTTACATAGTTGAATACTAAATCAGTTAAGGTTGGGTTGCAAGCACGGTTATTCGGGATGTGATCTCCTTCACATAAGATAATAGTTACAATCAAGAAAGAAAAAAAAAATTCTACGTGGAAAAAGGATAAGTATTCTGAGAGATTGCTTATTTAAATGAGGGATTTTTCACAGTGGTTACAGTCACCCTCCGTTAAGGGAATCTCGTCCCGAGATTCAATCTATGTTGGTTGTGGAAATTTGGGAAAATGAAGTATAGGGATAATCAGGTCATTAGTGGAATCGGAGAACATCACAACATAATCTTTTGAACACTCAAGAGGAGGAGGGATATCACACACATGATCAAAAATTCCCCGTGACTCACTTGGGATTGGGACAAGGTTCTCAGCACTAGACTTTATGAATTCGTTCGATTCCTTTTCAGGAACAGTGCTAAGAAGCTCATCCCCCATGCTCAGAGAATTAGTGGGAACTTTGGGTGTGATAACAGCTGACTGGGGGAGTTGAGAAGGACTAGCATACATGGATTTTACAAATTCCATTTGTTCTTCTGCTAGTAATTCCATCATGCTCTTTTCTCCCTAAAAATTCATGGAAGGAGTCTCAACTGATGAACTTGATGAATCATCATCAAAGATATCTTCATCATCACTGTCATCAGGAATGAAACAGAATCGAGAGCTAGATTTGGCTGCTTTTTCTTTTGCAATTGTTTCCCTAACAGATTTTTCAAAGGCATCTTGGGAATTTATTTTAGCAGCCTGCTCTTCAGCTAACAATTCTTCCATGGATTTCTCATGAGGATTTTCTTGGGCATTTTTAACAGCCGAATCATTAAGTGTATCCATCACATTTTGAAGTTTTTGGAGTACATTTTCAATAGATTCTTCAAGAGGAAATGGCTGAGGTTGAATCATTTGATACTGTGGAGGTTGGTCGTGACAAGAATGATCATAATTGTCACAAGGGCCATGCTCATAGACCAGCGGGGTCCTCGTTTGACAATCGGATTCATAATGTGGACCACCACAGTACTCACAACAATACATTTGCTGTGACTGATTCGGTAAATAATATGGAATTTGGTCATAACCAAAATTTTGATTATTTTGACAATCAAAACCTTGGTGAGGACCTCCACAAAATTCACAAGAGAAACTCGGTGTATCTTGGAATAATGTATCATTGAAAGTCTGATAGTACGGTTCTTGCTCGTATGAGTTATAAGGAGGGTGGTTAAAATTGTTTTGAGAATAATCGAAAGAGTTTGGATCATTCAAAGAATCAACAAAATCAACACGATAATCCGAATGACTATCAAGTCTCGAAAAACATTTTAAAGAATCCGGAGGTGGGACAAGTGGTGTGCTCTGAGAGCTAGGAATTTCCACCACTTCCGTTATGGTCTCTGGTTCTTGTTCTTGATAAACGTGAAGATTAGGCAAGTTGTTCCTTTTAGTCACCGCTTTAAGCTCAGTACGTTTGTTTGATAATTTTTGAACCGTAAATCGTGAAAGGTCTGGATCAATTCTTGAAGGTTTGCCATTAATAGCATGTATCTTGGGCTGTGAAGGGTAGTCGGAAGAACTTTGAGAATCATTGAGAGACTCAAGCTCTCTTTTGAGGGCTACTTCACACCAATAACAAGATCCACGATCCTTTGGTGCATGCTTTCCACACCGCTCACACGCACACTTTGAACAACGAAGAGTGTCAATCAATGGGCCTTTACAATCAAAACAGTGATACCCGTGTGACGACATAAGAATTAAACGTTAATGAAGTTTAAGAAGAATATTTTTAGGTTTTTGGCTTTTAACAATTTTTTTTTTTGGATTTTTGTAAAATAACTTAAACCTTAAATCAAATAATTCAATTAAAACAAGATCGAAGCAAAACACAAGGAACTTAAACCTTAAATCAACAAGCGTACGGTAGCTCTCTGACTGAAAAACACACAGAGTGGCGGAGAAGCAAAGGTGGGCAATAAATGCTCCTTAAAAACCCGCTTCTTTCGGTTCGACAATTTAATGTCAAACCCTCCTTAAACCTCCGTTATAGTTTGTTTATCAATCAAAGGTGAGCCGAATTCGCAAGCGACACAAAGGCAAGTTTTAATCTTTGGTTTGGGAACTTATTATGATAATACCCAAGTTGAGGAATATTATATTAATTTTGCTTTTATCTTTTATTTTACAATAAAACGGAAAATGTTTTTGGGTTTTTATTTTTTATATGATATTATATATATAAAAGAAAAGAAAAATATTTTTGTATTTTATATGGTTTATGGGAAATAGGAACTTCACAAGGAAGGATCTCAAATCACTAAACGCTAAAAATCTCAACGATATTGTCGCAACACAACCTCCCCGGCAGCGGCGCCAAAATTTGATCCGTGCTAAAGTGTATATATAAATATTATGCAGACGGATACACGTGAATAAATACAAATCACCCCTTTAAGAAAAAGGCTAACTTGCAAAAACTCACGTTTGTGTGTGTGAAACCAGGTAAGTGATTACCCGGGTCGTTTCCCAACGAGGCGTGAATGGGCAATCGTTAAAGGTTTGGATTAAAGTGACTGATGATTAGGATATGGATTTTTGCTTTTTTAATTCTAATTAACAAATGAGAAACAAATATACAAAAGAAAATTAAACGCGAATTAAATAAACTAAAAACGCAAAACGAAAAATCTAAAAACGGGATAAAAACTGAAATATTAGAAAACTAATCCTACAATTGTAAAATTATTTTTCTTAAATCCTAAATAATAAAAGAAAATTTTAGAAAAAATATTTTTATTTTTCTAATTTTTATATTTTTTATTATGAATTAAAAACTATTAAAACTAATTAAAAGGTTTAAAAATAGCAAATGACTTAGGAAAAATCTGAAAAATTCAAGGTAAGTCTAAAATAATATTCTAAATCTAGGAAAAATAAAATTACAAGTTATCTAAGCCCTAATAAGCAAATAGGCTAATAAGCAGTTTGGCAAATAAGCTAAAAATAAGCTAAAGTTATCCAAAAATTCCCAAAAGCTCAGGAATAGTTCAAACAACTTATTAAAGCATAAAACAACAGATTAAGCACAAATAAGCACAATAGATAAGCCAATAAGCAGCTTGGCAGTTTAAAAACTTATGCAGAAATCTCAGGGAAATCCCCAACTTGCAGATCCAATTAAGCACTTAAAATAAGCAGAAAAGTGAAATAATATGGGGGCAAAACCTTGCTAGTACTACTGGCTATACTAAAAACCAAAAAGACTGTTGGGCTATGAAATATCAAAGTACTGCTGAAAGTCAAAGTACTGCTACTCAAGTCAAAGTACTGCTAATTAAGTCAAAGTACTGCTGCTCGTTGAAGGACTGCTATGCAAATAGTTTAAGGACTAATGTGTAATTCTAGAATGTTCGTATTAGATTAGAGTTATAATTAGAATTACTTGTCGTTCAAGTTTGTAAACCGACTAGGGTTTTCCTTGTGCCTATAAAAGGATCCCTAGGTTGGCATTAGATATATGCGATTAGAGATACGATTAGATAAGATTTTAGAGAGACAAGTTTACACGAAGAAGCTTGTTAGAAGTATTAGTGATTAGAGTTTGTTAGTGAATCTGTGTAAGAAAGCAGGTTCAAGGTTTTAATAATATTCAAAGTTGTTTATTAATTCTTCTTAGCTTTGTTAAAGTAGATTCCGCATACTTAGCAAAGTATATCAGTGTTTCATTATTAATAGTTTTGAATTCATTCAAAGTTGTTAAACCGTAGACAAGCTACAAGTTAGTTTGGTCAGAGTATATCGATCCAACAAGTGGTATCAGAGCTTGTGTGGAACTCTGATTAAGAAGAAACCCTTAAAACCGATTTATCAACAAACCCTCAACAATGTCGACTGAAGCTGTACCTATCCCATCCATCACCTCACTCAGAATTCCTATCATCAAGAAGGGAGAATATGATCTCTGGAGCATGAAGATGAGGCAGTACCTTTCTATTACTGACCATGCTCTATGGGATGTAATTGTCAATGGTAATGTTGTTCTTGATGAACCTTTACAAGTTGAAGGACAACCCAAACCACCTCAACCAACCTTGCCAGCAGCTACAAAGAGAAATCAAGATAAGGTTCTCAACATACTGTTGTCTGCTATTCCTGATGGTCACCTACTAAAGTTTCATGATGCTAAGGATGCAAAACAATTATGGGCTGCGATCAAGACAAGATTTGGAGGTAATGATGCTTCAAAGAAGATGCATAGAAACTTATTGAAGCAGCAGTTTGAAACCTTCACTGTTGGTGAAAGAGAAGGTCTTGATGCTGCCTATGACAGATTTCAAAATCTACTTAGTATGCTAGAATTGTATGGAGCAGAGGTATCTGTTGAAGATGCAAATTTGAAGTTCTTAAGAAGTTTGCCATCTGTCTGGCATGTGGTTGCTACTATGATTAGAGGACAACCTGGATTGGAGTCTATGGACTTTGATGATCTCTATAACAATTTGAAAGTGTACGAGCAAGAGATGAATGGTCACAGTTCTCAGAAAACTCACAACATAGCTTTTGTGTCTTCTGAAAACAGAAGCAGTACTTCCACTAAAAGTACTGCTTATCCTTCTCAAAGTACTGTTGGTGATTCACAGCATGTTTGCACAACCACAACTACTCCCAACCCATCACCAACAAACAACACCAATTCTGATGATGTTGTATGTTCCTTCTTTGCACAACAAGCCACTTTACATGTTACCTATCAAGAAGACTTGTTGCAGATTGAAGAAGATGCTTTAGAGGAGATTGACATAAGATGGCAAGTAGCTATGATCACTGCAAGGATCAAGAAGTTCATGAACAAGACAGGAAGGGGAATTGATTTCAAAACCAAACAAGGTATAACTTTTGACAAATCCAAGATTGAATGTTTCAATTGTCAAAAGCTCGGACACTTTGCAAGGGAATGCAAGTTTGCAAAATATCAGGCAAACATGATGGTTGAACAACCCAAGGTTGAAAGAAAGGAGGTTCCTATTACTGAATCACAACCAAAAGCTTTGGTGGCTCAAGAAAATTTAGCAGAGATTGACTGGAGTGCTGAATTTGATGATGAACCTGTAACCTATTCTATGGTTGCAATGGAAGAGTTTGATTGGGGCACAGCTTTTGATGAGGAACCAGGATATGCTGCTTTGGAATCAAGAGATGGTCTTGGAAGCTTTGACTGGAGCATGGAGGATGAAGATGAACCTGTTCAGATTGCTATGGTAGCTACTTCACCAAGTTCATCCAATGTCTCTGAGGTATGCTCTAAGTGTAATGATGTTTATCAAAAGTTGCTTAAAGAATATGTGACTGAAAGAGATAATTGTAAAACAGCTAGGTCTGAGGTAGTTGGTTATCAATTAACTTTAGAGTCAATGGAAGCCAAAATATTAACACATGAAAATAATGAAATGGCTTGGGCAGAAAAATATGAGCAACAAGATTACCAATTGAAATTAAGTGAATGGAAGTTAGGATGTAAGGTGTCTGAATTAGAAAAGATTACTAAGGAAAGAGATACTTTGTTAGAAAAACTTGGTAGTATTAAACAGGCTGGTCTATCACATGTTCAATTTGTTGAAAAACAAAGAGTCATAAACAGTAGAGTTGGACTAGGTTATGGTGAAGATAGTAGTTCAGATGAGACCTCACCTAGTGATAAGGAAGAGACCTCACCTAGTGATAAGGAAGAAACCCCACCTAGTGATAAGGAAGAGATTCCACCTAGTGATGATGACCTTACAAGCTCAGAAGAAAACACATCTAGGAATGAGGAACCAATTAGTGAATCACCTCCTGAGTTTAAGAAAGATAAGGAGTACCACTCAGTTCCTCCACCCACTGGTCAGTTTCTACCACTTAGGACAGATGTTTCTCGTTATGGTGTAGACAACCTAGAGTTTAGGAAGAAGCTTACTGGTCAATTTAGTTCTGAGAAACCTAAGAATGATTTTCAAAGGGGTAATGATCAAAAGTTTCCTACAGCCTTTCATAAACAAGCAGTACCTCCAAAAACTTTTCAAAGTACTGTTGGACATTCAGCAGTACCTCCAAGAGAAACTTTTCAAAATACTGCTCACTATAGGAAACCTTTTAATCATAGAAGAGGATTTGGGAATATGGAGAGAAAGTTATGTTATGTATGCTATAGTCCTGATCACTTGATTAAGCATTGTGACTTACACTCAGAATATTTAAGTCAGTTCCCAAAGAATAGACCTGCCACCCATAAGCCAAGAGAGACTAGACCAGTTTGGAATCACTCAAATAGGGTCAACCATAGTAATTTCTCTAAAGACTATAGGTACCCTCACCAGAAAAGAATGTTTTCCAAACCACCAGTACCTTCACACATTGCTAAGTCTCAAGAAGTACCTTCTCAAAGGACTGATAAGTTTTCACCCAATCATGGTACTGCTAACACTTTTTCACCTAGAAGACCTAAGAGATTCAATTCATATAAAAGGTCTTACACCTCAAGCAGAATACCTAGATCAGAGAAACCTAAGGTCAAATGAAATTGGGTTCATAAAGAAAGTACTGATGGGGAACAAGCAGTACCTTTCATCAGATAAGGGTGAAACAGGGAGTGTTGTTGATAATACAACACAGGACATGGGACCAACTCAAATAATCATTGACCATGCCTTTAAAACCAGTGGAGATTACATACTGAAGGAATTCAAGTATGTCACTCCACAAGGGGAACACAAGTCAGTAATGGCTTGGGTTCCTAAAAGAAACTAACCCTTTTCTTTAATGTACAGGGCAACCCAGAGGAGGAGCTTAAAGATCATATTATTGTTGATAGTGGTTGCTCTGGCAGCATGACAGGGGACAAGGAGATCCTGTCAGATTTTAAGGCATATTATGGAGGAAGAGTTGCATTTGGTAATGATCCTGATGGAGGGAGAATCACTGGCAAAGGAACAATCAAGGCTGGATGTATTGATTTTGAGAATGTTAGATATGTGAAGGAGCTCAAGTTCAATCTGTTGTCAGTATCTCAAATTTGTGACAAGAAGTACCCAATTCTGTTCACTAATACAGAATGTCTCATTCTCTCCCCTGAGTTCAAATTTGTTGATGATCACTTGGTAACATTGAGAGTACCAAGAACCAATGATGTGTACAGTTTAGACTTAAAGAGTCTCAATTCTGCTGGAAGAGCAACATGTTTAGTAGCAAAGGCATCATTGGAAGAAGCACATTTGTGGCACAGAAGACTAGGTCATGTTAATTTTAAGAACATCAACAAGCTGGTCAAAGGAAATTTAGTTAGAGGTTTACCTTCCAAAACATTCAAGACTGATCATTCATGTTTGGCTTGCAAGAAGGGTAAACAACATAAAGCTTCATGTAAGAAGCTTGGGGAAAGAGATATTAGAGAACCTTTGGAGTTGCTACACATGGATCTGTTTGGACCAGTTTCAGTAGAGAGTTTTAAACAAGAAGAAGTACTGCTTGGTTGTGACAGATGATTGTAGCCGATTTAGTTGGGTCTTTTTCTTGGGATTCAAAGATGAAACCTTTGATGCTATCCATGACCTGATAGTAGCCCTTGAAAATCAATTAAGACTCAAAGTAAGAGGTATTAGATGTGACAATGGAACAGAATTCAAGAACAAGCATATGGATGAATTATGTGCCAAGAAAGGGATCAAGAGAGAGTTTAGCATTGCTAGAACACCCCAGCAGAATGGTGTTGCAGAAAGAAAGAACAGGACTTTGATAGAAGCAGCTAGAACAATGCTTGCAGATTCCCAATTACCTATTCTCTTTTGGGCTGAAGCCATAAGTACTGCTTGCTATGTGTTAAATAGAGTTTCAGTAACTAAACCTCAGATGAAGACATCTTATGAGTTACTAATGGGAAAGAAACCAAACATTCGTTTTCTAAAACCTTTTGGCTGCTCTCTGACTATTCTAAATACCATTGACTCTCTGGGACAATTTGATGGTAAGTCAGATGAAGGATATCTATTGGGTTATTGTACAAATAGCAAAGGTTTTAGAGTTTATAACAGGAATACCAAAAAGGTACAAGATTTTCTTCATGTTGAATTTTTGGAAGATAAGGAAACTCAGAGAGGTAAAGGTCCTGATTGGATGTTTGATCTTGATCTCAAGTTCACTCCATCTATGAATTATGTTCCTGTTAGAGAAGAGAATCAGGCTAATCACAAAGAAGATGATTCACAGTACATTGTTCATGGAGTCAATGTTACACCAGAAGATGTTCCTGACAAAGAACCTGAAGTTACTGATGAAGACCAAAGTACTGCTCAACCAACTAATACAGTATCTGATGAAGATCAAGCCATACAAGATGAACTTAATAGGATGCTTTTTCAAGAAACTATAGCACAATCCTATGAAGATGAACAAAGGAAGGCTTATGAAGCTGCAAAGAAAAAGAGTGTATTTCAAGATACTGTTCACAGTACTTTTGATCAAAGTACTGATGATCTTTTTGACAGTACTTCTGGTGTGTTAGAACAATCAAATTGGAACAATGCTGATGATTCCAATGTTGATGATGATGATTTGGATAATGCTAACATTCCTGGTTTAGAAGAAATTGATGATGAGCTTAATCCAGAAGGTATTTTCTCCAATGAAGGGATTGATTTTACTAACTTGGAGTCTGATCTTCCAGTACCACCAACTCCTACATTGAGAGTTCATAAAGCTCATCCTCAAAGTAACATTATTGGATCACCCTCTTCAGGAGTGGTTACAAGGAACAAAGTTAAAGGACTTTCTAAGCAACATACTGCTTTACTTAGCTTTGTTTACAAACAAAACAGGATGAATCACAAGGATCAACAAACATGCCTGTTTGCTTGCTTTCTATCTCAAGAAGAACCCAAGAAGGTAGCTCAAGCTTTAGCTAATGAAAGTTGGGTTGAAGCCATGCAAGAGGAGCTTCTACAATTCAAGCTTCAAGAAGTTTGGGTATTATGTGATTTACCAGATGGCAAAAGAGTCATTGGTACAAGATGGGTTTTCAGAATCAAAAGAGATGAAAGAGGGAATGTTATCAAAAATAAAGCTAGATTGGTTGCACAAGGATATCGCCAAGAAGAAGGAGTGGATTATGATGAAGTATTTGCTCCTGTTGCAAGGATAGAGGCAATAAGGTTATTTCTTGCCTTTGCATCATATATGGGATTTCCTGTCTACCAAATGGATGTGAAAAGTGCTTTTCTTTATGGCACAATTTTTGAGGAAGTTTATGTTAAACAACCTCCTGGTTTTGAAGATCCTGCACATCCAAACAAAGTCTACAAAGTGATCAAGGCACTGTATGGCCTTCATCAAGCTCCCAGAGCTTGGTATGAGAGACTCTCAAATTTTCTATTACAACATGGTTATAGGAGAGGAGCAATTGATAAGACTTTGTTTATCAAAAGGGATAAGAAAGACATTATGTTAGTCCAAGTATATGTGGATGATATTATATTTGGAGCCACAAAGAAGTCTATGGTGAAAGAATTTGAAGATCTTATGCAGAAGGAGTTTCAAATGAGTTCTATGGGAGAATTAACTTTCTTTTTGGGACTTCAAGTTAGACAAACAAGAGATGGAATCTTCATTAACCAAGAAAAGTATGTTGCAGACATACTTAAACGATTTGACCTTCCAAATCTCAGGCCTGCCACCACACCCATTGATAACAATAAAACCTTAGGCAAGGATGAAGATGGACAAGCTGTGGATGTCAAGCTTTATAGATCCATGATTGGTTGTCTTATGTACTTAACTGCATCAAGACCTGACATCATGTTTGCTGTATGTTTGTGTGCAAGATATCAGGTTACACCCAAGGTTTCCCATATGTATGCAGTCAAGAGGATTTTTCGATATCTCAAGCATCAACCAAAGTTAGGATTATGGTATCCTAAGGAGTCACCTTTTCATTTGGAAGCTTTTTCAGATAGTGACTATGCAGGGGATAACTATGATAGAAGATCAACCTCAGGAGGATGTCAATATCTTGGAAGAAGATTAGTTTCCTGGCAATGTAAGAAGCAAACAATTGCTGCAACCTCCTCTACTGAAGCAGAATATGTTGCTGCTGCAAGCTGTTGTGGACAAGTTTTGTGGATGCAAAATCAACTCTTGGATTATGGATTCAACTTCAAAAATACTCCTATCAATATTGATAATGAGAGTACCATCTGCATTGTGAAGAATCCAGTTTATCACTCCAAGACCAAGCATATTCAGATTAGGCATCACTTCATTCGGGATTTGATGTTTCAAGATTCAACCACTTAGTTGTGAGCATTGGGATGATTAACTACTAGGCTACATTTGAGGGGAGGCTTTAGTATTAGTTAGTATACTTTCTTTTAGTTCTTAATGAAAGTATTGGTTTTTAGTAGTTTAGTTTAGCCTATATGTTGTATTTGAGGGGAGGCAACATAGTTATTAGTTAGAACTTAAGCATGAACCATTTACAAGTTCTTGGTTTAGTTTGGAGTATTGATTGTGGATAAGAAGATGGAACGTACTGCTTTGTTGCTTAAAGTACTGCCTCAGCAAAGTACTGCTTCAACGTACTGCTTACGTGGATGTACTGTTCCAACGGTCAAAAATTGTGGGGCTACGGTTAATTAATTCCTTACGGCGGAGATAATAAGTTAATCAAAACGGTAACTTTATTATTTTGAGTTTGATTTGTTTCCATCCTATTTAAAGAAACTCTCCCTATTTCCCCGCCTTTTACCATATTTGAGATCCCTCATTCGCTTTTACACCACAATCTTTTTAACAAAACACACACTCAAAGCGAATACTTCTCTACCACTCATCATGGCTGATCGACTCACTGTTAGCAAACACAATATGATCGCTAATTTGGACAAGACAAGGGATAATGTTGATTTTCATGCGATCATTGATTTCTTAACTGGGTCTTCCATCAACTACTCTATTTTAGTTGACCCTGATGTTATTGGTCCCTGGATGCAAGAATTTTGGGCTACTGCAACGATTGAAGATGACTCGTTGATTAGGGCTACGGTTTCTGGACGAACTATTCGGATTTCTGAGGCCACGATTAGGGATGTTTTGATGTTTAATGATGAAGGAGGGGCTGTTCGTTTTGAAAAACAAGTGCTTTGGGACACTTTAAGTGATATAGGTTATGAAGGAGATCTGACAAAACTTACTTTTCAGAAGCCTTTGTTTTGTTCTCATTGGAAGTACCTCATTCACGTCTTACTTCATTGTTTAAGTCCCAAGAGTACTTCTTTTGATCAATTTGGTCAAAATATTGCATCTGCATTAGTGGGTTTGGCTACCGATCAAAGGTTCAACTTTTCAAGACTAATTCTTGATGGTATGCTTACACATATTGCTAATGGTTCACCATTCTTAATGTATCCAAGGTTTGTTCAGTTATTCTTGAACAATCAACTTGAGGATGTCCCTAAACGTCAAAGTTTTTTACCCACTGTCAAACTTCCACCAAAGGTGTTTACTTTTCTATCTAAACAAAGTGTCAAGTTTTCTGGAACCAACACACCTTTGACTGCTCATATATTGGGAGTTGCACAAGTTGTTAGAGATGTAGAGCAAGAGCAAGAAGCAAATTCTGAATCAGCAAGCCAAGAGTCTCCAGTTTCAAGAGAAGTTAGTATTCCTCAACCTACTGCTTCTCAACATACTGCTTCTCCACATTCTGCTACACGGGAAGATACTGCTCCTATGGACATTCCTACTCATGAGGAGTCAGACCAAGGTATGAATCAACCACCATCTCCTAATGATTATTCTTCCACAAATATGTCTAAGCACTTTGAAGAAGAAGAGGCAGAGTTGGATAATTATGCTTTAACAAGGGAGTTAAGGAGGCTGAAAAAGGAGAGTGAGGCTCAAGCTGCTAAGATAGTCAAATTAAAGACTAAGTTTCAACGGTTGAAGAAGTTTGTTTGGCCACTAGTTCAACACCATCGATAATGGGTAAAGTCTCAGAAGCAGAGTGGTCAGAAACCTAAGAAGTCTTCTCAGTCAAAGAAGAAAAAGTCTAAGAAGCAATCTTCATTCCAATTGGGGAGGAATTTAGAGAATTTGAATGAAGATGCTGGTTTTGAACAAGATGCTGGATTTATGGATGATACTCAGAGGACACCACCTGAAAATATTCCTCAAGATACTGCTGAGAGGAAGAGTGATGAAACAGAGCAAATCAATTTGGAAGAAGCTGCTGTTGAAGTAAGAAGTGGTGATACTGAGGAAATAAACTTGGAAGGAGCTGAAGCTGAAAGTACTGCTCAACAAGGTACTGAGAGGCAATTTACTATTACACCTAGAACTTTAGATTTTGAAGAAGATATTGGTCCTTCAATTCAAGTTCAAGAGGAAGTTGGCCCTTCTAAACCAGCTCAGGAAGAAGATGTTATAGCTCATACTAACAGTGATGATGAAACAATTGCTGACATTATGCTTAATATGTCAAGTCAAAGAGGCATCAGTATTCATGAGGATGAACAACAACATCATACTTCTTCTCAACCTACTCAGGAAATAGATCCAAAAGATAAAGGCAAAGGGATCTTGGTAGAAAAGAAGAAGAAGAAGATGACATTGGCACAGTTAAGACAAATTCAGATTGCCAAAAATGAGGAAGCAGCTAGAATATTGCAAGCAGAGATAGATGCTGAAGAATCAAGGAAGATTGTTCAATCACAAAGGCCAATTAGTAAAGCTAGAGAAAGGAATGATATGATGGCTTATCTGAAAGGTCAAGGATATACAGGTTTAGTCAGATTGACATATACAGAGATGAAGGATCTGTATGATGCTGTTAGAGAAGCTATAGAAAAGGATATTGCAAGCATTATTTCTTTTGAAGATAAGGAGCTTGAAGATAAAAGAAAGGAAAGAGCTGTTACAAGAAGCTCAAAGAGAAAAAGAACTACTGATGAACAGCCATCAAAGAAGTTCAAGGAAGCATTTGAATTGAGAACAGATACAGTTGATGAGCTCAGGAATTATCTTAGAGTTGTTGATTTTGAACATCCAAAATTGAAAGAAGATACTGATAAGAAGTCCAAGATATCTACTTTTTCAGTTGTAGAATCTCAAGAAGGAGATTATCTGATCTTTCATAGACAAGATGGAAGTTTTAGAGTGTTCAATTCATTATGGGATATACTACATCTGATTGATAGAGATGATATGCTTCAGTTATATCTCCAAGTACAAACTTATTTTGAGCATATTCCACCACAAGGAGTAGGTTTGATATTGTTAGGAGATCTCACAACAATCTGGGAGACGGAGGAAACAAAGGACAGTACTTTGTGGGAAAATCAAGACAATTGGGAGATTAACAGATGGAGATTCTTTGAATCAGTTGGAATACATGTTTTGGAGTTAGAAGATGGCACTATGATTCATATGCTAGCAGAACAGAGATATCCACTCACAAGAGATCTGATGATCAGGATGCTAGAGCATGGCATGGAAGTGGAACAAGAGAATGAAGTAGCATTGATGGTCATAAAATTGTTTATCAAGTGGACAACTGAATCTGAAGATTAATGCATAACTACTGGTATGGTTTAATTATTATATAAATCTTTTGAAAAATAAGTACTTTCTTCAAAGTACTGCTAGTCAAACAGTACTTTCTCAAAGTACTGCTTGCAGCATAAAACCAGTAAAGTCTTTTGATAAAATCAGTAATTTTTGATAAGTGCAAAAACATTTTGAAGCACAAAGATTAAACAGCAACAAATGGTTTTGAAAGCAACAGCATGGTGTTAGTACTTGTACTACACAACAAATGGTAATCAACTCACCATGTTTAATAAACAAGAAAGAGTTTGACTCATCATGAGGGTACGGCTCTGATGTGATTATCAAATCCGTTTTTAGTTGACAATTTACTAAAAATTGTATGGTTTTCAACTCACCATATCTATATTAGTGAAGAGTTGGCTAGCCCACAAGATAATGGCTTTGTGGTAAAGGCTGTGGAAAACCATTATATGGTAATTAGTTCACCATGGTAGTGATTGTACTAAAAGAACTAGCTAGTCCAAAAGCAAACGGCTATTTGGTAAAGACTACTCAAATCCGTTGATAGCTGATGATTTGCTAAAAATCATATGGTTATCAATGTACCATGGTTTTTCCTAAACCTAAACATTGGCTACTCCAGAGTTAATGGCTTTGGTAAAGAGACATCAAAATCCATTAAGTTTTCAATGATTCACCTCTCACAGGAGTTAACACACCTGAAAGTGATGAGAATAGTATGAAACTTTTAAGATCTGATGTACCTATTGCCAATATGATGCTGTGTTGCTGAAAAGATATGATGCTGAAAAGAATTGTTGCTGATGAAGATTGAAGATACTGATTGCATTGGTGATGACAAAACAACAACGAGACAGATTTCAAAGAAACAACCTTTCCTTGAAGATAAAGTGTTGAAGTTAAAGAAATACAAAGGAACTTGAAATCAAGCAAGTAGAATTCAAGTTAGGGGAGGATTGTTGGGCTATGAAATATCAAAGTACTGCTGAAAGTCAAAGTACTGCTACTCAAGTCAAAGTACTGCTAATTAAGTCAAAGTACTGCTGCTCGTTGAAGGACTGCTATGCAAATAGTTTAAGGACTAATGTGTAATTCTAGAATGTTCGTATTAGATTAGAGTTATAATTAGAATTACTTGTCGTTCAAGTTTGTAAACCGACTAGGGTTTTCCTTGTGCCTATAAAAGGATCCCTAGGTTGGCATTAGATATATGCGATTAGAGATACGATTAGATAAGATTTTAGAGAGACAAGTTTACACGAAGAAGCTTGTTAGAAGTATTAGTGATTAGAGTTTGTTAGTGAATCTGTGTAAGAAAGCAGGTTCAAGGTTTTAATAATATTCAAAGTTGCTTATTAATTCTTCTTAGCTTTGTTAAAGTAGATTCCGCATACTTAGCAAAGTATATCAGTGTTTCATTATTAATAGTTTTGAATTCATTCAAAGTTGTTAAACCGTAGACAAGCTACAAGTTAGTTTGGTCAGAGTATATCGATCCAACAAAGACCCAAATTACAACAACCAATTGAACCCTAATTTGTCCCTAGATCAGATGGTCCAAGAATCTAAAAACTGTGCAGGGTTTATGCAGTGAATTGGGGGAATTTGCAGACTAAAATTAAGCTAGGAAATAAGATGAAAAGGAGAATCCAAGCACAGAATCTTAAAACCTATACTACTAACTAAAAGCAAACCGAAATTCAGGACCTAAACTTAATTGAATAAGCCAGAAACCAGCTGAGATTAGAAGCTAATAAGGTGTTGGACTACTCAGTACATACTGATGCAGTAAGATGATGAAAATCAGTCCAAAGCCCAACTTAGCAACAAGACTTGCACTTAACTAATGGATACTGACTTAATAGACCCTAAATAACAGGAAAATGGCAACAAATAAGCTCAAGCTTATTCCAAGCTTATTATGGCAGTTGAGCTTCCAAGTTTTACCCCATAGACTCAAAAACCTTCAAAAGCTTCAAAACAGCTTAATATCTAATAACTAAAGCTAGTCTAACCTATATTAAGCTAAATCAAACTAATGCTAAAGACAAATGAACAGTAACACAGGGTTTGACCCAGTTTGTCAAACTAATCCAAACACCCCAATTGTTTACTGATTTTAAGTTTAACAATAGAAATGACCTAATTGACCTATAATACTGACTCTAATATGATTAACTAACTTAATGAACAAGGAATAAGCAAACTTCAGATAAGAAAAAGCACTAAATAAGCTATAAGCTTATTATGACTATTTGACTGATTTAGCTTATTTAAAGGAAAATGAGATTAAAGCTAAAACTGATGACAAATACTGAGCTAATATGACTTTAAATGAAACACAAAAGCAAAGGAAAACACAATAAGCACAAAATAAGCATTAGAACAGTAATATAGAAAATAGAGCAAAAATTAGAAAATAGCTTACAACTGATAGGCAATGAAACAGGATAGGACTAGATCAGAACCAAACTTGGTGTGTCAATACCAAGCTAAACTCCACTCTAGCTTAATCACTCCAGCTTAATTCCACCAGCTAGCTTGTTTGACTGAATTGTTGACTTTTCTTGACTTTTCTGGTTTTTCTTGGAACAGAACAGATTGAACTAAGATAAGCTCACACTAAGCTATATTTAGCTTATATGAGCTTATGAAAACAGATAATAAGCTTTTTAATTAACACTTTACTTGATTCGAATTAAACAGAGAACTTGAAAACTTTGGAATTTCATTAACTAGAAAATCAGTACAATACAGAATGATTTAAGTACAAATGACTTTGAAACAACTTGAAATGACAATCAAACTTAAATTTAAACTAAAATTAAGCAGTAAATAAAGTTTACACTACAAACGGTCTAAAACTAGTGACAATTTCTTCTGTGTTGCTTCTTCTCTTTAAGTAGCAAACCCAAGATCTTCCTCTCTCCTTCTTGAGCAAATCCCACCACTTGGATAGCTTTGACTCAATCCCAGTCGTTGGTTTCACTTTTGGCGGGAAAAACTGATGTGAGTGGATAACATCACTTGGTCTGGTAACTTGGGGGGGAGGAAGACGCATTGAATGCGTTTTGGTTTGTTAGGTGAGTGGGATAGGAGGAGGTGGTGGTGTCAGGAAGATACGGTGGGTGGTAGTGGTATGGTTTTTGGCGGGATGGTGGTATTGAAGAAGAAGAGTTTGACCGAAGTCAAACTCTGGGTTAACTAAAAGGGTGGGTTGGATCGGGTTTATGATTGGGCTTGGGGAAATTGGGCTTGGTTGGTAACTGGGTTTAGTTATTTTGGGTTAAATATGATTAGAATTGGATTTGGCTATTAATGTTGGATCCGGTTTTAGTGTTTAAGGTTTAAAGTTTTTAAACTTTAGGGACCACTTGTGTAATTTCATAAAACTCAAAGGACCAATGCTGCCAAAACTTAAAACTATTTCCAAGGGTCATTCTTGCCATAGATGAATAATACAAGGACCATAGTTGTAAGTTTTCCACTTTTGAATACCAGGGACTATTTCTGCCAACTTATGAAACTTCAGGGACTGAAACTGCCAATTTTGTAAACTTTGCTTGTTTTTCACCTGTTTTCAATCCTTTTGTACCTGAATCATATAAAAACACATTCTATGGATATTTGTAGCATTATGTGACTTTTCAAAGTGTTTTTGGCTGTTTTTGCAGTTTAAATGGGAATAAAATGATGAGTATTTAGACACTCATCAATGGGCTTCCACTGATTCCTTCGGGTTTACATAATGAATAGCGGCTTCAGTGTGCTGGTCAAACATTTCTTCAGTCAGACCTTGGAAGAGAGCCTTGTTGGTCTTGAGCAGGAACTTGACCAATTGTCTCTCAGTGAGAGGAAGAGTGTTGTCATACTTGGTGAGGATGTTGTCAGTATCCGAAGAACCAGCAGCTTGAGATTCTGATTCTTCACTTGGATGTGGAGATGACTGATGTGAATGTTCAGGTTGTTCAGAGTGTTCAGATTGTTCATCAGTTTCCATATCCTCACCTGCCTCAAAAATTTCCTCATCACTCTCTTCCTTGAGCTCATCATCAGACTCAAGAAGAGCCTGAAAGTCCCCCATGGACTCAATACCCAAAAATTGAACTGGCTCCTCTTCATAAGAAGACTCGCCTTTGTTTTGGCCAGGTCCTGACCCCGTTGTCATAATAACTGAGTGGGTTTGCTCAGCCTGACTAGCCATAATATCTGGGGTAATACCAGCCTGGCTTTTGGGGGCAGTTCCTGAGTGAATGGATCCGCCTGAGGGGGTGATGGGTTCCATATCAGTGGGTTGTTTCTTTCCCTCTGAGTCTTTGTCCCCCTTAGCGCCTTTAACTACTGATGGGTGTTTTCCAGTAGTATCACTAGGCACTGATTGTGATGATTGATGGACCCTCTTCCCATCAGGATTGTACTGTCCTTTTGGGGATTTAGGGTCCTTAACTCCCTGAGATCCTGAGTGTGATTGCTCAGGAACGTTAGCAGGATGTGATTGTTTGTGGGTCCCCTTCCCAGTAGGATAGTGTTGTCCTACTGAGGATTTAGGACCCTTTTCTCCCTCAGGCCCTGATTGTGATTTATCAGTTCCTTCATCGGGATGTGAGAGGTTGTGGGTCCCCTTCTCAATGGAGTAGTGCTGCCCCACCGAGGATTTAGAACCCTTTTCTCCCTCAGGAACTGATTGTGATTTGTCAGTTCCTTCATGGGGATGTGAAATGGTGAACGTTCCTGATCCCTCAGACTTGTGTATGTCAGTGGAAACATGTGGAAAGGGTTTGCCCGAGGACACTGAGGATGATTTCTCAGTGCCCTCCGTTGGCCTTTGTTTTGTGGTCAGGGGGGTCTCTGTAGTGGGTGTCTCAGAGGTCTGGGCCACATTCAACCTCTTTTTAAGGTTGAGTTGGTTTTCGGCATTAGTCTCAGTGGCGAGTGGTTTGGGTTTAACCACCTTGCTGGACTGACCCTTCTTTGTCTTCTTCACCTTCTTTGTAGGTGAAGGTACTGGAGAAACAGTGTTCTCCCCCTGAATAACTTCTTGCATGTAGTTAGTCAGGGCAATGGGTTGTACCTCAGTGATGCCACTAGTGAAATTGGTCTTGTGTAAGACGTCAGGTTTCATACCAAAGACGTCAGGCCTCACATAGTCAGAACCAAGAAGGTCCTAAAGCACACAGGAAATAAACCTAGGATAAGACAAGTGTTTTTGCCTAGATTTCTCTGAGAGCTTAGCAACAAGGTCACGGAAGATAATACCTCCGATATCTATTTTTCTACCCTCCAAGAGACTGAACAACATCAATTGTTGTGATGAGTTCAATTGCTCAGTGGAGGATTTATTCCCCCCAAGGACCTGAATGACGAATGTCATCAGGATCCTCCAGACTGGGTGGAACCAGGTTTTGACAATTGAAGCCTTTTCTAATAAGGCTCCAGCTGACTCCTTAGGACGTTTGGGGTCATGAGGTCCTAAGAATATCAACTCTGCTTTGACCTCTTGGTCAGTAGGATTGGGCTCAAAAGCCTCAGCAAAATCAAGGCCTGTGGCCTTGATGAAGGTGTTGTAATCCAGGGAAAGGGGTCTTTTCCCATTCATCACTGTGAAAGTGATGATGCATTCTTTGGTGTCTTTTGGGCTAGTAGCCACAGCAGTACACCAGAATTCCCTCAGGTAGTCATGGTAGATGACTGAGGGGGTCTTGGTAAATGCCTTTGCAAGAAAACAGTTTTGAAGATATTTCATAACGTTCTTGTAGGCAGAGAACTTTTGTGGATAGGAAAAATTTCCCGCTACATTGTTCTTGGTGAGGTCTACACCCTCTAATATGAATTCCACATTAGGGGCGTAAATGACAGCTTTGGAAGAAGCCATATGTGTAGGTGAGTCTTGGTTTGACATACGGTTTTTGGGTTTCTAAAGCTTATGAACACACACACAAAATTTTGAGAGTTAAAAATGGCAGAGTTTTGCTTAGTACTCTAAAAAAAACGTGTGTGTGTTAATTTTGTTTGGGGTATTTATAGGGAAGTAAAGTGGAGGGTATTTTTAGGCATTAATCGGATTTTATTTATTCAAAAAGAATTTTTGGAAACTGTTTTGAATAAAATGTTTTGGGATCCGCATTTAATGCCAATACTCCACTTTTCCCTTGTTTGGCGCAACAGTCAAGGTGAACAGTTGAGCAGTTCTGCAAAAGTGTAATTTGCAGAGATGAGTCATCACATATCTGTAATGTGATTGGAGAGGCATTTAATGCCAAGTGGGAATGTGGGGGCCCAGAGGTGGAAGCCAGAAAGGCAAAAAGAACAAATATTCTTAAATTAAATATGAGTTCAGTTACCAACCTCGGACATTTACTAACTAGATACTTAGAGCATTTAAGTCAGTATTTAATGTCTCTTGAGGACCCTGAATGACTTTTCATTCAGTGAACCTGATTGTCAGGACTTGGGTTTAGGGGTTATCAGAATTTACACATATTTGGATGGAGTCAATCAGTGGACTGATTCTCAATATCCAACATTCCTAGTTCAGCTTTCAGTCTGGTGAAAGTTGGTTCATCCAATGGCTTGGTGAATATATCAGCTAGCTGATATTCAGTAGGAATGAAGTGTAATTCTATGTCACCATTCATGACATGGTCCCTGATGAAATGATATCTAATATCAATGTGTTTTGTTCTCTGATGAAGAACAGGGTTATTTGAGATGGCAATTGCACTTGTGTTATCACAAAAGATGGGAACCATCTTGTACTGAATTCCATAGTCACTGAGTTGACTTTTCATCCAGAGTACATTTGCACAACAGCTTGCGGCTGCAACATATTCAGCTTCAGCTGAGGACATGGCAATTGATTGTTGCTTCTTAGCACTCCAACAGACTAGTTTTCCACCAAGAATTTGGCAAGAGCCTGAGGTGCTTTTTCTGTCCATGTTGCATCCAGCATAGTCAGAATTTGAGTATCCTTTAAGATCAAGGCCTGAACATTTTGGATAATATAATCCAAGGTTTGGAGTACCTTTCAGGTACCTGAATATCCTTTTCACAGCAGTGATATGAGTCTCTCTTGGGTCAGATTGATATCTGGCACATAAGCAGACTGAGAATTGGATATCAGGCCTTGATGCAAGTAAATACATCAGTGATCCTATCATTCCTCTAAAAAGAGTTTGATTCACTGGTTTTCCAGTAAGATCAGGACCAAGGTTGTTTAGGGGTACCATGGGAGTCTTGACTGACGCACAGTCACTGAGCTCATACTTCTTCAGTAGGCTTTTGACATACTTCTCTTGACTGATAGAGGTTCCTTTATCAGTCTGCTTGATTTATAGACCAAGGAAGTAAATTAATTCTCCCATCATGCTCATTTCAAATTTCTTTGCCATTAGTTTTTCAAACTGTTTGCAAAGTTTATAATTTGTTGAGCCAAAGATGATGTCATCAACATACACTTGTACAAGTATGACATCATTATTTGTCTTGTAGATAAACAATGTGTTGTCTATCTTGCCTCTGACAAATTTGTTTTGGATCAGGAAGGCTGAAAGAGTCTCATACCATGCCCTGGGAGCTTGTTTCAGTCCATAAAGGGCTTTGTTAAGCTTGCAGACATGGTCAGGAAACTCATGGCTTTCAAATCCAGGAGGTTGCTGAACATAAACTTCTTCTTTCAGTGAACCATTTAAGAATGCACTTTTAACATCCATTTGGTACACCTTGAAGTTCATGTATGTAGCAAAAGCAAGGAAGATCCTGATGGCTTCCATCCTTGCTACTGGTGCAAATGTTTCTTCATAGTCAATGCCTTCTTGTTGATTATAGCCTTTGGCTACAAGTCTGGCTTTATTTTTAATGACTATGCCATTTTCATCAGATTTGTTTTTAAATACCCATTACCTTGTTTCTGTCAAATTGTTCCAGTTCATCATTCATGGCTTGAACCCAACTTGGATGTTTTAGTGCTTCCTTAACACTTTTGGGTTCAATTGTGGAAATGAAGTCCACAAATAGGCATTCATTGGCTGAGGCTGCTCTCAGTTCAGCAGCCATGCTTCTTGTGAGCATGCCTTCAGTAGGCTCACCAATTATATTGACAAGTTCTATATCCTGAGACCTAGTCCAACTGTCCTGAGGTCTTGGAAACTGATTAGAACTTGTAGAGGCCTGATGGGTAGGATCAGGATCAGACACATGATGTTCTTCAGCATCTTGAGTGTCTGAGTGGGTTGACTCATCACTGAGATTGCTTAGTACCTGAGCACTTTGTACTGACTGAATGAATTCATCAGTATTTTGTGCTTCAATAAACTTAGTGATGGTTGGGTAAGGACGGTTGTGGGGAATGATGTAATAGGAGATGTCAGCATTTGCATGGTACTGAGTGGAAGGACCATTATCAGTATGATGCTCATCAGGAGGGTATCTTGATGATTCATCAATACCTATCTCTTCCACTGAGTTGTTAGAGACACTGATTGCATCAGTGCTCTCATCAAAGGTAACATGAAATGTTTCCTCAGCATGCTGTCTCCTAGTGTTGAACACCCAGAAGGCTTTTGAGACTAGGGAGTATCCTAGGAAGTATCCATCATCAGCTTTGACATCAAATTTTCCTAAGTGATCCTTGTTATTATAAATAAACACAGGACACCCAAAGACATGAAAGTAGCTGATGTCAGGGATTCTTCCCTTGAATAACTCATAATGAGTTTTGCTATGTCTCTTGACAATGATGGATCTGTTTTGTGTGTAACAGGCAGTCTTTACTGCGTTAGTCCAAAAGTGTTTGGAAAGGACTGATCCATTTAGCATTGTCATAGCTGCTTCAATGAGTGTTCTATTTTTCCTTTCAGCCACCCCATTTTGTTCAGGTGTGTAGGGTGAGGAAAATTTTTGTGAAATGCCTTTCTCATCACAGAAACATTCAAGTTCATAATTTTTGAACTCTGTTCCATTTTCAGTCCTAATCTGTTTGACTTTGATGTCATTCTGATTTTCAATGTTCCTGACAAAGGACATAATTGTTTCAGCTGCCTGACTCTTTTTGATCAGGAAGTATACCCAAGTGTATCTTGAGTACTCATCCACAATGACCAGAGTATACTTCTCATGGTTAATAGATCTAGAACTAATTGGTCCAAATAGATCCATATGAAGAAGATGTAGGCAATTCCTTATGGAAAAGTTGGTTTTGGTTTTAAAGGATGCTCTGTGATGTTTACCTTTTTCACAAGCTGAGCATGGTTTGTCCTTTGAAAACACAAGAGATGGTAAGCCAAGGACCTTATTTTGTTTTACAAGGTTGTTTACGTTTTTGAATTTTAGGTGGGAGAGTCTCTTATGCCAAAGCCAGTTGAGAGTATCAGTGGCCTTGGTAAAGAGACAAGTTCCATTCTGAGTCAGACTGGACATGCCTAACACATAAACATCATGTCTTCTTGGTGCAATAAGGACAACTTCCTTATTCGCATTGAAGATGATTCCTTGTTTATTATCAAACTGAACTATGTATTTTGCATCACATAGTTGACTGACACTTATCAAATTGTATTTTAGACCATTTACATAAGCTATCCTAGTAAAGACTATACCATTGCAGTTTACTGAACCATAACCTTCAGTGAGACATGATGAGTTATCAGCAAATATCACTTTGGGTCCTGATTCATCCACATACTTGTGCAGATACTCCTTCACACCAGTCATGCTCCTTGAACATCCATTATCAAGATGCCAAACAGGGTCCCTGTCATGTTTCTGCACAAATGGTAAACTGGGTCAGTTCTTTCTAGGACTCCACTTCTTGGAGGGCTTAGCTTTGATGGTCTTATTAACATTTTCAAGTGATTTATGGTCAGTGGTGGAGTGAACTGAGCTACCACATATTATGCATTTGATTGCTGATGTAGACTCAGTGGATGGAGAGGCTGACTTTGTCATACCTCTACTGGCCTGAATGGCCTTACCACGTCCTGAGGTGTTATGAGTGGAACTTCCACTATTTTCACAACAATTGTCAATTTGACAATCCTTAGGATGGTGGTCATTGAACCCACAGTAAGGGCAAGGTGCAAAAGGCTTTGCCTTTTGTTTCTGTTTAGAATCAGAAGGATAGTTTAAAGACTGAGCTTTAAGACTTGCCATGTTTGATGCAACAGAATGTGTTTTGTGATCAGAGGTCCTGTGATTATCCTTTTTGCAAACCATGCAATAAAGAATTCTATAGCAATCATCAGTGATATGATTAGTATAGTTACACAATTCACATCTTTTCAGGGGTTTTGTGGGTTTGGGTTTGGTCTTTGAGGAAGATGGTTTTTGTTCCTTCTTGGATTGAGAAGGTTTCTCAGAAGATGCAATCTTCTCTCTCAGCTTCCTGACCATTTCAGCCAACTGATCAAAATTTTAATCAGGGCTTTGGGTTGTTACTTCAGAAGGGACTGAAGTTGATGAGTCATCAGTATTTACCGAGACTTCAAGAGTTGGTCTCTTTAGGATGGTTGTTTCTTTTCCTGATCTCTCCTTTGGAGAGTGTGGTGAGAAGACCATTGGTAGGAGGCCTAAGTTTGGTGCAGCACACTGAAGGGTATTCAGTGGAGGAAGTGGTGGATACGATTCTGATTCAGACTCATTCACTGAATCAGTATTACTGAGTTGTTCAATGAGTTCAAGCTTACTGAGTTGTTCAGTAAGTCCAAGCATATTTTTCAAAGCCTGACTTTCAGGAAGCAAGATCTTTCCAGTCTCAAAGTTTGGTAACTTACTGACTGGGTTGTCCCTGACAATCCAGTCATTTGACTTGGGAAGCATCTCTTGCTCAAAAGATATGCCAGCTGGAACAAAGGTCAGTTTACTGGGACTTACATAGGGGTTAACCATGTGATGGTCAATTCCTATAGTTTTTCTAGGGATTAAACCCACAGTATCAAAGACCTTGGGGTTCTTTTTGGTCCAGCCTTGGATGACAGCTTTTTCTTTGTTAAATTCAGTTTGTAGGGCTTGGTTTTGTTTCAAAATTTCAGTGTTTTAAATTTGTAGAGTTATTGTTTCTAATTTGGCTTGCTTCATTACAAGCAATTCATCTCTACATTAATTCAATTCTGACACTATGTTGTTATATTTTGAACACATGTTAAGCCTTTGTTCCTCAACAAATTTAAGATCTACACAAATATAATTCATGTAAGACTGCCAATCAGAATCATCATCCATAGAAAGTAAAGTGTTTACCTTCTTCATGGTGATGTTTACCCACTCTCCATTCCTTGCATGGCTTTTCCCAACAGCCACCTGATCACCTTCAGAGAGTGCCATTAGTGCACTCACTCTAATTTCCTCATCTGAGGAGACCTCTTCATTATCCCAGTCATAAGCTTCAGCTACTAAAACCTTATTCTTTGCCTGAACAGGTTTGGGTGTTTGAGCAGCCTGAGACATAGATGGATTAGTTTCAAGAATTGCAAGTTTAGCCTTGGCTTTCCTATATTTTGCTTCAATGTCTTTTTGACCCTTGTTTTGAAATTGTTGGGTCGACTGAAACATTCTATGTTGAAACTTGCTAGTTCCTGAGGAACTATTTCCTGAAAATTTGTAAGAGGGTTCTGAGGTTGTTTTAGAATAGCAGTCCCTAGCAAAATGACCCTTTTTACCACAATTAAAGCATTCAGTGGTTTCATTTGCTTTTCCTTTTGAAAAATTGGACTGGTTTCTTTTGATGAAACGTTTTGAACTAGCAAGGAGTGCCCTCTCTTGGAATTCTAAGTTTAGATCTTTTAGGTACTCATCACTAGTTCTTTCATCAATTTCATCCTCAGACTCCTCTTGACAGTCCTGCACAACACCATTAGTATAAAAAGCAGTTGATATGGGTGTGGAGGTTAAGGCCTTTTTGGACTCAAGAGCTTTTGAGTCAGGATATCTCCTTGAGATCAAGTTATCCTCATAGACAAATTTCCCATAGATTTCAGGGAGCTCAAGGGTTTGAATGTGATTAGCATTCCTCAGGCCTTGTGAGAAGTTTAGCCACTTCTCAGGGAGACTGTTGACAAAGCCAACATTTGTCTCATGCTTAGATAATACTACACCATCATTTGATAGTTCGTTTATCAAAGTCTTGTATCTGGTATAAGTCTGAGAGAGACTTTCAGAGTCTTTTGCCCTGAAAGTATTATACTCAAGTTTCAGGTCCATGACCCTGTTTTCCTTGGTATCTGAGGGGCCCTCAAAGCTATTAACCAAGTCATCCCAAGTTTGCTTGGCTGTTAAACAGTTGATGACTGATTCCATTATATTGTCAGGAAGACAAGATATAAGGATGCTTTTAAGGCGCTGGTCTTGATTGACCACCCTCCTCTCATCAATGGTCCATTGTGCCTCAGGCTTATTTAGCCCTGTAGCAGTCTTGGGGACAAATGGGCCATCCCTGATACAGGCGATGTAGTAAGGTTCCATACCAGTTAAATAGCAAATCATACGTTTTTTCCATTTGCTAAACTTTCCAGCTTCTAGTCTGGGTGTAACAGCAGAATAGCTGCCACCCTTTTTATCGACCAGCTGGGGTACATTAATATCAGCCATAGTAGGATCTTGGTTTTAAAAACCTTGAGCACTCTTGGTTAGTTTTGAAAGATTTTATAAACCAGAGGCTCTTATACCACTTGTTGTTCCCTTCACACGCTTAGAGTTAACTAGAAAATTAATCTATTCGTGTTTATGACTAATACAATGTTATGATTAATTCTAACAGATTAATGAAACGTAAAAGTAAAAACACATAAGTATTTTTCAACGTTTAAATTCTTATTAGAAATGAATCAAAGAATCTATTACCTAAGTGTTTTGCGGAACAAACACTTGGGATTGAATAGACAAGGTATGGTGGTGTCTCCTATCTAAACTCAAGCTTTGCTTTGAGTGGTAACAATTCGACCCACTGAGCTATCTCAGGGATACGTTACTCTTTGTAGGAGAGAAGTTGCTTTGCAAAAGTCTAAGCTTTCAATGTACAAAACACACTTAACTTCTCTCCCATCTGAACCTATTTATACACAAGTATAAAGAGTAAAAAGTGATTAAAAATAATACATGTTGTTGAAGCAAGTGTGTCTAACAATTACAACAGTAATTGTCATTTCCAAGAACCAATAGGAATGGGCTAAAAGTCTTTAGGAGTGGTTGGTCTGACACTCCATGAATTTTAGCCGTCTTAGGGAAGGTTTCTTCCTGACAAGATAAGATTTGATCTTATCTTAAACTCTTCCCAGATCTTCCCGCCTTTCTTTCAGGCTTTAGGTTCTTCAGTACACGCCTTCATTTATTAATCATAATTGTTGTTGAGGAGACTGGGGTTCAGTGAGTTCTTGTCCAACACTCACTGAACCATCATCTTCTTCTTTGGCTTAAGTCATACTTAGGGAGTACCGCCTTCCTGAGTAGTGAATCCTTTTTCTTGAATTCACCTTAAGCATCCTGAAGATGACTCACTGAGAGACTGTTCTCTCAGTGACTTGAATTGTTCTCGGTTTAAGTTAACACTTAGTTAATTTGTGTTCAAATCTTGTTTTAAGTATTCTTGGGTACTGACGGACCCAACAGGCACCACCTCAGTGGTCCACGTGACACACGACCCGTACCCAGATCAGACCCGACCCGTTTATGACCCGATCTGACCCGTATCCGACCCGTTTATGACCCGATGCCACGTGGCACCACTCAGGTGGTGACATGTGGCACCCGACCCGTTGAGTTGACCCTTGACCAACATATAGGACTAACGATGCAAAAAATAGGACTAACGATGCAAACAAAACTAACGGAGGGACTAACGATGCAAACACTTAACGGAGAAAGATAACGCCCATCCAACTTAGGGACCAAACGCGTTAAACGTTTCCCAAAATAGGTATGTCTGGCGTAAATAAAATGCAATAGCTCCCAAACTTGTAATTCATGTAATCCACAAGGATCATCCGTGTAATTTTTTCTTTTTTTAATTTAAATATCTCTTAAACCGTTAATCGTTAAGGGAAAATAATTACATTATCGGGACGAATATTTAATTATCTTTCTATAGACGGGCACTTTTATATACTTTCGACAAAAAAAATTATTTTCATCTCTTTCACGTTTTTTCGTCTTTTTTTCATTATTGAAATTTGTATGAAAAATCATATGTGATATTAGTGTTAAATCACATATGATATGTAATATCACATGTGATATTAGTGTTAAATCACATATGATATATAATATCACATGTGATATTAGTGTTAAATCACATATGATTTTTTCATGGAAATTTCAGTAACGAAAAAAAAAAAAAAAAACGTAAAAAAAAGGTGAAAACACGAAAAAAATAATTTTGTCGAAAGTATATCGAAGTGCCTATCTATAGAAAGATAATTAAATGCTCGTCGTAACGGTATATTTTTTTTGGCTTAACGATTAACGGTTTGAAAGATATTAATATTTGGAAAAAAAAAGAAGAATATGAAAGTGGGTTTTTTAAATTGTTGGGATTAATCTCATCCATTAGATCAAATAAAGATAAATGGTGAAAATTAATCTCTTGGTATGTAAAAAAAGTTTGGTCATTAAATGATTTTAAATCAATAGGTTAAGGCCAAAGCCGAAAGGCTTAGGGTCAATTAGGTTTAGGGTTATGTTAGCCTGTTCTCTAAGTCATGTTCTATTATAAATAGACATGAAATCTCATTATGTACACATCACAAAACACAATCAATAATATCTCTGTTTACTATCTTACATGGTATCCGAGCTTTAGGTAAGATCAACCTACAAAATTTGCTACCCTCCGGTCATCGGCTACTCGTTGATGATCCGGAAGGATCCCAATTATTTTCGCTTTACCGTTTTTTTTAGGATTTTGTTTTTCGTATTCAATGCATAAACCCTGTAGCCGTCAAAACACATAAATTCGTTGAGTTGCCTTCAATCAACCATATTTTTTTCCTTCCTTATCAAATTGATTTCATTGTTGAAGATTATTGTGGTTGACAACAAAAGTTGATCACCAAATTGCCGCTCCCTCCTAAAGGCAACATAAAAAAAAGTAGCAAACGTTATAAAAAATGAAGGAAACCGCGAAGCTGTATAAAATTATGCGCCAAAAATAAGTTTATCTTCATGCAAACGAACAACAAAGATGAGAAGAAAAAGAAAAGAAGAAAAGAAGAAGGCGATTTCATCATTCTATCCAGTTTGTACGTCTGAAAACCTCCCGTTCAAACTTCAGGGGAATGTTAGATGATAGGTTAAGGCATAAGCCGAAAGGCTTAAGGTCCATTAGGTTTAGAGTTATGTTAGTTTGTTCTCTAAGCCATTTTTCTTTTGGTTACCTGGGTTTCTGACTCGATATTACGAGACGACTAATCCCATGGCGACTACTCTTTTGGATAGTACGGAGTCGGCGTAGATGAAACTCCGTAGCCACAAAAAGATTAATTTTCTCAAAGTCACATTCTATTATAAATAAAAATAAAATATTAAAAGTTAAAACACAATAAATATAAATCTCTATTTGCTATCTTACAATATTGACATATTGTATTATTGAGGATATCATTTTAAGTCATGTATACGACACTTAATGTTATTAACGGTTTATGTTGTCTAAAATTTAACCAATGACTTGCAAATTATTACTGTACAACAAACAGAATATAACTAATTATGCTCTCAAAACTTGCTCCCACTACACATCTTCCAAATGCACGTACAAGGATTTTTAAAATCGGGATCCTACTTAGGAACGATTTCGTCTTTACAAGATCAAGATTGTAAGATCGAATCAGGATCTTAAGATCCTACTATAATGTTATTTTGTTAATAATTTTTGTAAAATTATACAAATCTATAAATTAATATATATATCATAAACACAAATTATCTAAATATTTGATAGAAATGTTGTCTTAAATTATGATTATGAAATTTTTAAGAATATTAACATGTTTTTTTTTTTAATTCTACAAAATACATTCCATACTTTTTTAGTTTGTGGTTCGAAAAAAGTAAGATCGGATCGTATTAGATCTTAAGATCTTATGGTAAAGATCGGGATCCTATAAGATCTTAAGCTTTTAAAGATCCTTTGTATGATCCGGATCGTTTTTACTTTGCAGTATCGTAAAATCGTAAGATCCTAAAATCAGGATCGAGATCTTGACAAGCATGACACATACTATATAAAGGTAAATCATTTCCCATGCATATTTTATGCTCTGCATCTTGTATTGTATAGTGTATGCGATCTCTGGTGTCATGGTTGGACCAGTTTTATTGCTTGTTGTCAAGAATGACGAGACTATACAGGTCTGACACGTAAGTTCTCTTAGGTTGGCATGGTTGATACAGTAGAGTTATGTGTCTCATTCTTGTTAACTCAACCCACAATCTAATTTCTGGCAGAACTCATAAAGATCCAATAGAGAGATTTTACATGTAATTTTTTTTTTTTTTTTTTTTTTTTTTTTTTTTAACACTCAACCTAAAAAAGATAAATTCTATCTCTAATCATATACTTCAAACTTCAAGTTCAAACATTTTACATTCAATTGATTGAAGACTCTAAACTGATTGTTCATTGAGAAATCAAATAGTAAAAATAAGAGTTTTGGAGGATGAATAGAAATCCTATATATATATCTAAGCAATACTTTAAAAAAATCTTCAAATATGAAATCAAATAGTAAAAATCTTATTAAGCTCGATCTGTGATTAGGCTTGATCAAGGTTCACATAAAATGTCCTAGTGGTATCATTTCTTGCAGCAGATGTTCATAACATTTACTAGTAATTCATAGTTAAAGGGTGATTTGTACATTCAAATTTTGCGTCAAGTCTCAACATGACTAAATATAACTGTAACATGTGATCATTGTCTGAGATTTGGTATTTTAAAAAGAATAAATCGACATTTTAAAAAGATGTACAAATTGAGGATTTCTTTGCTCTTTTGAACACTAGAAAAGTTTGTAGAAAGAGCACGATCATATCTCTCTAATATTTTTTAAATTTATATTCACAACGTGTTTGTCACCTGAAGTCATTAAATATCATTCGCCATCTCATATTTAATTTCACCATGTGTCATTAGGACTTCTAGATATAAACACTAAAAGCAAATATCATTTATCTTATGATCGAGATCTTTTAACGTTCAAATGAACATGCATGATACATCATGTTGCTCGATCAGAAAAATAATAAAACAAAAATGAGTCAACTTCAAGTAAAAAATATATAGCCCACTAATATAGTTTTTTTTTTTTTTTTTTTTTTTTTTTTTTTAAAATTTTTTGCGTAGATGATGTCTTAAATTTGGTGGGGCTTGGGTCGTCTAAATTACTTTTGCATTGGCAAGCTGCGATCTGGACTTCACTTTATCTTATACGGAAAGCTCGAAATAATAAAGTTTTCATGTCGAATGATGATTTGGTGTTCGAGATTCAACTTACATCTCTTCTTTTGGGTTTCACACAGGTGCAACAGTTTCACGTATTGTTGGGTCGATTGGTGTAATGGGTCTGCATCTTTGATCTAAATTTATGTATGTGTTTCCGGTCGTTCTCATGCTTCAGTTCATCTGTTATTCTGCATTGGCTTAGTCTCAGATGTGGTTTGTTGACCGGCTAATATTTTTGCATTAGCATTCTTAGTTCTTTTTATTTAAGCTATGATGGTTTGTGACCACTGGTTGAGGCTCGTCAGGTCTGTGACTTATAGGCTTTGAGTGAGTGCCTCTTTTTTTGTACAGTAATTAGTCTGATTCTTTCTGAGATTTCTAATGCATATTTAGCTTTTTGGAAAAAATAAATAAATTATATAGCCCACTATTAATATTTCACAACTAACGTATCTTTGCTACTTATAAAACAAATTTGATTATTTTTGAAAACCTAAAATCACTTAAAAAATAAGTAAAATTAATTCCCCAATATACCTTTTAAAATAATTAACTTACATAAATCTTATTAGTGGTAACTTTGGAGACCTTTTTAATACCCTTTAAAATAAATAACTTAAATAAATCTTAAATGTGGCTTGTGGCTGAACAGATTCTACATGGTTTAAACAATAATGGAGACCTTTTACTATGAAAACTTCAAATACCTTTTGATAAAATACACGGTTTAAACAATATAAATTAACCACGGGCGTATGACTAAATAATGTCCAGTGAAACTTCAAATACCTTATTAATACCCTTAATGTTTCTTCTTAAATGACAACTTGTAATTGAATGAAAACATTTCTAAGCACAACTTTTTTTGTCATATCGGATGCATTAATGCTATAAATCATGTCTTAGAAAATCAATATACGAGACCCAAATACTATAAACGGTGTCTTAGGAAATCAGCATATGAGGCCCAAATGCTATAAACCGGTTTTTAATGCCAAATGGACGCTTTTTATTATCGGTTTATAATTTTTGAAACACACAATTCTTTATTTTTTTAAGGTCACACCAAAATACAAATTCGCAAGTATAATTATTTTTTGCTATAAACTATCGCTTTGCGCATGTATTCTGTTGGAATTTAAATAACTTGACAATCAACTAAATAAATAAACACATCAAAAAGCATATAGCGGAAGCAAGGATCGATTATTTAACACATAAATAGTTTAACGAATAATAAAAGTAACGTACCTTGATCCTAGCCAAACAAGGATCTAAACTTCTCTTTTCTTGTTCTTAATAAACAATGGATTAACGTGAAACCCCTTACCTTTTTATTTCACAATCCAAGATGAATAACTAAAGTAAGTTATTACCGAACTCTTGTACACACGTACTATAACCAATCAAGGTCACACCGAAATACAAATTCGCAAGTATAATTATTTTTTGCTATAAACTATCGCTTTGCGCATGTATTCTGTTGGAATTTAAATAACTTGACAATCAACTAAATAAATAAACACATCAAAAAGCATATAGCGGAAGCAAGGATCGATTATTTAACACATAAATAGTTTAACGAATAATAAAAGTAACGTACCTTGATCCTAGCCAAACAAGGATCTAAACTTCTCTTTTCTTGTTCTTAATAAACAATGGATTAACGTGAAACCCCTTAGCTTTTTATTTCACAATCCAAGATGAATAACTAAAGTAAGTTATTACCGAACTCTTGTACACACGTACTATAACCAATCAAGTATTGATGCTAGTGAATGAACACGTAAAACTAAAACAATTTTGTTTAACTTGAAAAGCAATGGATCGACCCACTTATTGTGGTGTACGATCGGTTTAGGAAGAACAAGAGAGGAAGAACACAAATTTAAGGTTATAGCAATGAACAAGGTAAAAGAACTAATAACCCTTCAATTATATTTATAGGCAAAACCTATCTTGGAGCAAAAGAAATCGACAAGGGTTAGGAAACCCTTGCCACCGATCGGCCAAGCCCAAAGGATGGGTTCTAGATCTTTCTTTAGCTCCTAATTTCACTTACGGTCCTTCCTTTATTCCCTAACAGTCGTTAGTCAATTCCGTTAATTACTTAACGTCCGTTAGTTATCATTTCGTGTCCAAATAATTAAAATACATAACTATTATATATATTAATTATTTACTTGATCATTCATACGTAAAGTGTGCAATCTCTCGGTCCCGGGTTCGATTCTAGTCATACACGTGTTAATATATTTCCACAAACTCTAACAGCTCCCACTTGGAAATCTATTAAAGTGTAATTGACATTGGTTAGCGTCTAGCAACACGCCAATGCCATTAGATCAACTCGAGTGGTGGTCTCCTGGAAAAACCATTCGATGATTACTCATTATACTCATCCTTTTGATTCTAATACCACATTAATAAAGATATGGATCTAATTCATTCTTTATTAATAATTCTGTTTCTCGTTGTTTATGATTAAATAAGATTACCAAATCTTCTGAACCATTCAGGGGAGATCTTGGGTGTGGCCACACATACATCTTACCAATCCTACGAGGGGCCCAACAGTATTAAACTCCAAATAATTTGAAGGAACAAATTCTATCTTGACTACGAGCATAACTCATGCACTTCGCAACGCTTCTGAAAACAATCCTTATAGCTACCAGTTACGTATAGCGTTAAATTGAATCACAGAAATGCACTACATGCATGACAGTTATTTGGCATCTCAAGTCTGAGGATAACTATATACGCATGATTTACTTAATGACAAGATCCATAAAGTAAACTCATGAAGTCGGGATAAGTCCTATACTCAACATTTTGAATATCATGTGAAATTGGTATGACAAAGCATCAATATACTTTCAAGTATATTCTACCAATACTCAGATTTGTCTTAATTTAATGATATTCCCATATCATTAACTGACAATGGACAGTTTAGAATATATAAATATATTCAAGGATATAAACATGCAAATATAGGATATATTATTAAGAAAATGATAAACAAACATAACTAGTATTTTATTTCATTAAAATAATAACTGTTTTACAACATCCCATTATCCAAACACTAATCACAGATATGCATGAAACTACTAGCTAAACGAAGTCCTATGCCTTCAGAAAGTTCTTTAAGCTTTCCACCGGGTAGAGCCTTCGTTAATGGATCTGCTAAGTTGTCATCTGTGTGAACTTTGAGTAGCTTGATTTCGCCTATCTCCACTTGTTCTCTAAGATAGTGATATCGAATTGGGAAATGTCTGGTGCCCTTCATGATTCCAGGCTCATTGGCAAATGTAATTGCGGCTGAATTGTCACAATACATTTTTATAGGTCTTTCGATTGAGGGCATAACTCCAAGCCCTGAAACGAATTTCCTAATCCAGACTGCTTCCATTGCAGCTTCTGAGGCAGCAATATACTCACTTTCTGTTGCAGACATCGCTATAGTACTCTGCTTCTTGCTCTTTCAATCCACTGATCCATTAATGACAAAGACATAACCCGTCTGAGACTTCGTATCATCTTTATCACACTTTCAGGATGCATCGTAGTAACCTGTAACATACAGCTCTGCTTCTGGATTTCCCTCATACACTAAAAACATATCCCTCGTAGATCTCAAATACTTGAGGATATGTTTCACTGCAGTCCAGTGGAGTTCACCTGGATTCTGCTGATATCGACTGGTAATGTTCTGAGCAAACGCCACATCGGGCCTTGTACATCGCACCGCATACATTATAGATCCCACAGCCAAAGCATAAGGGACTCTCTTCATGCGTGCCACCTCTTCAGGTGTTGAAGCACAAGCTTTGCTACTTAAGCCATGATCTACTTGCATTGGCAAAAATCCCTTTTCGAAATTTTGGATACTGAATCTCTTCAATATCTTGTCAGTGTAAGCACTTTGGCTTAAACCAATTAACCGCCTTGATCTATCTCTATAGATCTTGATTCCCAGAATGTATGCTGCTTTTCCTAGATCTTTCATGGAAAAACATTTCCCAAGATAGGCTTTCACCTCATTCAATCTTGGAATATTTTTACCCATGATCAATATGTCATCAACATATAGAACTAGGAAAATAACATCACTCCCACTAGTTTTGTGATATACACATGGCTCATCAAGATTCTGAGTAAATCCAAACCTTTTGATTTCTTTGTCAAATCTCTTATTCCATTGACGTGATGCTTGCTTCAATCCATAAATGGATCTTTGAAGTTTGCATACACGGTTTGGAAATTCTGGATTCACAAACCCCTCAGGTTGCGCCATATAGATGTCTTCATCTAGACGACCGTTCAAGAAGGCGGTTTTAACATCCATTAGCCAAATCTCATAATCATAGTGTGCAGCTATGGCTATGAGAATCCTAATAGCCCTTATGTCAGCTACAGGAGAAAAGGTCTCCTCATAGTCAACACCATATGTTTGGATAAAGCCTTTAGCTACCAAACGGGCCTTATAGGTGTGTACATTGCCATCCATGTCAGTCTTCTTCTTGAAGATCCACTTACTCCCAACTACCTTGGCATTGGGAGGAAGGTCTACTTTAATCCAGACTTCATTGTCTTTCATGGATTGCATTTCCCCATTCATAGCAATCTGCCATTTATCCTTTTCAGGATCATTCATGGCAGCTCTATAATTAGCAGGCTCTCCAAGGTCCCCTAATATAATTTCCTCAACCTCTACGTTAAGACATAGATGTTCATGTGCTTTCACAGTCCTTACGGATCTGCGAATGGGAATCACTTCAGGTGGAGGACCCAGTGTAAAACCCGAAAATTCCGTTCATTTAAAATCCCCATTTTGCCCCTAAATTTTTTAGAACATGTGAATTATTAATCGAGAGCATTACACATTTTAACATATGAAAGTTTAAAAACAGCACCTTATAATTTTACACATTATAATTTGGCAAAATTAAATTAAAATTAATATACCTAGACGTCTTTTCACTTCTTGAAACACTAACATTAAATATGATACCAAGCCAAGGGTGGCTAGCTTCAACAACTTGCACAGTTCAATAGATAATTTATTTGGCCAATTCAATGCACACCACAAATTTCGGCTGAAAATTGAAACGTATCACTAACTATTCAATAACCCAATCAATTAAAATCATTTCACTTTATTACCTTGCCAAACTTGCACCACGCTCCTCCTTAATATTTTGATTATAACGTGTTCCTCTTCCTCTCCTCTCATTCAACGCATGGAAACAAGCCACACATCAACAACCAATTTCGATTCCCTTGTTATTCCCTAAAATCAGAGATCGACAAGGATAAGTGAAGAAGAAGCTTTGATAGTGAACGTGTTGGTTCGAAGGGTTCTGGTTTGGCTCGAAGTACGTAGTACGTTGGTCTCAGCTCTCTCCTTATTCGTACAATACATCGATCATAAGGTAACCTTAGAAACTATTTGATGTTCTTGTGATGTCCTTCATGCGTTCATACGATCACTTTATGCATTTGTTTCGTTAATAAAAATTACGCGAGGTTATGATCTATCACGATAACTCGTCACTCGACTCACATATATATCGATCTAAAGAAATAATAGTAAGATGATTATATGGGTATAAGTATGCGTTAATAAAACACATGAAATAATGAAGGTGGAGGTCGACCTAGGGTTTTAGTTCCATCTGAATCAGTTATTTAAGAACTTATGAATCTAGTTTTTGAAACCTGTATTTAGACCTATAATATTCAACATGAAAACCTGGGAATAGTAGTCACATGAAACATTGGGTATATGTGTTAATATGGTTGTTTTGGTGTCGGGTAAGCTGGACAAAATAAAGTGATATATGAGTCTGCTCGTAGTCGACATATTTTACACCTAAACCAGCTCTTAAAAGATCTAACATTTACTGGTCATCTGACCCTAATAAACACCTTAAAGCACGATCTAAAAAAACTATAAGCAAAACCCTAAAGATTTATGTTGAGGCGCATGCATTAAGGGCGTAGGGCTGTTGTGTGATTTTATGTGAATCAGGTGCTCGTCAAGGTCGCGTTTGGGTGTGTGTCGTATAGATCACAAGGGCTGCAACAGGTGTGTGTTTAATGTGTGAACTGTTAAGGGCTGGAACGCATGCATGCATGTCATGTTCTAACCAAAGAAAAATATGTGTAAATGGTGGTGGGTCATGCGAATCAAAATAATACAACTGGACGATTTTATGCAAGTGTATGTAACATTAAAATGGGTCAGGTTCTCACTTTAAATTGGAGCAGTTAAAGCATGGTACAACTACAGGAAAAAGGACTTTTGTGTGTGTAAGATGTTGTTTGTGTGTGTCGACATATTGAACTTGCATGCAAATACCAATGCCAAAAATTTCTTAAAGGCTCATTATTTAAACTAGAATTTATAAGAATAATAACGTTGCATATTAAGGTGCGATCTCGAGTTAGCTTTGGAATAATCACATTAAACCCCAAACTATTACGAGTCTTGTTATTAAATCCTAAACAAAAAGGTTGGCCTTAATAAATCCTTGAATTTACACAATTATCAATTATAACCTTAAAAGTTATTAATCGGGAAACTAATCAATTTGGAAACTTGCTGTAAATAGGAAGTTACAAAAGATGAAAAATTACTTAGAATGGAAAGCCGACTAAAATGAGTAATCTAAATTTAATACATTTTAATAAGTCAGTCATGAATTCGTGTAGATTCGCTGGAAATGGAGTCTGCTTCCGACCTTGATATTTTCTGTTGTGTTTTCGGTTGCGGTATGAGGTACAGATATTCTGACCTTTCTATTAAGGTTTCTCATGATCTCTTTAATTTTCTGATCCGTTAGTTTCTGAACCGATGCCATTGCTATGATTCCCTTTTGCTTGAAACTTCTCTGTTGATCCCATTTGATATGACCTCTGTTATGAACCTATGTTATGAAAACCTTTTTAATTATACCATGGAAATGTTTTGAGAAAAACCAATTAAAAAGATATTTATAAATGATGCGAAACTACTTTTATATGAAAGGTTACTAACTTTTGTGAACACTATATTTCGAAGACTATCTTTATAAAAATCGTTTTGAAAGATTGTTTTATGAAAACCACTTTAAAGGATCGTTTTATGAAAATCATGAATAAAGGATTGTTTAAAATGGACTTTTGATAGAAACTTTTGAAATGAACTTTTGATATGAACCTTGACTTGATTACTTAATATGAACCTTGATCTGATCACACTCTGATTTGGACCTTTGGTATTTCATCTGATATATCTGTTATGAACCATCTGTTATGGACCATCTGATTTGACCTTTGATATATGACACTCTGATTATGATATGATATCTGGCTCTTAGTTTGATACCCGAGCCATTTCACTAGGCATGGGGGTTCCATGTCCGTGTCATTGATGCACCAATGGCATGACTCTAGGGCGGTGGAGTGATGTTCCGCCACGTCCCCATTCTGTTTATGATATGTGCACACTACTATGATTATGGCCAATATGATATGTTCTGGGGGGCGTATGGATGCATCCTAGATCTGTTCTGTTTAGTGGATTTAACTATATATGATATGATTTCTGTTCTGGTGACTGGTGCTTGTGTGCAATACACGCCTTTCACAATTTCTGGGAGCTAGCTACTCCATTTGAAGAATGAGGACACCCCTCATATTATCTGATTATCTGAGAGGTCTCCCCTCTATATGATTTGAAGATTTATGGTTACGATATGATATGTTCTGTTTTTGGGCTCGTGGTGGATTACTATCCCTTTTCTCTTTTCCCTTCATGTTTATTCATTGACTTATCCCTTGAATCATATTACATCTGTTTGACCCTTGTTTCTGTTATTCTGTACTATTCTCTATTACTGTTTGTTATCGTTATATCTGTTCACTGGGCTTTTTAAGCTCAGCCGCACGTTTTCTTTTCGTGTGCGGCAGGTTTTTAGATGGAAGCTGGGTTATGGGTGGAGAGTACCTTTGGACTTAGAAGACTGATAGCTATTCTGGATTTAGAAGTGATTAGAAGTTATTATTATTTCGGAATTAGAATTTAGTGGAAGTTCATTTGTAACCTTATAGTATCTGTATTTCATTTGTAACCTTTGATGTATTCTTGTATTGCTAGAGATGTATGCTTTGTTTGATCTGATATGAAACCATTATTGTGATATCTTTACCCTTGTCGGGTTGGGGTGTTACAATTTATGGTATCAGAGACAGGTTGCGACTCGTAATACATTTACCCTTGACCTGTGTAAGTTAGACCACTAAGTTTCCACTGTAGGCGCTCATAAGACAACCTTTAAGATTTGCTTTAGGATTTCCCTATAGGAACTTAAGTTTGACCAGTGAGGAATGGGTAGACTATAAAGCTTTTGGTTAAGTAGCATTGCTTCCGCATCACTCTGATTTATGCCCTGTTTGTTGAGATCACTTTTGGAGATTGAAAGCTCACGCTTTACACCACCTAAGATTCCGACTCCGACCTCTGATTCTTTTGTTAATCATTTTGATGTCTCTTCGGGTATTCTGAGAATTTCCATGACGATAACCTACTTAATACATTCTGTTACTTGCTTTTGATAATCTATGAATCTTCTGACCCTATCTGAGTTCGTCTTAAACACCTATGTTCCCATGAGAAGTCTGGTGGTGTTTTGACCACGAGTATAAGAATGTTTTTCCCCTCACTTCTGAACGATAAGACTTGAGTTGTCGATCTGTTTTCACTGAATAGTTAACTTTGATTTTTATTCTGATAAAGGATAGGTTGATTGATCATTGATGACTACCCTCCTATGTTTCACCTTCGGTGTTTGAAAACCATTTTGAAATCCCCTACCATGATTCCCGATTGTTAAACTTTTGCTATCTCTACCTGATTTTGATTTTCATTTCCGACCTGTTTGATAAACAGTTTAATACTCCTCTGACCATCCCGAAGGTCATTTGACCTTAATGTGTTTGACCATTCTGTGAATTAAATTACCCGTACTGGATATAAAATGTATCATCCGATATTACTCTGTCCTTGCAAAGTCCGTTACTACTCCTATGAGAACTCTGGTGATTGTGAGCCATGGATATGACGATAATTTTGTCCCGATGAGAAAATGGTTAACTGAGCATGATGATGCTGATAACTGATATTCGATATGCCTCACTCTTGACAGTTATACGATGTTTGTATTTCTGATGACTCACAACCTACCTGCCACCTATGCTAAATAGCTAATCAAGACTCCAACACCTTGAATTGTTCGCTTATCCATCTCCACACTTTGATGAACCATGTACTTGACCTTGATATATGAACTATCCGTCTGGCTTGGCGACCGTACTCATCCTACGGATCCGCTTACTCTTGATATATTTGATTTTGAGGACCTTAAGTTATGTATTGGCTGGCCTTCATAAGCTGCCAGGGATTACCATACCTGATAGGCGACTTTTGGAAATCTATTTTCATCCTACTTTGTTATGATAACCTTTAACCGCTCCAATCTGTTAAGCTTAACGCTGTCATGGAAACATTTACCTCGATCTCATTTGATTATTGATTGTCTCCTGACACCTATTATCCACTCTTAGAAAACTTGGCATTAGGAGTTTGTTGTGCAAATTTTCTGGTGTTTTCCGATGGAACTCTTGGGTTTCCCTCCTGTTTGAGAAGTAGAATGAAATTTGAACCAATCTCAGTTGACGGACCATGATGCCATAGAAGTTGAGAAATTGGAGAAGATGATGGAATATGATTTTGTTCACCTCAGTGTTTCATTTTGAATACCCTGTTAGTTATGAAGAATAAAGAGAAAACCTTGGAGTATCGACTATCGTAAACCTGATCGTATCACCACCATGACCATCTTTTAATTCAGTGTATCAATGATCGATTCTATCTTTGTAAACTCCGTACCAGACGGCCTCTTTTAATGATCGAAGGATTGAAGAAGCAACCCCAAAGGACTTCTAAGAAAAGAGATGACTATTTGAGAGTAACCTCCGAGAAGTATTTCAGTTTTATGCACGAAGAGGAACATGTAGACCATCTTGTAGAATGACCCTTTATTCTGAAAGAAGTAGATTTGATTGGCGTCCAGAGATTGTAGCAGACAACACTACCATGCAGTTGGCGATGACGGCAGTTGAGTGGGCGAATTTCGAACTATGCTGAAGACATGTCTGAAACCGCAGTCTTGCTTCTCCATCCATTTTAGTTGTACTAAGATGAATTGAGAGCAGAAGCAGACTAGCGAACGGAAGAATGCACAGTGACCATACCGGAGATTCACGTTACTACACCACAGTTCCAGGGAGAAGTGCCGAAGGCTTGAAGGACCAGACTCGAATTGATATTTCTTTCCCACTCTATGATCATACGATAGATTGCATGGACTTGGAAGAAGTTTAAGATCATGCATTTAAATGGACGATAATTCTGAAGTGAACGTTGCGTTTAGAAGAGTTGATTTTGGTGAAGAATGAAGCTATGGATGACGTAATTCATTTCCTCTTGACCTACCCAAATTTCCGTTACTTAAGATAGGATTCCCTGAATGATTTGTGTTCCTGTTAGTAATTCCGCTCGGTGTTCATTCTGCGTATGGTGGACGATGGTTTTGTTATGTGAAATTTGACGAATGATGGATGATTTGATGCTTTTATCGATGTACCAAATTCTGATAGACATTCTGAGACTTCCGTTAACTCTTTCGAGTAGTTCGTTCTCCTCTTAGTTATGGTGTTTGATTTTGATGACCTATGAGACTGTAGAATTACTAGGTGGATTAAGATAAGTGGTTTTGATTACGACTTGAGATAAGTATGATCATCATGAAGGCATATTTATGTGGTGCTAGTATTATGACGCCTGATCAACGTGATAATACTTACACCATATAACGTGCACTCATTGTGGCCATATGATATCTTGGGGAGTACCTAAGTTTAGAATCTGATCTCAGTTGGTTATCCGTGATTAATGGGAAGTTAGGTTCATTCTACCTATGCGTATACTCTGATATCTGGATGAGTTTGAACTCTCGTATTGCATTCTGTTGACCTCGGTTATATATCTTAAACTCTTTGTAGAGCTCTCTGCAGATGGTACAGTTTAATCTGATTTGAAATTCTGTTCGTATTTCATATAAGCTTTTCAGAAGATTTACCTATCATCCAATTATGTTTTATGGTCCCATTAAATCCGAATCAACCCAATTTGTCTCCTTCTGAGAAATTTGAAACCATTTTGTTTTGATTGAGTCATGAGAAACCTTTGGTCTGAAGATCTTTTTGGAAGAACCTCCCCAGGCATGAGAATGTTTGTGACGATCTTTTACGATTTGCTACAACGTTGTCTAACCTTGCGACTGCAAATTTCGAGGACGAAATTTTTTCTTTTAGAGGGGAAGAGTTGTAAAACCCGAAAATTCCGTTCATTTAAAATCCCCATTTTGCCCCTAAATTTTTTAGAACATGTGAATTATTAATCGAGAGCATTACACATTTTAACATATGAAAGTTTAAAAACAGCACCTTATAATTTTACACATTATAATTTGGCAAAATTAAATTAAAATTAATATACCTAGACGTCTTTTCACTTCTTGAAACACTAACATTAAATATGATACCAAGCCAAGGGTGGCTAGCTTCAACAACTTGCACAGTTCAATAGATAATTTATTTGGCCAATTCAATGCACACCACAAATTTCGGCTGAAAATTGAAACGTATCACTAACTATTCAATAACCCAATCAATTAAAATCATTTCACTTTATTACCTTGCCAAACTTGCACCACGCTCCTCCTTAATATTTTGATTATAACGTGTTCCTCTTCCTCTCCTCTCATTCAACGCATGGAAACAAGCCACACATCAACAACCAATTTCGATTCCCTTGTTATCCCCTAAAATCAGAGATCGACAAGGATAAGTGAAGAAGAAGCTTTGATAGTGAACGTGTTGGTTCGAAAGGTTCTGGTTTGGCTCGAAGTACGTAGTACGTTTGGGTCATGCAGCTCTCGTCCTCTTTTCATTCGTACAATCCATCCGATCATAAGGTAACCTTAGAAACTATTTGATGTTCTTGTGATGTCCTTCATGCGTTCATACGATCACTTTATGCATTTGTTTCGTTAATACAAATTACGCGAGGTTATGATCTATCACGATAACTCGTCACTCGACTCACATATATATCGATCTAAAGAAATAATAGTAAGATGATTATATGGGTATAAGTATGCGTTAATAAAACACATGAAATAATGAAGGTGGAGGTCGACCTAGGGTTTTAGTTCCATTTGAATCAGTTATCTAAGAACTTATGAATCTAGTTTTTGAAACCTGCATTTAGACCTATAATATTCAACATGAAAACCTGGGAATAGTAGTCACATGAAACATTGGGTATATGTGTTAATATGGTTGTTTTGGTGTCGGGTAAGCTGGACAAAATAAAGTGATATATGAGTCTGCTCGTAGTCGACATATTTTACACCTAAACCAGCTCTTAAAAGATCTAACATTTACTGGTCATCTGACCCTAATAAACACCTTAAAGCACGATCTAAAAAAACTATAAGCAAAACCCTAAAGATTTATGTTGAGGCGCATGCATTAAGGGCGTAGGGCTGTTGTGTGATTTTATGTGAATCAGGTGCTCGTCAAGGTCGCGTTTGGGTGTGTGTCGTATAGATCACAAGGGCTGCAACAGGTGTGTGTTTAATGTGTGAACTGTTAAGGGCTGGAACGCATGCATGCATGTCATGTTCTAACCAAAGAAAAATATGTGTAAATGGTGGTGGGTCATGCGAATCAAAATAATACAACTGGACGATTTTATGCAAGTGTATGTAACATTAAAATGGGTCAGGTTCTCACTTTAAATTGGAGCAGTTAAAGCATGGTACAACTACAGGAAAAAGGACTTTTGTGTGTGTAAGATGTTGTTTGTTGTGTCGACATATTGAACTTGCATGCAAATACCAATGCCAAAAATTTCTTAAAGGCTCATTATTTAAACTAGAATTTATAAGAATAATAACGTTGCATATTAAGGTGCGATCTCGAGTTAGCTTTGGAATAATCACATTAAACCCCAAACTATTACGAGTCTTGTTATTAAATCCTAAACAAAAAGGTTGGCCTTAATAAATCCTTGAATTTACACAATTATCAATTATAACCTTAAAAGTTATTAATCGGGAAACTAATCAATTTGGAAACTTGCTGTAAATAGGAAGTTACAAAAGATGAAAAATTACTTAGAATGGAAAGCCGACTAAAATGAGTAATCTAAATTTAATACATTTTAATAAGTCAGTCATGAATTCGTGTAGATTCGCTGGAAATGGAGTCTGCTTCCGACCTTGATATTTTCTGTTGTGTTTTCGGTTGCGGTATGAGGTACAGATATTCTGACCTTTCTATTAAGGTTTCTCATGATCTCTTTAATTTTCTGATCCGTTAGTTTCTGAACCGATGCCATTGCTATGATTCCCTTTTGCTTGAAACTTCTCTGTTGATCCCATTTGATATGACCTCTGTTATGAACCTATGTTATGAAAACCTTTTTAATTATACCATGGAAATGTTTTGAGAAAAACCAATTAAAAAGATATTTATAAATGATGCGAAACTACTTTTATATGAAAGGTTACTAACTTTTGTGAACACTATATTTCGAAGACTATCTTTATAAAAATCGTTTTGAAAGATTGTTTTATGAAAACCACTTTAAAGGATCGTTTTATGAAAATCATGAATAAAGGATTGTTTAAAATGGACTTTTGATAGAAACTTTTGAAATGAACTTTTGATATGAACCTTGACTTGATTACTTAATATGAACCTTGATCTGATCACACTCTGATTTGGACCTTTGGTATTTCATCTGATATATCTGTTATGAACCATCTGTTATGGACCATCTGATTTGACCTTTGATATATGACACTCTGATTATGATATGATATCTGGCTCTTAGTTTGATACCCGAGCCATTTCACTAGGCATGGGGGTTCCATGTCCGTGTCATTGATGCACCAATGGCATGACTCTAGGGCGGTGGAGTGATGTTCCGCCACGTCCCCATTCTGTTTATGATATGTGCACACTACTATGATTATGGCCAATATGATATGTTCTGGGGGGCGTATGGATGCATCCTAGATCTGTTCTGTTTAGTGGATTTAACTATATATGATATGATTTCTGTTCTGGTGACTGGTGCTTGTGTGCAATACACGCCTTTCACAATTTCTGGGAGCTAGCTACTCCATTTGAAGAATGAGGACACCCCTCATATTATCTGATTATCTGAGAGGTCTCCCCTCTATATGATTTGAAGATTTATGGTTACGATATGATATGTTCTGTTTTTGGGCTCGTGGTGGATTACTATCCCTTTTCTCTTTTCCCTTCATGTTTATTCATTGACTTATCCCTTGAATCATATTACATCTGTTTGACCCTTGTTTCTGTTATTCTGTACTATTCTCTATTACTGTTTGTTATCGTTATATCTGTTCACTGGGCTTTTTAAGCTCAGCCGCACGTTTTCTTTTCGTGTGCGGCAGGTTTTTAGATGGAAGCTGGGTTATGGGTGGAGAGTACCTTTGGACTTAGAAGACTGATAGCTATTCTGGATTTAGAAGTGATTAGAAGTTATTATTATTTCGGAATTAGAATTTAGTGGAAGTTCATTTGTAACCTTATAGTATCTGTATTTCATTTGTAACCTTTGATGTATTCTTGTATTGCTAGAGATGTATGCTTTGTTTGATCTGATATGAAACCATTATTGTGATATCTTTACCCTTGTCGGGTTGGGGTGTTACACCCAGACTATCCGGTTCCACATGAAGTTCGCTAGTGTTTTCAGAAGGCAATGTATCCTCTTGATCATCTTCCAGATCATAGAGCCTCCCACTGAATTCTTGAGATATGAGATCCTTTTCAAGAAAATCTGCATACCTAGCAACTATTACTTTGTTTTCAGGAGGGAAGTAAAGGTAGTAACCCATTGTTTCCTTTGGGTATCCTACAAAGATACATTTAACAGATCTCTGTTGCAGTTTATCTGCTGAGTCACGTTTAATAAATGCCTCACAACCCCAGACCTTAAGATAAGACAAGTTAGGCGTTTTCCCAAACCAGAACTCATAAGGTGTCTTATCTACCTTCTTAGTTGGAACCATATTTAGTATGCGAATCGCAGATTCCAAGGCATAATCCCAAAAGGATAACGGCAGAGTAGTAAGATTAAACATAGATCGTACCATATCCAATAATTTACGATTCCTTCTCTCAGATACACCATTTTGCTGTGGAGTATATGGAGATGTGAGATGCTGGACAATTCCATTCTCACTTAGATAATCTTTAAACTCCTGACTTAAGTATTCACCACCTCTGTCGGATCGAAGAGCTTTAATCTTCTTTTCAAGTTGCAGTTCTACTTCAGCTTTGAAAACCTTAAATGTTTCAAACACCTCATGTTTATGTTTAAGTAAATAAACATAACCATAACGGCTGAAATCATCCGTGAAGGTTAAGAAGTAGCTAGCACCTATCTTCGACGTATGCCTAAGTGGTCCGCACACATCAGTATGTATTAAACCAAGTAGATCATCAACCTTTTCAATACGGTTATTAAAAGGTTTCTTTGTCATCTTCCCAGATATACAAGATTCGCACTTATCGAATGACTCATCATTGATATTCTGCAAAAGCCCATCACGTTGCAGCTTTTGCATGTGAGTCTAGCTTATGTGGGCAATTCAACAATGCCAATGATAAGAAGAATCCAAGACATTCTTGACTCTCTTATTTTTGATGCTATAAATCGAATTATAATCACTATGTTCCTTCATATCAATCTCAAAAACACCATTCACAGCAATATCATTGAAATAAAAAACATTATTTAATGAAACAGAAATTTTATTGCCAACAATAGTATGATGAAATCCCATATCCAACAAACAAGAAAAGGAAATGACACCTCTAACAATAGATTGTGCATAATGATAATTATTCAAATTCAGTATCAAGCCCGAAGGCAAAACTAATTCAAAAATTCCTATGGCTTTAACTACTGCTTGTGCTACATTGCCCACTTGCAGAAATTGCTCCCCATAGGCGAGTCTCCTTCCCACTCTAAATCCCTGCAGCGTATTACAAATGTGAATACCGCATCCAGTATCATATACACAGGAATTTAATTTACGAGTTAGTGAAAATAATTCAATCATGAAAAAGTTACCTGAAGTACTGGCTTTCTCAGTCTCACCCTTCATCTTTTTCAATCGCAACTCCTCGAGATATAGAGGACAGTTCCTCTTCCAGTGTCCCATCTCGTGGCAGTGATGACAACCATGATCCTTCTTATTGGGATTTGGCTTATTCTTCTTAGGGGCCTTCTTAGGTTCAAGTTAATAGGTCATAACTTGTCTACCCTTCTCAGCTTTACCTTTCCCCTTATTCCCTTGCGGTTTTGGTTTCTGAACCCTACCCCTTTGTATTACTAGTACTTGTGGAGTAAGAACCTTATCCTTGCCATGTAAACCCTTTTCATAATCAACGAGCATTGCGAGCAATTCCTTTATTGTCTTCCCCGAGCAATGCATGTTGTAATTTTGAACAAAACCACTAAAGTCCTTGTTAAGGGACCTATTGATTAAGTTCACATTAACATTCTCGGCTAAGGCATAGTTCATCTGTTGGAGACGATCGATGTAATCTTTCATCTCCAACACATGATCTCGCACGGGTTGACCATCCTTTTGCCTACAGCTGTGGAATTTATCGATCAAATCATAAAGTTCGACAGCTGGAGGTGTTTCATAGGTTTTCTGGAGTTCATCAAGCATATCCTTAGGAAAGTAGTTCTCAAATTGCTTTTGCAACTTGGGAATCATACTGTGTAGCATTAAGCGTGCTACCTCGTTATGCGCATCATACTCCTTTTGCCATGTTGCTTTGACTTCATCAGATTCAGTCTCAGCAGGCTGCGTAGGGCAAGGCTTTGTCAAATAATCCAGCTTCTTGGTCACTCGCATGACAATCCTCAAGGACCGATGCTAATCATTGAAATTAGGGCCAGTCAGTTTTTCCCTCTCAAAGTGAGCTTTGAAAGCGGAACTTGCAGAAGTGTTGTCGAGTTGAGCCATTTCTACAGAAACAGTTCAAATATTAGTATTCCAATAATACAATTTTTCAAGATAAGAAAATTACCCAGAAAATATAAAATAACCATTTAATTTTCTTGAAAACTAGGATCCAACTTTCCATAGTTCCACTACATCAGTTGATCTGCTAGTAGTGAAAGTACAAAAGATGGTAACTTGTCGTACAATAATCGGCAAAACAATTTCGGACTCCTAGATCATTATGGGAATTACATTTGCCAAACAATTTGCAATGTAAGCATGTTTCTTCCCATCTCATGCTTTAAGTCTCAAGGTCTCACTTATAACTTAATTAAGTCGTCTAATTTAGAAACTTGTAAATTCACATAGTTTCATTACATCAGTTGATCTGCTAGCAATGAAAGTATGTAATTTATGTTGTCATTAATATCTATGCCAAGGTCTCACTTACGCTAGATATTAACTTCAAATGTCTCTTATAATTAGATAGCATGGACTTAAATTTTTTTAGTGTATTTATTTTGATGTTATAATCAAAATATGTATGAAGAAGCATGCACACATCTTCGTATCATATGTTTTCAAAACAATTTTTAATTACCAATTCACTAAGAGTTAAATCAACAAAGTTTTACTTGAGGTATTGGGTTCACCAATCAAAAGATTGCCTACAATTATCGCCCACTATATCCTACTGCTGCATGAGTCAATTCACCCTTAAGATGATTTTGCACAAAATAATAGTGGTACTTGGTAAGTCCAATTTGACGCACAAGCAAGCGGAGAGACATAGTGGAGTCTCTTTAAGGCCACAATTTAATGCGAAACCAACCTTATACGGTTATACCTACCTTATAGTTTGTCAACATTGGGTCCGCCGTTCAACTATTGGTGCAAAAACTCATCAATCAAATTAAAAGTTTATGATTCTAAGTCTTATAAAATTATGTTGTAAATTATTAAATTGCTAGTCTCGCCTGGAAGCAAATTACCGTGCGAAGCGAACCACTTTCGGCACATAAGACTTGGCAACAAAATAATTTACCACATCAAGGTTTCATAGTTATTAGGTCCATTTATTTTTATACCAAAAATTACCCTCGTTTTGCTTACAATTCAAGAACAATTTAAACAAAAAAGGACAAGTAATTTAACAAAAAATAAATAAACACATAATAACGCATATAATCTTAACTATTAAATCATATAGCCACATGCAAACCTTTTGATAAATCCTATTAATAATCTATATGTGAATTATTATGTATATAATTAATAAAACTCCCATTGGTTTTCGAGCGCATTGTACCCAATGGACCACAGACACCAACAATTGGCCGCGTAAGCTTTAATAATTGTATACCACGTTGCACATAACTGATTAATTAATATAATTAATTAGGTCTTCCCTAATTTTAGATTTATCTAAAACATGTAGCACATAAAACAAATCCTAATCCATGAATTCCTTGCATGAAGAATCATGGATTATCCAGGAACGTAACCCTTATTCAAATAAACACATAAACACAACATGTCCTAATTTAGGGTTACAAAACTAACTTTTTATTAAAATAGGGTCGAACCCCCCCCCCCCCAATAAATTATGATTTGAATTTTTTTATGTTCTAAAAAACCCTAAAAAATTCGACTAAAACATGTAAATCCAAATCAAGATTTGATTTTTATTTATGTTTCGGTAATTCAATTACGTGTTAAACGGCTCGTGATGCCACTGTTGGAATTTAAATAACTTGACAATCAACTAAATAAATAAACACATCAAAGAGCATATAGCGAAAGCATGGATCGATTATTTAACACATAAATAGTTTAGCGAATAATAAAAGTAACGTACCTTGATCCTAGCCAAACAAGGATCTAAACTTCTCCTTTCTTGTTCTTGATAAACAATGGATTAACGTGAAACCCCTTACCTTTTTGTTTCACAATCCAAGATGAATAACTAAAGTAAGTTATTACCGAACTCTTGTACACACGTACTATAACCAATCAAGTATTGATGCTAGTGAATGAACACGTAAAACCAAAACAATTTTGTTTAACTTGAAAAGCAATGGATCGACCCACTTATTGTGGTGTACGATCGGTTTAGGAAGAACAAAAGAGGAAGAACACAAATTTAGGGTTATAGCAATGCACAAGGTAAAAGAACTAATAACCCTTCAATTGTATTTATAGGCAAAACCTATCTTGGAGCAAAAGAAATCGACAAGGGTTAGGAAACCCTTGCCACCGATCGGCCAAGCCCAAAGGATGGGGTTCTAGATCTTTCTTTAGCTCCTAATTTCACTTACGGTCCTCCATTTATTCCCTAAAGGTCGTTAGTCAATTCTGTTAATTACTTAACGCCCGTTAGTTATCATTTCGTGACCAAATAATTAAAATACATGACTATTATATATATTAATTATTTACTTGATCATTCATACGTAAAGTGTGCAATCTCTCGGTCCCGGGTTCGATTCTAGTCATACACGAGTTAATATATTTCCACAAACTCTAACATATTCATCCAGTATGTTTGATGTAGATATATAAAATAAGAGCAGCTTTGAAAGTGGAAAACGAGTCGCAACTTTTTAGACAACTAAGAGTCCAAAACGGTTCTGAATAAGCCCATTGCATAGATTTGTATGAATTAAATTAAAAGTGTTAGAAACCAAGCCCATATGCTCAACAGCCAACTTATACAATTTCAAAAATCATGGCATTTTCCCTTAATAATACAACTATCGAAATCTGATTATCGATGTTAGAAAAAATAACAATAATAATAATAATAATAATAATAATAATAAAAATAATAAATAAAAAATAAAAAATATCTGATTATCATTCATTTCAAAATTTTTACATTCAACCTTATATATTAATCTCTCCGTCTCAAAATTATTGTCTCCTTTTAACTTTTTCGGTCTTTATTTTTTAACTTTGACATTAAGTATTTTTATTTATATTACATAATACTTGATGCAAAATATATGAACGAATTGAGTTTTAAATGTATTTTAATTGGTATAATTTTCATCAAGTATTGTATAACACAAACAAAAATATTTATAGTCAAAGTTGAGAAACAAATACCAAAAATGTCAAAGTAGGACAATAATTTTGGGATGGAGGGAGTAAATAACTTTACCTTTAACAAATTTCTTTATACTCCGTACTAAATAAAGCTTGTCTCACTGATATAATTAAAACTGTTTTAATCCTGTCACAATCTGATGACAATAAAAACCTAGTGTATCGATTTAGTTTAAGAGAAAACATCATGTAGAAAGTACAACTTTATAAAAAGCAATGTTTAGAAACCCGGGTCGACCTGGCCGGGTTAATCGGTTTGAACCGGTTTCGAAAAAAAAAGGGGTAAAAAAACTGGGTTTTTAAAAAACGGGTTAACAGGTTAGACCCGCTGGGTTTTAAGTGACCCGGGTTAACCCGGTTCTCGAAACCCTGTCGGGTTTGGTTTATTTCATTTTTCTTTAATAGAAAACCGGGTTGACCCGGTGGTCGAACTGGTTGAACCAGGTTGACCCGGTAGTCGAACCGGGTTGACCCGGTTTAAAAAAAGAATTTTTTTTAATAGAAAACCGGATTGATCCGGCGGTCGAACCGAAAACCCGGTGACTAAAACAAAGTTTATCAAAAGTGCAAAAAGTATTTCTTATAAACCAAAAAAAGTTTATCAAAAGACTTTTAAGGAGGTCACAACTAAAAAGATAAAGATGTATAAAAACCGCTTAAATGAAAAACACTTATTGCGTCACTTTTTCTATAAACGAGTAAGAGGAACCCGTCGCGTTGCGGCGGGGGTGTTTGCAGGGTTTTTTTTAATCATCGTTCGGAAGTAGACGATTAAATTTTGTCACCAACGTAGATTGTTACATTGTAGCAGCTTTTGTTTACAAAAGGTCCATGTTTCAAGCCTAGTGGCATGAATATTTGTATATTTCTTACAAAGAAGATGGTATATACCTATTATGTGTAGTCAGGTTACTTATCTTTCACGAGTGTGATTCCTATGCACCAAATTCAAAGTAAGGTCCATATCATTATCTGCAAAAAAAGGATGATCCACTGTAAAACTAAAACCATAAACGGGAAAACAATAATCTGCAAAAAGGGATGATCCAATGTAAAACTAAAACATTAACCGGGAAAACAAATATTTAATCAGTTACTTGTACGGTATATGTAAGGCTATATCTAAGGATAACTAATGAAAAGTCGGAAACGGCCATGTTAATAACGCATAATGTTAAGTGATTTTGATATTTTTATTGAGGAAATATGGAATTGGAAAAAAAAAAAAAAGAAAGGAAAAACAAATAATCATCAACCTGTTTGTACTTATGACTATTAAATTGTAGTAACAACAACCTTAAAGACTTTTAGAAGAACACCTGAAAATCAGTTTTTACAAAAAAGAAAAAAAAATGGGTCATTGTTGTAGCAAACAGTCCACATGAAGTAAAAGAACATTACAGATCCAACACAGTCGTAAACCACTGATCGTGTATAGTATCCCCGAACCCAACATACTGGGCCGGGTATACTTATAACTTGAACCGCGGCAGAGTCAAGACGGAAAAATACACATTGTAGACTCCAGCCTTGCCAAGCCAGGACAAGAACATGCCCCGGTCTCCCTAGGCTGGGCCGGAACACATCATTGGCCGTAGCCGGACAACCACGCTGCCAAAAGCTAGATCTTGTGGGATCGTGTCTCCCACTTGATCTGACACCTACCTGCTAGGTATGGCGCAATTCGGCTCTGCTCTGACACTGACCTACTCGGTAAGGTGTAAGTCAACTCGCAGAGTCCCGAGGCAGCTACAGTAAGTATATTGGTAGTATAAATACCTCCATCTCATTTATTACTCTCAACTAACAGCATTTACTTCCACCTAGTTCGTACTTACACTTTCTATCCCAAACAATATACTTACTCTCACACCGGAGGCCAACCGCGGAAGCCCCCTTCCGCGGTAAGACTAACGGTGTTACTTTCTCTTAGCAGCTCACGAAGTACTTAGCACAAGATCTGTACCCGCCAAGAGCTAGTCTAACCTAGGTCTGGTAGTGTGCCCAAGATTTGTTCTAACAAGTTGGCGCCATCCATGGGACTAGTTACACAACTGCGTTTCTAAAATAAAATAGAAAAACTTTACCATGAGCAATCAAACAAACAATCCCTCCCCATCCCAAGAGCCTTCCACAGTACGGAACACTCGTGAGAAGGGGAAGGGGAAAGAAGGAGAGCACCATTCAGACTCTCTTCCAGACGAGGCAATAAGGGCGTTCTGCGACAAGCATTATCACCAACTATTGCCCTTAATAACTGAAAAGGTCCATGCGGAGAAGATGGGACAATTAAATACCCGTCTCAACTTCGATGACGAGTCATAGGGGAATTCACACTCCCGAGAGCCATCTCGATATGTTGAACCAAGAGACAGGAGAAAGCGGAAGACAAGCCACAGTGCGAGGCCTGAACCTTCCGAAAGTTCCTACTCTCGGAGTGTTTTCTCCAGACTTAGTAAAGAACCCGAAGATAACGAGGAAAGGGCCAAGCACTCCCGGTCGGTCGTTTTCACTCGTTTAGGGGAAAGAAGAGAAGGTGTTAAGTCACGTTTGGGGGAGAGAAAGCCGGACTTATTTTCTCGGCTTAAGTCCAAGAGCTGCGCTCGAAGGGAGCGTAGAGGTAAAGCTAGACGTTATAGACGAGACGGACGACCTTTTGTGGAAGAAAGTCCGGATAGCCCAAGAAGAAGAACTCCAAGTCCGACCTACAGCCGCACCCCCCGCTCAAGGGGGAGGGGCGGCGGATCTGGATCCGCCTGCTCCGGTTCCACGAGTCGAAGGGACCGAACACCGGAGGGAAATGGAGACAATGATGGAGGATATTGGGAAGCCGGGTCTGGGAGGAACAAAGGGAACGCGGACGATCTTTATCGCCCGTGCGACATCGATGACAAGGACCCTTTCACGCAAAGAGTCAGAAACTTCGAGTTCCCAAAGAGGACCCGGATGCCCTCCAATGTCAAAACTTACGACGGAACGGGAGAACCGGAGGACCACTTAAAAATTTTCTGTACCGCGGCTGAAGTCGAGCGATGGGCTATGCCCACTTGGTGCCACATGTTTAACTCCACCCTAATGGGCCACGCTAGGATGTGGTTCGACGAACTGCCGGCAGAAAGTATAGATAGCTTCAAAGTCTCCGCAAAAGTTTCTTATCCTACTTCCTCCAGCAGAAGAAATACACCAAAGATCCGGTGGAACTCCACCTTATCAAGCAAAGAGAAAGAGAAACAACGGCAGTGTTTGTTGACCGCTTCAAGGCAGAAAGTATGCATGTGAAGGGCGCCCCTGAATGCATGAAGGTTTTGGATTCATACACGGGATCAACAATCCAGAGCTGATCAGAAGGCTCAATGATAAAATCCCGAAGATAGTTGACGAAATGTGGAAGGTTACCACGGCCTTCATCCGTGGTGAAACTGCCGCGGAAAATGTGTCAAGAAAAAAGCAAGACCGCTCTTCATGGAAACCTAACGAAGGGGATCCCGGGTTATCCATCAACCAGAATTTTGAAAGAAAAACAGAATTTAAAGGGCGTTCAAGGGCAGACCGGAGAAAGAATGACCGGTTCACGCCCCTCACAAAAACGCCGAAGGAGATTTTGGCAATGGACGCGGTAAAATTCACAGCTCCACCGCCTATGGCAAGCTCGGTGGAAACAAGAAACAAAGACAAATACTGCCAATTCCACAGAGAAAAAGGACACCATACAGATGAGTGTTTCCAATTGAGAAAGCAGATTGAGGAGGCGGTCAGGTCCAGCCAATTAGCACACTTGGTAAAGGAGATCAAGAACGGAAGCCAGAAGGGCGGAACCGCTAAAGGCAGTAAAAAAGAAACCGCGGCCAAAGATAAGGCTCCACCATATTCATGATACGAACCTGGCAACGAAGTGTGAAACAGAAGGTATCCTCTAATACCGAGCCTAATTTGGAAATATCCTTCCCTCCAATAAAGGAAGACGACTGGGATGACCATCCGTTGGTAATAAAGGCCGGAGTGGGCGGACACCGCGTACACCGGATGTACGTGGACAACGGAAGCGCCTCCGAAGTCCTTTACGAACATTGTTTTAACCGACTAAGCCCAGAAATCAAGAAAAGAATGATCCCCGCTACTGCCCCTCTCCTCGGTTTCAGTGGCGAGTTATCATGGCCTTTGGGGCAGATCTTGCTGGAGGATACCTTAGGTGATGAAGAAAAATCTGCTAGCACTTGGAAGAACTTCATGGTAGTTAGATCACCTTCTTAATACAATGGCTTAATCGGTCGGCCGGGGATAAGACAGCTTAAAATTATCCCTTCCACGGCCCACGGTATGATTAAATTCCCCACCCAGGGTGGAGTAGTCACCTTATATAGTGACAAAGCCATTCTAGTAGAGTGCCAAATGATCACGGAACCCCAACCGCAACAAGGTCCTGAGGAAACTCCGTCAAAAGATGGAATTCAAGTAGCGATACACCCAGAATTTCTGGACCAGACAGTCACTATAGGGGGAAGCTTGATAGATCCGAGGAAGAAGGACATGTGTGAATTGCTAAAGAGCAATCTGGATATCTTTGCCTGGCAACCATCGGACATGACCGGAGTGCCGCGGAGCGTAGCAAAACACAAACTGAACATCCGGGAAGGGTATGCCCCGGTAAGGCAAAAGAAACGCGGGTAGGCCCCGGAACGGAACAAAGCAATTAACGAGGATGTTGCAAAATTAGTAGAAGCCGGTATAATGAGGGAGGTCCACTACCATGACTGGCTGTCAAACCCGGTCCTGGTCAAGAAGAGCGACGGAAGCTGGAGAATGTGCGTAGATTTCAAAGATCTGAACAAAGCATGCCCGGAAGATTGTTACCCTCTTCCGGAGATCGACTGGAAGATTGAATCCCTCTGCGGATACACCTTTAAATGTTTCCTGGATGCATACAAAGGATACCACCAGATACAGATGGCCGTAGAAGATGAGGAAAAAACCGCGTTCCACACAAACCAAGGGATTTTTTGCTACAAGAAAATGCCCTTTGGATTAAAAAATGCAGGAGCCACATACCAGCGTCTAGTGGACAAAGCCTTCGAAAAACATATTGGAAGTAACCTTGAAGTATACGTCGACGATCTGGTTATCAAGAGCCATTCGGAGGTGGAAATGTTAAGGGACGTGGAAAAAACCTTCATGACTCTCCGAAAGATAAATCATGAAGTTAAACCCAAAAAAAGTATACCTTCGGAGCAGAAAAGGAGTATTCTTGGGCATGTGATCAGTAAGAAGGGAATCAGGCTTGCCCAAGAAATCCGAGGTCGTTTCCCGCTACCCTCACCGCGGACTCTTAAAGAAGTGTAAAGCTTAAACAAAAAATTGGCTAGTCTGAACCGTTTTTTATCAAAGTCCGCGGAAAAGTCCTTACCGTTCTTCAAGACACTGAAGAAATGTATTAAAAAAAGCGACTTTCACTGGGTACTGGAAGCGGAACAGGGATTCAAAGGGATGAAGCAACACATCGCCAATCTTCCCACCCTCACGGCTCCCCAACCAAGAGAAGAACTAATCATGTATGAGAGGATTCGCTTCGATACACTTGAAGGGTGTTAGTCCTTTGTAACTTTGTGTATATGATATATTTGAGTGCGAAATCTACTTAACCACACTTAGAAGGTTATTTGGATATGGAAATGGAACAGTTATGTTTGTTATAGAACAATAAGCACAGAAAGTTTATCACCAAACGATTCAATATTATTCAAAATAATACGAGTGATCTTCACTATCACTAGGGTTACAAAACCTTGAATCTTAATGTTTTTATGACTTGTGATATTGTTGTGTTTGTTCTTTTCTCTTAACAGATATTCAACATGAATTAAGCACTTACTAATATCTAGACTAAGATCTCTCATTTATAGTCCAAGAGAGATCTTTACAAATATTGTCAAGTCTAATCGAACACATGCTTGAGAGTGTCAGTCATTAAGATACGACATGTATCTGTGTTTACAACTTGTTACTGAATACTTTGTCTAAAAGATATTATCTACCGTGTATTGTTGACTATTATACACATAATATCTTTGTATTCTTATCCAACCAGCAGTAGAATACTTCAACAGTTATCCACTCAGCAGTAGAATCTTCTTCCACCAGCAGCAGCATCATTCAGCAGTAGCATGTTTAATGCTAGCAGTAGAATCAAATGCACTAGCAGTAGAATGATACTTAGAGTATTTCTTTGAGTAGAAACGATCTTGTGAACATGTAATTTCCAATACTAATCTTCAGAACATTTGATTCCCAACAATCCTCCCCTAAACATGTGAATCCTTTTCAACATGTTTCTGAATTAAATTATGATTGTGAGGATCTTTCAAACACTTCTTAGTCAGACCCCTGATCTGAGCTATCTTCTGTTCTTCAAGATTAAATATCTTTCTCAGTGACTCATCTGCCATTTTCTTTTGACTTCAACAATATTAGTACCAATCTTCAAGCTTCAAGCAAAGCCTAAAAGATTGTGCAATTTCCTTGGATGGAGGAATTATAAAGGCAATGCTGCTGTGTATCTTGGATGCTTGTTTCAACAAGTGAAATCATCTATCAGCATGCCTTTGTAATGATGAACAAACGTAGTGAACAAAATTGAAACTGAAAGAACCTAGATAGAACTTTCTCCTTTGGAATGCTTCCATCCCTTTTGAATATATATAATACTCCCAGAATCAACTCTGTTCAGTCTTTTTCAACCTCCATGTCATCATCTTGTATGCTCTTGTCTTTTCCTCCCTTACATTTGGTTAATCTTCCTTGGGCTTTATTTCCTCCCCTGAGATATTTCTTCCCCTGAGATGCAAATAACATTTTATCCTCCCCTGTTTGGAAGATCTCTCACTATCATCCCATCATTATCTGAATCTACCAATGTGAACTTGTTTTCAGACAATGTTGTACATGAAGCCATCAATTCCTTAAGAGTTTATGTGCTGCCCTCATCACTTCTAGGTGTGTTAACTCCTATGAGAGGTGATTCATGGGGCATTTGATCTCATTATCTATCAATGGGATGGTTTTTGCTGAGTCCCTTTGAAAAATCCTTTTTAAGAAACTTTTGACTTAGCAGTATGTTCATGATTTTTTTATTGAAAAATCATACTGCATTCAACCATTTTGAAGGGATTAAGTGTATAACAAACACTTAATCAAGAATGCGGTTTAAAGCAACCTCTGGTTGTGTGAGAACCAATGTTTTTCAGTTATAAATAACTGCCTGGTGTAAAGATAAACCTATTCAAAAGGCTTTCTTGACAGGGTTTCCAGCTCATAGCAATTGTTGCCTCTAACACAAGTGTTAGATTCACTTTTACTAGCTGTTCTTTCTATCAGATGTCCTTAGACTTGCTCATTATACTTAAAAGTATAAAATGATAGAAAATGAGTTGTGTCAGTTACTATCTGACCAACTGAGCCATCAAGTCAATGTGAAACATGATAACTAGATTTCAAGAATTAAGTTCTAAGGAATTTAATTAACTTAGGTGTAAAACTTTGTTACAAAATTCCCAAACTCAGTCCATCATAAATCTATTATGTCAGCAAGAGATATCGTCATTCTGCTGCTTCCATTTCACTTGAAACATCCTTTTTATTCAATGTTCATACCTGAAAATGTTAGTCCAAAACCAAGAAACAAAAATGCAAAGCATATGTCTTATAGCAGTATCATAATAATGACTAACAAATATGAACTTAACAAACAAAAAATTTGTACCAGCAGCACAAACTTTTCACTAACATAGTATTTTAATAAAGCCAGCAGTACAATCAAAAATTTATATACAAAAACACATAGTTTTAAATCATTGAGGATTAAGCATCCCAATACTTACTACCAAGTACTGAAACCTTCCAACATCAAAAGCTTTTGTAAGAAGATCTAAAAAGTTGTGATCAGAATCAATTTTAAAGAACTTGAATCAACTTTTTCTCATTACAATCTCTAATAAAATGATGTCTAATTTTAATGTGTTTTGTTTTAGAATGTTGCACTGAATTTTTAATTATGCAAATTGTACTACTATTATCAATATGAATTGACAGTGTTCATGAAAATTATACACATAGTCAAGAAGTTGGTTTTGAAGCCATAGGACTTGACCACAGCAACTTGCAGCAGCTACTATTCAGCTTCAGTTGTTGAAGTAGCCACAATTGTTTGCTTCTTACACTGCCATGAGATAAGTCTACACCCAAGGAATTGACATCCTCCAGTTGTTGACTTTCTGTCCAAGCTAGCACCAGCATAAACACTATCCAAAATGCTACCAATTTAAAAGGTGATTCTCTAGAATACCATAGACCCAACCTAGGTTTTACCCTTTAGATATCTAAAAATCCTCTTGACAGCTGTTAAAAAGAGAAAACCCCCCTTTTTGGGTTTCTTTTAAATTTTTCACAAGCCCCAAACAGAGAACATGATATCAGGGCTTGATGATGTGAGATACATTAAAGAAAAAAATCATAGATCAGTAATGTGTACATCTACATTGGGCTCCCCTCAAATCTTTAAAAAATGGCTTCTCAATTTCCCTTGTGTGCTTGCCATTTTTTAAACAGCAAAATGAAATTTTCTAAGTATCTCTGCAACATAAATTTTTCTTGACTAAAAAATATGCCCTTTTTTTCAAAAATAGGATTGCCAAACTTTTTGCAAAACCCAAAAAAAGAATGTAATTTTCCCCCCTGGAACCAAATTTTAAACTTAACAAAGGGAAAAAGCTTTTCAAACTCCAAACACATCTCCTTTCATTGTAGATCCAAACATAATAAACATCCACATACATCTGAACTAGCAAAAATCACTCTTGTCTCTTGATGAAAAAATTTTAAAATCATTTTTCCCTCTTTGAAATCCATTTTTTAATTAAGTAGGAAACTAGTGTTTCAAACCCGCCATGGTGCTTGATGAAGGCCATAAAAAAGCCTTAAAAACTCGAAAACTTTTTCTGGATGGATAGGATCAATGAACCCCCGGAGGTTGTGAGACATACAAACCCCTTCTTCAATAGTACCAAATTAAAAAAAGCACTCTTAACAACCCCTTTGATAAAAGTGAAGCCTATAAAAGGAACATTTAACTAAGAAAAGCCCCCAAAAAACCTCAAGTTCCCGGCCAACCCGGGGGCAAAAACCCCCATCCCTAGTCCCCCCCCAAAACCCTTTTTCCCTGTTTTGGGATCCCCCGGGCTACTAACAAAACCTTATTCCCCCAATCACTAAGCCCCCTTTCAAATTCCCTTTTTTTTCCTTTTAAAACCCCCTCTAGTGCCCCAATTTCCTTTTTTATCTTTAGGTAAATTTAACTAAAACCCAAAAAAACCTTTTTGAATCTTAAAAATTAAAAAAAGCCCCCCTTTTTGCATTTGCCCCTTCAAAACCCAGCTTTTAAAACTCCCAGGGCTTTTTAAAAAAATGTTCTTTGGTTTCGCCTGGGGAAGAAAACCATACCCAAAAAACAAAAAGTTTTTAAAAAATCCAAAGCTTTCTTTTGGAAGCAAAAAAAAGCAAAAAAAAAAGGCCCCCTTTTTGGGCCCCCAAAAACATCAGTTTGGTTTTCCCTTTTTTTTCCCCAAAAAACCTTTAATTTTAAAAACTCCCCCAATTCCCCCAAAATTTTTCCCCAGGGAGTGGACCTTTTTGGGAAACCCCCGGGGGGTGTGAGTAAAAGGGAAATTTATAGTTAGGTGAGATTTAAAAACAAACCACCTCTTTTTTTCCCTTTGAAATCTCTTTATTTTTTAGTCTAAAAAGGGCCCGCATTTAAAAAAACAAATTTGGCCTTTTAACAGTAGAAAAAAATTAAAAACCCTACAATAGAATGGGCCCGTTCCCACAGTACATCCCTCAGCAGAAAAAATTTTGTTTTTTCCTTGGTTTTCCCTCTTCCCTTTTTGTTTTTATCTTCCCAAAAACTTCCTTTTTGCTTTAACCAAAAAAAGAAAAAATTCCCCTCATTTGTTTGCGTTGAAAACCACCCTGGTTTCTTTTTTGGGGAAACCCCCCCAGATCCTTTTAATTTTTCCCCCCCTTGTCTTAAAAAACCCGCCCCATTTTTGTTTTTTTGGGCCCCGAAAAATCATTAAAATTTCTTTCAAAAAACAGGGACAATTAAAATTCCCCTAGAATGGGTTTTTTTTTGGGTCCCCAAAGGGTCCCAAAAAAAGCCAATTAGGACCCTTTAACCCCCGCTACATTTGGGTTAATTCTCCAAAAAAAAACCACATGCAGGTTTTTTTTATCTACCTTTTATTTCCCCAAGTTGTAAAACCCCCTTTAAAAGGGTTTGCTAATTTAAGAAAAATCCCCAAATCAGAATCCCTTCATCCCCCCCTTTGCCCTCAAACTTTTTCCCAAAATGGGCCCCAAAGGTTTAAATTTAGAAAAAGTCACATTTAAAAAAATCCAAAAAATTCCCCAAGAAATTTTCCCCAATTTCCGGAGGTTTTTTTTCCTTAAAAAAAACTCATATGAAAGTCCCCTTAAAGGGGGATTTTAACCAAAACCCAAAACCCCCTATTTTGAACATTGCAAAACAGTGTTTTACTGCTTTTAAACCCCCCAAAAAAGGGTTTGGCAACTTAAAAAGTCCCGGGTAACCAAAGGGTTTAGCAAACTTCCCCAAAGAGTGTTTTTTTTTTTCCCTTTCCCGCAAATTTTAATTTTTTCTGAGGAGTTTTTTTAAAACCCAAACTAAAAATTCCCCCTTTCCTAATACCCTTTTTTTTTCCCTTTCGAATTTCCCCCCTTCCCCCTAAACCCATTTTTAAACTCCCCTCCCCCTTTTTCACAAACCCCAATGACTTTTTTTCTCTTTTGCCCCTTTCTAAAAGGTTTTTTTTATTCCTGAGGTTAAAAGGAAAAATCCCCTTTAAGGGGGCCCCAAAAAGGTTTTTCCCCTCCCCTTTGTAGTTTAAAAAAAAAAAACCCATGGAAAAACAACCCCATAAAAACCCCCCAAATAATAACTAGAAAAAAAATAAACCTTTTTAAAAGCATCATGCTTTTAACCCCGAAAAATAGGGGCCCCCAAAAAAATTTCCCCCTAAAAAATAAACCCAAAGAAAATTTATCAATAGAGTTTAAAAAAAAAATTTTGGGGTTAAAAAAAGTGGGGTTTTTTTTTGTTTTTTTCCTTTAAAAACAAGCAAGGCCAAAGTTTTTGGGGGCCCTTTTTTTAAATCGTTTTTTTAGGAAAACCCCCCTTTCCCCAAACCATTCCTTTTAACCAAAAATTAAAATTTTTGGTTTTTAAGTTAATGTGACCCAAAACCTTCCTATCCCCTAACAAAAAATTTCCCTCCAAAGGGGCCCCCCTTTTTCAACAAGACAAGGTTTTAAAAACCCTTTTTTTGGAACCAAAGGGGTTCCTTTATACAACACTGTAACATGTTTTCCCCCCTTTTTTAATTCTAAAAAAAAGAAATTGACTTTTCCAAAACAGGCCCCTCCCTTTTTAAAAACAAAGAAAGGGACAAAGGCCAAAATTTAGTGGGCAGTAAAAAAAACTTTGGGGTTTTTTTTTGGGCCCCCAAAATTTGTTTTAGACACTTAAAAAAAAAAAATAAAAGTTTTAAGCTCCCCTTTTTTACATAGACACAAACCTTTAAAAACTAAATTTTTTCCCGTTTTTTAAATTTTAAACCCTTTAAACCGGGAAAATTTTTTTCACCAAAAAAACCCCCTTTCCCCAAAAGGGAAAAATAGCCCCCCCATCTTAAAGTTTTGAAAAAAAACCCGAAAAAAGGACTTTTTTGCCTGTCCCCCTGTACCTTGAACATCCCACTATCGGAAAATAACCTTGATCCTCTTGGTTTTTTATAAAAATTTTTCCCCCCCGCAAAAAAAATTAGGGAAAAAATTATTTTTTTTTTTTCCCTTTGGGGGGGCCCCAAGCCCCTTTCTACTTGGGTTTTGCCTTTTTGCCCCCAATGTAAAATTTTAATTCCCAAAAAAAAGGGTTTTTTGCCCCCAAAATTTGGGTTTTAAAAAAACCCAACATGGGTAAAGGGCCCCTTTAACCCAACCCTTTGCCCCGTGGGTTTCCCCCCACAGTAAAAAATGAACCCACATGCTTAGCATAGAAAACCCGCTAAACCCTTTGTAGTTTTTTTCCCTTGGGTTTTCCCAAAATTTTGGGTTTTTTTTTGGGCCCCCTACTATTGTTTTTAAAAGGGCTTTTTGAAACAGTCCCCCCTTTGGGGGCATGTTTTTTAAAGTTTTTTTTTTTGCACCTTTTTTGCTGTTTTTTTTTGGGGAAACCCTCCAAAATGGTTTAGCAGTTTGGGGAAAAACCTTTCTTGGGCCAAACAATACGAACTGCTTTTGGGGAACTGCTCCCCGGGTTTTGTTCTCTTAAAAATTTTGAGGAAAGTTTAAAATTTAAAGGGGTTTTTTTCCCTTTTTTAATTTCCCCCCCCTATTGGGTTTTTTATACCCAGATAACCCCCCTTTTGGTTTTCAAAAAGCTTTCAAGGAAAGGGGCCCAAATTTTTCCCAAAAAAACAAAACAAAGCTTGTTATAAAAGTCCCCAAAATTCCCTCCCCCAATTTTTGGGGAACCTTTTAAAGGGCCAATTTTCCCAAATTTCCTTTTTTGGTTTTCCTTTTGGCCTTGTTTTTTTTTGGGTTTTTGTAAAATTTTTTCACAAAAAATCTAACTGGTTTTCCTAACATGTTTTAAAAAAGGGTTTTTGGGTTTTTAAAGGGCCCATCCCCGTATTTTGTTTTTTTAAATATCCTTTTTGGAAACCCCTTTGGGTTCCCCCTTCCTTTTTCCCCCTTTAACCCCCTTCAGGTTTTTTGACATAAAAACCCGTTCATCTTCATCAAACAAAACAAATACCCAGTCCCCTTCCCCAAAGAAAACCCCCCCACTCCCATTTTGATCTTCCCCATTCCAAAAGGACCCTTTTTCCCTCAGGAAAAAGAAGTTTTTAAATTAAAAATTTTCCCCTTTCTTTCCTTTTGGTTTTAAACAACCCCAAATTTCTTTGTTTTTTTTCTTTTACACCATATTGGGAGCTCAAGTTTTTTTGAAATTCCCGGGAAAAACCTGAAATTTTTCTTTGGTCCCAAAAACCCGGGGGGTTTAGGGATTTTCCCCTGAAAAGGGGGGTGGGACAGCATTAAAAATCCTTTAACCCCGAACCCTTTTGCCCTATTAAATTTACTTGACCCTTCTATCATGTTGGGTTTTTTTCACCTCAAAAAGCCCTGTTCTAGTGTTTTTCCCCGTAGTCCCCCAAATTTAAAAAAGGTTTTTTCAAATTTCCCCTTTTTGGGGTCCTATCATAAACCCCCCTCCAAAAGCTTAATTTTCCCGCAACCCCTAAAGGGAATTTTTTTTTTGTTCCCCCCAAAAAAGACTTTTGGTTTTTTTTTAAAAAAACCCGTACCCCCCGGGGAAGGGAAAAAATTAAATTAATTTTAATATTTTTTGGGGGTTTTTAAATTTTTTTGGGGTTTTTTAATTTAAAAAAAGAAAATGTGGCCAAGTTTTTGGGAAAAAAAAATGGAAAAATTTGGAGGGAACCCACCCCCCGCCCCCAAAAAACCCCAAACCCCCTATCATCAAAAAAGGGTTAAAAAAACCCAAGAAATTGGAAAAAAACCCCGGAAAATTTTTTGGAGAGTTTTTTAGGTGGGTCCCCCACCCTTAGCAAAAGAAAAAAAAGAGGGAAAACCCAAAAAATTAAACACTTTAACCCCCCCATTCCCACATTTTTTTAAAAAGGGTCCCAAAAAGCCCCCTTAAAAAGGGAAACCTTAAAATTTTAACCTCTTCATCTTGTAAGTGGTTTTTCCCCCCCCAAATTTTTGGAAAAAATTAAAGGGTTTCCCTATGGTGGGTTTTTTTAAAGATTATGGGGGCCCCTTTAAAATTTGTATCCCCCTAATTGTATTAAAATTTGTGCAAGGGAGCCAATTTTTAGAAGCCCAAAACAACTCCAAAATAGGAAAAACTTTTGAAAGGGTTGGGGGGTAAGTTATGAATAATCCTTGTAAAAAGTTTTTTTTATGTTAAAATTTAAAGCTTGTGTTTAAAAGTGATTTTTTAAAAAATGGGGCTTGTGAAGGAATGAAAAACTTTTTGGGTCCCCCAATTTCAGTTTTGGTTAAAAAGCTAATTTTTAAAAATTTCCCTTTCCCTTTGGGGGCCCCCAAAGGGGGGGTAAAAATTTTCCCCTTTGGGTCTCCCCTTTTTTAAATTTTAGGAAAATTGGGGGGGTTAATTCCCCCAATTTTCATGTTTAATGTGATGTTTTGAAATTTTAAACCTTTGGGGATACCTTTTCTTTAAAACGTTTTTTGCTTACGGGTTTTTTTTTGATGTTTAATGGTTTTTTTTAAAAGGTTTTTTTAGCGGAAGGGAAACCAAAGGGGAAGGAATCTTTCCAATTGTAGTCGTGAAAATGAAGCAAAAGCTAAAATTTAGAACCCAGCCCCAAAAGACCATAAAACCCCTTGGAAACCCCGTAATTTTGGGGAAATTTTGGGAAACCGAAGAGCCCTTTTTTGTTGGGCCTTTGGTAATTAATTTTTAAATTTTGTGGGGCCCCTTTTGTTTTTAAATTTTTGGGTTCCCTTTTGTCCCCAAAAAATTTTCCCTTTTTTTTTTCATGAAAAATTTTTTGGGGCCCGGGAATTTTTTTAAAGGGTTTTGTGGGGGCCCCTTTGTTAAAATAAAGAAGGGAAAAAAGAAATTGACACTAAAGGGTTTTTTGGCATGAAGCCCGGGCCCCCCCCCCCAAAAAAGAAGGGGTTCCCCGGGTTTTTAAATTTGGGAACCCCAAATTTTTTAATTGACCCAAAAAAACGTAGTAGGCCCAAAATTTTTAGGTAAAAAAGGGAGTCCCTAAGGGTTTTGTTTTTTAGTGAAAAATTTGGTTCCCAAAAAGGGTTTTTTTTTTGGCCAAAAAACCCCCCCTAAATTTGTAAAAAGTACCCCTTTGGGGTTTTCCCCCTTTGGGGAAATGGTTTTTTTTATGAAAAAAGAAAAACCCATTGAAATTTTCCCAAAAAGAAACTGGAAAGTTTTGGGGTTAAAGGTTTTCGAGGGTTCCCGGGGGGTCGGGTTTTTCCGGCCAAAAAGGGGTTTTTGGGAAAATGAATTTTTGGGGAAAAAAGCAAAGGGCCCGGAAACCCCCCCGGGGGTTCCCCGACCCCGCTTTTTTGGGGGGCCCCCCCGGCCCCGGCTTTTGGGAAATTTTTTTTCGGCCGGCCGGTTTGGGCCTTTTTGTTTTAGAAATTTTTGGGGATTTTCAAAAAAATTTATGTTCCTTTTTAATTTCCCTAATTCCCTCCCCCCCCAGGTTCCCTGGGGCCCAAACCCTCATTTTTTTAAGGTAAAATTTTAAAATGAAATTTCCCCCTTTTAAAAAAAAAAAGCCCTCAAAAAGGGTTTTTGGGGGTTTTTTTAAAACAAAATTTTTTCAGTTTTTTTCAAAAAGGGGTGTCCAGTAAAGTTCCCCCCAAAAAATTTAAACCCAAAAATTTTGTGTAAAAATTTTTTTTAAAATTTTTTTTTTCCCAAAAACCCGGGAAAGGGGGGGTTAAAAATTTGGGCCCAAAACCAAAAAAAAAAGCCAAAAATTCCCAAAATTTTTTTTTTGTAAAAAAAAATGATCTTTTTTTCCCAAAAGGGTTTTCCCCAAACCACAATTTTAAAAAGTCCCCCCCACAAAAAAACCCTTTACGAGTTTTTTACTTACTTTTTTTTGTTGGGCAAACAAAAATGTTTTGGGGTTAAAAAATTTTTTTAGTTTTTTTTAAGGGGGTGGGGGCAAAAATTTTTAAAAAACAAACCCTTTAAAGAAAAATTTTTTAACCTCAGTAAGAAAAACCCCTGAGTGCCCCCCTCCCATGAAAATCATCTTCCCTTTATTTTAACCCATGAAACCCCCCAATCAAAACCTTTGCCCATCAAAAAACTAAACCAAAAGCTTGAAATTTGGCCCCAAAACCTCCCTTTTTTTGGAAATGGGTTTCCCAAAAACCCCCTATTCGCTAACCCTTTCCTTGGGGGCCTTCTACAAATTTTCCCCCCCAGAAGGGGCCCCCATTCCCCTGTGGCCCCGTTTTTTAGCACCTACCTTTTTACTTAACCAAAAACCCGCCCAAAATCATTGTTTTCCCGATTGGGGGACTTTCTTCCCCCCTCCCTTTGGGGTAGAAAATTTTTTTTAAACCTCAAAGCCCAAAAAGAGAAATTTTTTCCCCCTTTTTTAAAAAGGGCCCCCTTTTCCCCCCCGAAAACATCATCAAAAAATTTTCTTTGGGGGTCCCCCTTTATAAAAATTTTAAACATAGACCCCCAATTCCCCTTTTGCCCTTTTTAGAAAAAAGGGCCAAAAAAAAAAACAAATCCCTTTTTCATCCAAAATAACCCCCTGGTACTGCTTTTAAGAACCCCAGCCCCGCACCAACCCCCATCAAAAAAACTTTTAAACCCCCCCCCTCTTTACTTGGATTTTGGGTTTCTAAAAGTTGACCCTTAAATGCCAGGGTTCCCCCCGTAAAAAAGAACCCCAGTACCCCTTTCCAAATTTTTTTTTCCCCCTTTAAATCTTTTTTTCCACCAAAAACCTTTTAAAAAATTTCCCCATAAAAAATCTTTTTAGTTTTCCCTGGTGGGGCCCCAAAGGGCCCGGCTTAAATTTTTTCCAGACGAACCCAAAAATGTATAGCCCCCCCATTCCCAGTAAGGGTTCCCCCAGAAAATTTTTTAGTTCAAATAATTTTTTAGGTTTTTTTTCCAAAACCCCCCAAAAATAAACAAGTTGGCCCCTTTAAAAAAATATTTTCCCGAAGCCTAATTTAAACATAAGGTCAAGAATTCCCAAAATATTTGGAGAGGAGAAGTTTTTCAAACTGCTGCTTTAAACAGGGGGCCTTTTTGGGGTTTTCCCTTTTGGGCTTTCAATTTTTCCCCCCCATACTTGGCAACAATAGCCAAAAAAAATGACTTGGGGATTTTTTGAAAATTGCTGAAGGTTTTTTTAAAAATTTTAAACCCTTGGGGGTGGGGCCCTCAACAGCAAGCCTTTTCCCTTGCCTTTAGGTTTATTTTTTCCCTTTTTTATTTTTGTCCCTTTTGCAATGTTTTGGGGGGGGTTTTTTTTCAGAGGTTTTTTTCACCAAATTTGGCCCCCTCCCCCCTTGGGTGATGTAGTGGTTTTTAAGGCTGGTTAAAAATTTTCCCCTCCTTTCCCAAAGAAATTTCCCAAAGTGCCCTATCCCCCTTGGGGAAAATTGGGAAAAAACTTTTTTTCCCATTCCACCTCCCCCCATCCCCCAAAAAATCAAATTTTGTTTTTAAAAGGGGTTTTTTTTGGGGAGCAACATTGGCCCCCCGAATAGATTCCCCCCGTTTTTCCCTTTTCTTCTTTTTTCCCTCTTCCCCAAATTTAAAATATCAGCCCCTTTCCTGAAACCAAAACCCCGAGAGGATTCCCCCCTTTTGATAAAACCCTTTAAGGGTTTTTTTAGTCCCCTTTGGGGAACTTTGGGGTATAAAAATATGTTTTTTAAATTTTTAAAATAAAAAAAAGGGGACGGAATCTACTTTAAAAACCCCTTAGAAGGTTAATTTTTTTTAAAAGGAAATGGAATAGTTTATTTTGTTATAGAAAAAAATGAAACCCAAAAAAAAGTTTATCACCAAAAAGATTTTAATATTTAAATTCCAAAAAAAAAAACAGTGAAACCCTTTAAATATCCCCCTAGGGGTTACAAAAAACCCTTAATCCCCTTTAATTGGTTTTTTTTATTTACTGTGATATTTTGTTGTTTGTTTCCTTTTTTTTCTTAAAAAATTTTTCAACATTTAATTAAGCAAAATTACCCAAAAATCTAAAAACCCCAAGATCCCCCCCATTTATAGTCCCCCAAAAAGAGATCCCAAAATTAAAAAAAATTTTTTCAAGTCCTTTAAACGAACACCCTGCCTTTTTAGGGGTGTCCCCCCGTCATTAAAAAAACAACCCTTAATCTATGGTTTTTCAAAATTGTTACTGAACACTTTTTTTCCCAAAAAATTTTTAACCTTTTTTAAAATTTTAACAAAAGGTTTAACCCTAAATTTTTCAAAATTTTAATAAATTTAAATTAAATTTTTTTTTTAAACCCAAAAAAAAAAAATTTTTAAAAAAAATTTTTTTAAAATTTGTTTTAAAATAAAAAAAATTTTTTTTTTTGTCCCAAACCCAAACAACATTCACATTTAAAAAATTTTTAAAAAAGTTTTAAAAAAAGGGTTTAACATTAAACAGTAAAAATCAAATGCACTACAATAAAAAAGGAAAAATTTTGAGGGATTTCCTTTTGACAAAAAAAGATCCCTTTTGAAAAATGGGAAATTTCCAATACTAACCCTTTTAAAAAACATTTTTAAATTCCCAAAAAAATGTACTTGTCCCCCGGGAAAAAAAAAGCCCCTTTAGTGCAAATCCCCTTTTTTCAGAAAAGGGGACCCCCCGCCAGGAGCCCAAACTAACCCTTTAACACCCCCCAACCCTTTTTCAAAGGGCCCCAAAAAAAAACTATAGCCCCCCCCAATTTGGAAAAAAAAATTTGGTTTTTTTTTTCCCCCAAAAAGGGCAACCCGCTAGGAAAGGGTCAAGAAAGGTTTCCCTTCCCCAAAACCCCACCCCAAAAAGTGGGGGCCTCACAAAAAACCCAACCCCCAATTTAAAAACAGATGCTTGGGGAAGACCAAAAAAAAAACGGGCCCAATGGCTTTAATGGGCCATTGAAAATAGGAGGGAAAAATTTACATCCAACTTCCGGCCCCCCAAAAAACCAAAAAGGGGGGCCAAAATATTAGCCTTTATTTTTTATCGCGGGAAAATTTCAGAAAGGAAAAAAAACCCCCCCCAAAAAGAATTTAAACCCCCGGGAAAATCGCCGTTTTAAGTTGAGCCCTAGAAAAAATTCCCCAAAAAACCGATGGAACCTCTTGTCCCCCCCAAAAAGGATCCGAAGCCCGGCTTAAAACCCCCTTTCAAACCCCCGAAGGAAAAAAGAATTTTCACTTAAAAGCTTTTAAAAATTTTTAATTTTGAAAACAAACCCCCAAAAAATGGGAAACCCGATACGGGAAACACTATTTTTCGTTTTAAAAAGGAAAAGCGGAAAAAGAGGGGTAAAAGGAAAACCCTCCCCCAAAAAGTAAAGGGTTCCCTTGGGAAATCCCCCCCAAATCCCGAAACAAAGGTTTTTATGAAAAGCCCCAAGGAGGGAAATTAAAGGCCCCGGTAACTAGCGAAAAACCAAGGCCCCCAATAAAAAAAACTTCCCCCACATTCCCCCCCCCATAAGACAAAACTTCCCCCGGAGTCCCCCGAACCCAAACAGGCAACCCCTACCAAGCAAAATAAGCCCCCCCCACTAGCCTTTCCCCCCACCCCAACAAAAACAAAGGTTTTTGGGTTTAAGTCATTTAAAAAAAAAATCAAAAAGAGGAAAAAGAAAATTAAGGCCCCCTTTGTTGAAGAAAGAAGGAAAACCTTGGATGAAACCTCCGCTCCCTGAAATACTTTAAAAAATGGAAAAAAACCCTTTCCCCCGGAACCCGAAAAAAAAAGGCCCCCAAAAAAATTTTTAAAAACCCAAAGGGAAAAACCAAAAACTCTGCAAACCAAAAGGAGTGCTTTTTTTTTCTAAATCCATTTTGGAATCCCCCTAATTTTTTCGATTTTTTCAGGGCCCCCAAAACAAGGGAAAAAATTTTAAATTTTTTTGGGAAAAAAATTTCCCCCAAGGTTCCCTTTTCAGCATCACCCCGGGCCGGGGCTATCGTTGGCAAAGGCAAAAAGAAACCCCGGGTATTAAAAGGCCCCCCACAATGCATTTGGGGCCCAAGAGGAAAATAATCCAAAAAAGTTTGGGCCCCCCACTGTCAGGTGCCAACCCCGGGCCGGGTTTTTTCCCAAAAAATCCCCCAGCACAACCCTTAAAATTTCCCAACACCTTTCCCCCCGGCCCCCTTTACAAATTTGGGGTAAAAGACATTTGCGGCCCACCCCAAAACCCCCCCGGAAAAAAACAAATACTTGTAGTGGCAATAGATTTTCTTTTTCAAAATGGGCGAGGCCTTTAAAACCCCCCGCAACTTTCACCGGGAAATCCCAAATCAAGAAAAATTTGTATGGGGGAAAAATAAAAATTTTGCAGGTTTTTTTGGGCCCGCCCGGGGGGGGAAAATTTTGGGGGGATAATGCCCCAAAAAAATTTTTAGGGAAAAATCCTTTTAAAAAAATTGGGTGTGAAAAAGCTTTAATAACAAGCCCCGGTTTTCGTTTGGTAAAAAAAATCCCCCCAGGCAAACGATTTGGGCGAGAGGGGAAAAAACCGGGGGGCTTGGGGAAAAGGGAATTTTAAAACCCAAAAAACGACCAAGGGAGCAGGGGCCAAAATAAAAAAAGAAACTTTCCCCCATGTAAAAATCCCCCCCCCCGGGGGCACCCAACCAAAGAAAAAAAATTTCCCGTAAAGGGGGACACGAAAAATTCCCCTAAAACCCATGGGGCGGAGGGCCCCTGGGTCCCCCCCTGGAGAAAGGAAAAACCATCTTCCCAGTGTGCTCTAAAATTTGAAACCTATAGCAAAAAGGTTTTAAAAAACCCCTTTCAACCCGAAAACCGGATCCCCGTGGAAAAAAAGAAAAGAAGTTTTTTTCGGTTTTTGAAGAAAAACAGAAACAAAGCCCAATGGGAAAAAATACTACCAAAGTTAAAAGTCCCCCCCCGGCCCGAAGCCCTTTTTAAACCCGGGAAAACCTTTTCCTACCGCAAAAAAAATGATGCCCCAAACCCCGGTTTTTAAACAAACCCGGGAAAACGGGCCCCCCCAAAAGGGAGGGCCCCTACGAAGTTGGGGAAAAGCCTTTTGGGAAAAAAAGGGGCAAAACAAGCCTTTCCCGGAAAACCCAGATGGCCCCCAAAACCCTAAAACCCCCGGAAAAAGGAAAATCCGGAAAAACTCCAAAAAATGTTACCCCTTTTAAAAATTTTAAAAAGTTTAAATTTTCCCCCCCCTTTCCCTTTTGGGGGGCCTTAAACCCCAAATTCAAAACGGGGCAGCGGGGGAAATCATCCTTAAACAAAAACTAAAATCCAAAATTTCCATGTACGTTGTTTTTTAATTAATGACATGCCCAAGCCTGATTTAGCTCCGCGGGTTTTTTTAAAAAATTTCTTAAATCCCCTTTTTTTTTTTTTATTTTCTCCTGTCCCTATACATGTGTAAACCCCCGGGAAAAAAAATTTCCCCGAATTTTCAAAAAAAAAAATAAAGGCATTGCCAAGCCCCCCCGGGATGAAAGGAAAATTGTAAAAACCCCCCAATTTTTTCTAAGGCCCAAAAAGTGGGTTAAATTTCCCCAACCCCCCCTTGACCAAACTTAAAGCTATCCCCGGAAATCCCCCAAAAATTTCCGGGTACACAGAAAATAGGAAAAAAATAAGGCCCCCCCATACAAAACCCCGGGAAAAAAAGGAAAAAAGATAACAGAATTTTTTTAAAAAACCAAAGGGGTTTTAAAAACATAAAAAAAAGTTTTTTAAATTTGTATTTATAGGCCAAATTTTTAAAAAATTAAAACCCGGAAAAACCCTTCCCCTCCGGACTACAATCAAAAAAGAGGGTTTTTAAAAATAAAAAACCCCTTTACAAGAAACCCCCAAGGCAGGGTAATTTTTTCAAAAATTTTCACCCGAACCCCAAAAACCCGAAGAAAAAAAAGACCCAAAAAAACTCCCCTTTGGGCCCTTAATCCCCCAGGGACGGGAAATTTTCAAACAAAGTCCCTTCCCGTTGGACCCCTACCCCTTCCCCCCGGGCCCCCGGGTCCCAAACCAAATGGGCCCCCAAAAGGGGTAAAAAACCCTTTTTAACCAGGCCTCAAAACGCCCAAACCTCAGCAACTGTTTGGAAAACAAAACTGGATGGGGCCCCGGGCTTGGAAAAGGGAAAAGGCGGACCCAAAAGGAGGGCCCCCCTTGGGCGCCCAATTTGTCCCAAACTTCCCCCCCCCATAATTTCCCCATTTTTTGTGGGTCCTTTTTTAAGCCAAATAGCCCCCGGGGTGGCCCCAGTTAAAAAAAGCCTGAGCAAGGGTTTTAGGAAAGGGGCCCCTGCCTTTTCCCCGGAACCCGGAGGTTTTTAAAAAATAAAAAATTCCCCCCCAGATTCCCCGGGGAAAAACCCGGGCCCCCCCCCCCTTTCCCCCTTAAACCCCCACCCCCCGAAAATGGAAAAACCCCCCAAGCGGGGCATCCTTTAAAAACGCCCCCCAAAGGGGATTTCCCGCAGGGGGAAAAGACCCCATTTCCCCAGTCTCTCCACTGACTCCCCAAAAATGCCTTTTTTGCCCCCCCCAAGGGGGCCCCCCCTAAACCTCCACTTCCTGAAAATTTTTAAAACCTTTTTTTCCCCCCCTGGGAAAAACCCCCCGGGGTTCCAAAAACCCCGAAAAGGGGAAACCCCCCCCCGCTATGGCCCCCCCGGGAAAAAACAAGGGTCTTTAGCCTGGCCCCCCCAAATTTCCCCAAAGACAACCCTTTAAAATTGTTAAAGGCCCTAAACGGGAAAAACCAAAAGCCCCCCAAAAAAACCCAAACCGGGCCCCGCCCCCAACCCCGCCCCCCCCAATATTTTCGGAAAAAAAAGGCCGACAAAAAATTTTTTCAATTTAAAGGGGGGACCAGCCTCCTTTTTTTCCCAAACCCCCCCTATCGTTCCCCCAAAAAATGGGGCGGGCAAAACTCACACTCTCCCCCCTTTAACATGTTTTAAATTTCCCTTTTTGCAAATTAACCTGTTTTTCTTTCAAGGGGCCCACAAAAGATCTCCCAGCCCCGACACCTTCCCGGGAAACCCAAATCCCATTTTTTGGGGAAAAAGCTCTACCCTTTTTTTTGGGGGCCAACCTTTCCCCGTTCTTCCCCCCTGAATTCCTTTAAAAACCCAAAACCCCCACCCCAAAGGAGATAATCTTTTTACAATTTAAACCCCGGGGCTTCCCCCCAACTCCTTTTTTCTTTTTGCCCCTCCCCCGGCCCCCCTTCCAACAGATACCTGGCCCCCGGGGCTCAGGGAAAATCCCCCGCAGAAATCACTCCCCCCCCAACTTTTCCCCCGCCCCCGGCCTTTTCCCCCAAACAGAAAACCAAAAATTTTTTCCTTCCCCTTTCCCCCCCCTTTTTTTCCCCAGCTTCTCCAAATTCCTTGTTTTCAAACTCAACTCCCAACCGAAAAACGGAACTCAAAACCCATACATAGATGCCCTTTGCAAAAGAATGTTGGGAAAGGGGCCCCGCCCCCCAAACTTCGGCCCCCCCCTATTTTCCCTAGAAAGGAATTTCATAACCCCCCGGGGGGGCCAAATTTTTTCAACCTACTGCGGGGAACCCCCCCGGGTCCCCCCCCTCCCCCCTTTTGAACCCCGTTGGGGGGCCCAAACCAAATTCGGAACATAGGCTGAAGAAAAACCCCAGCGGAAACAACCGAAACGGACTTGGGTTTAAAAAATCCCCAGGAAAAAAAATCAACCCAAAAAACCTCCCTTACCCTCCCGGCCCCCCGGGCCCCAAAAAATGCCCCCCGGGCAAAAATCCCCAACATTTTTCCCATGCGAAAACCCTTTAAATTAAAATGGGAAACCCCCAGGGGCCTCCCCCGGGCCCTAAACTCCCCCCTAAAAAGCTCCAGAATTCCCCGGGGTTTTTGAAGCCCTACCCCCCCGAATATTCCCCTGGGTCCGGGGGAAACAAAGAAAAAAGTGAGAACGGTAAACATTCTTTATAATGTTTTTTTTGAAAAGTGCGGTTTTTTTTAAAAATTAAAAAAAGGTTTTTACCCCCTCGAGGGATTTCCCCAAAAAAGGCTTTCAAACCCCCCCAGGGCCAAATTTTAAACCCGAACCCCATGTTTGTATAGTGGAAAGGGGGGGGAAAATTTCGGGGGGTTGATTTGTTTTTTTCCCCCAGGGAAAAAAAGTTTTCGTTAGGTTAAGGGGAAAAGGGTACTCAAATTTTGGGCCCCCCAAAAGGGGGGGGGAAGATTCTTTTTATGTTTTTAAAAATTTTTTAAAGAAAGCAAGGGAAAAACTTTGGGTTTTTTAAGGAAAATTTTGGGCCCGGGAAAATTTTTGGGGTTTCTTTGTTTTTAAATAAAACCCAAAAATTAAAAAAAAATTTCAATAAAAAAAAAAAAACAAAAAAAATAAAAAATGGTGAAAAAATTATGTGGAAAAAATTTTTTTACTTTTTAAAAAATTTCCCCCTTTCTCCCCCAACTAAACCTTTTTTTCCGGTTTTTTTAGTGTGTAAATTGTTTTCCCGGGAAAAGGGAAAGGGTTGGGAAAAATTCCCCCAAAAACCCCTCGTTTGGGGGGGCCTACTTTAAATTTTCCCCCCCAAAAAATAAAAAGCCCCTAACTTTTACCCCTATGGGCCCCCGGGTAAAAGGGTCCTAACCCTGGGATTTACTAGAAATTTGCTTTTGCATTAAAATTTTCAACCCCAAAAAAACCCTTTAAATACGCGTTTGGTTCATGTTTTTTAAGACGTTTCCCCAAACAAGTTTAAACCCAAAAAAGGAAAGGGAAACCATTTTTTTTTTTTAAGCCCCAAAAAATAAAAAACCAAAATTCCCCCAATACCCAAAAACAAAAACCCAAATTAAAAAAAACCAATAATCCCAAAAGAAAATTTCATTAGAATTTTAAGGCCAAAAACAAGAAAAATTTTGCCTAAACCCCCTGTTAAACAAAAGACAAGCTAAGATAAAAAATCCAAAAAAAACACATAGACCCTAATTTTAAGAATTTTTTTTTAAACTTAAACCTTTTAAAAGAAACATGAAGAAAACCCCAAAGGGAAAAAAAGCCCGAAAAAAATAAATTAAAAAACCCCTTTAGGGGTTTTTTTTTTTTCCCAAAATTTCCCACAAAATCCCAAAGCCTTTTCTCCCTTAAAAAACAAAAAATTAGAAATAAATAAAAAAAATAATTTTTTTTTTCTGACGGCGTTTACCTTTATGCCCCTTTTTTTGGACCCCCTCAACCCCCCGCCGCTTTAAAAGGGTTTTTCCCGGGGGGACCCCTTCCCCTTTACCCGGGCCCCCCTTTACTTTTTCAAAATCCCCTTCCTTTGGGTTTTTTCAAGGCTTGACGCCCCTCGGGCAATATTTGATCAAATAAATACGATTTCGGGCTTAAATGACCCCTTAAAAGCGGTACACTTTTCGCCTCATCAAATACCCTTACACTTGAGATTTGCTTGTCCTCAAGCAAATGCGCTTTTATTCTAATCAAAATACAAGTTAGGGGTCATTTAATGCAAACATAAAAGTAATTACAACAAATAATCGTTCCACTTCAATCATAATAAGCACGGAGATTACATACTAGCACCTCACAAGTAGTGTTTAGATACTCACATCTCTCAAGTGTCATCAAAATAAATCTCATAAATGAAAACGGAAAATATCTCTCACTACCTGTCATAGCAAATAGATTACCATAGGCTTGGGAAAGGATCGAAAACCTCCTCCACTAGGCGTAAGCACCTAAGATAAACTATCAAAGAGGGCTTTTAAATGGGTTATAACGTTAGGTGTAGGGAAAAGGAAAACACGGTTTTGTTGGATAAAGGATATTTTACTGGTGGCTAGTTAAAGATCTTGATCAATTACATGTACTATACAATGTTGCTAAGCCAAGACTAGACTCGATCTTAAGCTAATGAAAGAAAATAACAAAACATAAACATAAAATAAACATAAAATGAAACGGGATGGTAGTCCGTATGTTTTTTCTATTTTTTTTTTCTTTTCTCATTTTTTTTTTTTGTATTTTTCTTAATTTTTCGATTTTTTTTTTTTTTTTTTTTTTTTTTTTTTTTTTTTTTTTTTTTTTTTGACATACACTTTTGCCCTACCATCCAAAATAATACATCATAGGGGCATTGCATTCCCCTTACACTTGAATTTTTACATAACTTTACAAATAACTATTCTAATGACTCGAATTAAGATAATTGAAAAACTTGGAGTACTTTTTAAAATATTTAGCACATATGGGGGTAATAAATGATGTTCTTCCCCATTACTCCATTATACTAGTACTTTACCCATGAGTCCCAATCGTCCCAAAACAATATGTACAAGGATATGACTCGACTTAGCAACCATGTAATCAACTAGATAATTAACTTGGGTTTAAACAAATGTTGTAACAATAATGCACTAAAGATGAGTGCATACAAGGTAGGCTAAGGCGATTTGGGTGTACATTTTAGTGGGGTGTAACAAATTCTTTCCTTTAAGTAAAATGCTTGAAGGTCGAAACGAAAAGATAGGCTCTGAGGGGTGTACTAGGGGTATCGTGTACTAAAAATGAGTACAACGCAAAGGGTGGGGAGAATTACTTGACCAATGTAGCCAACGTAATTATAACAAAAACACAGGTGTAAAACAATGGTTAATCCTAATGCCTCTTATCATGTAGTAAATCTAACTACACGAATGTAGTCTCACTTGTGGCCTCGGAATGGTCCTAACGCAAGTTCTAGAATCTAAGTGCTACCGGTACACACATCATAGCATAAATGCTTTTCCTACCAATTCTAGGGGCGAACCTCACATATTTGGGGGTGGAAAATTTTTTAGTGGTACGGTTTTTTGTGCTAGTCATATAACTCCTATCCGTGAGACGCTCATTAAGATCAAAGTTTCACTCCTATATGTTGTAAAAAATTTTAAATTTGGCACTAAAATTGCCTTAACAGGTATTTATCTCAGTTTTATTACACATCTACTATTAAACAAACAAAAATCAAGCGTAATAGCATTCTCTAATCGTACTTTTACCCTCCCCTTACACTTAAGATGAACATTGTCCCCAATGTTCAAATAACAAGATGTAAAAGTGAAAAGGTAAAAGAATGAAATCAAATACTCCCCTGATTCGTTCGGTGGATAAAGAGGTAACATGGTTAGATCTTCTTCCAAGGTAATGTAGAATCTTCATGACTAATGCATCGCCAAAAGCTTGATCCAAAAAAACATTTCCTTGTCCAAAATAACTTGTTAAACCTGAGAAAACAAACACGAAAACCTGCATAACATCGGCGGGAAAAAAATCTATATATAAGGATATAATGCTTGTGGAATGATAATTTTGCAGATTCCTGGAGATTATAAGTTGGAGATTTTAATAAAAACTTTTCTAAAAACAAAACTTTCAAAAATTTCTGAAAATTAAATCTGACGCCGTCAGGTTATAAACCCTGACGCCGTCAGAAATGACCTGACAAAAATTTTCATTTTAAGTTTCCGGAAAATTTCTGGAAAAACCTTTACCTTACTTCCTGGAAATCCTGCAAAACATCATTATGACTCGATACAAGCATTTGACTCAAACACACACTAATATGTATGTTAATTTATTATTATTACGATTCATGTTAATTTGTGTTCTAATAAACCAATTTAGATTTCCCTTACACTTATCTTTTGTAAAATACCTTTATATGTAGTTAAGACGAAGTTAAAAACAAAATAAAGCATTTTCACAATTTTAGTTTTGAACATGAATCAATAAGAATAAAAATTAAACACACATACGGAAACAAATAAAAACAAACAAACAAACAAATAAACACACAAAGCAAATAAAGCTTGGGCTGCCTCCCAAGAGCGCTTGTTTTTGTTCGAGTCACGAGCCTGACTCTACCCTTATTTAACGGAAATAGGGGAGGTTTTCCCTACACTTAGGATTAAGTGTGGGTGAAAGTAGTGATACACACCATCTTGGTGGAAGTATGCCACGTGAGGAAAGAGTGGTGGATGAATTATATGCTCAAAGATGTGGGATCCAATCATCATAACCTTACTTAGTTCAATTGGGTCAATGGGTGAATTGAAGTTTTCTCCTAGAAAGGGATCATCTTCTATCAACTTCGAGAGACTCCAAGTTAAGAATCCACTTTGACCTAATAAACCCGGTTTAAACCCATAATGTTTCTTGTGATCAATCATAAATGGGTGATGTATGTATGTAAGGTCACGGTTCACTCCTATATTAGCTTCCACTCCACATGGCCTAGAGTCTACTACCTTAATCTTAACATTACCCGGACTACATGGTTTGATGGGTGGATCGGGACCTTTTTCAATTCCTAAATTCACATCTAAGGATGGAAGATTAGGTAACGGTTTTGGCTGAGGCTCCGGTTCATCAAAACTAGGAACTTCCATAGAACTAAGAGTAAGGTTGTGATCACAAGTATTCAAACATACTTCTTCTAGTTGTGTTTGGTACAAGGGCTCTACCTCTATTGGGGTTCCTATAGTCTTCTCAACTTCTTCCGGGTAAGTCACGGGCGGTGTGTGTGCCTCAATTGATGGTAGGACTTGTGGGGTACTTGGTGGGCTTATGTTACTTACCTCATCATTCCTTGTGTCAAGATCACCTATATCCTCATCATAGGTTTTGGTAGAATTTAAACCTAACATTTTCCCTAGTATCTCAAGTGCTTCTCTAGGCATCTCAACTTCTATATCCGAATCATAAGGATCATCCTCAATATTCTGACTGCTATATTCAAATTGCCCAAAAGATTCATCATGTGTTTCTTGAGATTCATCGTCATCGATCATAAAACCTAGGTCTTTTTGATCAATGTGATCATGCTCGGCTAGATCCTTCATCACGTCAAGGTCACCTATGTGTTCGTTTTGTACTATGGCATTACATGACAACCACTTAGGTATCTCAACACTAATGTATTCATCCCCAAACAAACTTGTTTCATGATCCAGGAAATTTATATTCAATTGACTTGTACTAACGTTTGTTGGGTTGTCTACCCTATAATAATATTGGGCACAATCTTCTATGGCATCCCATGCTTCTTCAGCACTTAATTCCCTAAAGTCCCCATTGGCAAAATCCTCAATGCGCATTTGGTCATATTGGCCAACACGATAGTAAAAGGTTCGGGTTAGGGATGCTAAAGCGAAACTATGATGAGGGAATTTTCGGAGTAAATTTCTAAAACGAGTCCATGCATCATATATGGGTTCATCTCGATATTGTTTGAAATTTGAGATGTCAATAGGGTAGAATGGCCTTTGTGGTTGGTGGTATGGTGGATTCGCGTACTCCATAATGGTGAACGGAAGAGTCAATGGAAATTTCTTTTACGAACAAAGACACAAAGAAAAAGATAGACTAAAGAAAATCCTAGAAAAAGAAAATAAAAATCTCACTAGATAGGAATCTAGTGAGTAGACCTAATAGAAATAAAAATTCAACCTAAACAATAACTATTCCCCGGCAACGGCGCCAAAAACTTGATGTGCGGTGTTTTGTAACCTTACAACAGGTTTTACCTCTCGAGGGATCTCAAGAGGCTTACAACCCCACCAGGCAGTGTACCTGACCGATGTAGTATAGTGTAGTGGTAAGTACGGGGGATTGATCGTTCTCCACAGGGAATAGTGTTCGTTAGGTATGAAAGGCTACTCTAATTAGGTCTAAGGGTTGAGGAAGATTCTTTTTATGTTTTTATAATTTTATGAAAGCAAGTAAAATCTCGGGTTTGAAGGAGTGGGCGGAATTAGTTGCTAGTCAACTAACCCAAAATTACTACAAATGCAATAAAATAAAATAACACAAATGAAAAGTGGTGAGAAACTTATGTGTAGAGAAATGTGTTTACTTAGATTTCCTTACTCCCTAACTATCTTTTACCGGTTAATTAGTGTGTATTAGTTGCGTGGATGACGGGTGTATTCCTTAATACCATACGTGGGGTGGCGTACTTACTTCCCCAAACTCTACAAGCTCCTACTTCACTCCTATGTCGAGCCGGCTAGGAAGCTCCTAACATGGGATCACTAGAATTCGCTTGTGCATTAAATACAACCATAAAAACCTTTAGTACGCGTTTGGTTCATGTTTCTTAAGACGTTCAAGCAAGTTACCGAATAGGAAGTTAGCCAGTTTTCTTAAGCCTAACATAGATAAACAATCATCCAATACAACTAACAACACACTAACAACCAATAATCAATAGCTAAGTTTCATTAGATCTAAGCAAACACAAGATAAAATTAGCCTAACATGTTAAACAAAAGACAAGCATAAGATAGAATCAAACAACACATAGACATATTGAATGATTAATTGATAACTTATCTTTCAATGAAACATGGAAGATCTCAAGGCAAGAAGCCCTGAAAAAGTAGCTAAAATCGTCTTAGGGTTTTTATCCCAAAATTCCACACACTAAGCTCTCTCTTAATGACAAAAAATTAGAAAACTATATATAGATTTTTGGATCTGACGGCGTCACCTTATGCATTGTGACGCCGTCACCTCGCCGCTTTTAGGGTTCCCGGGTGACCTTCTTGACGCCGTCCCTCTTTAGCTCTTCAAAAATCCATTCTGGCTTATCAAGGCTTGACGCCGTCGGATCATGAACGTGACGCCGTCCCCTTATGATTTAAGCCGTGACGCCCTTGATTTAGTTAAAGCGTGACGCCGTCAGAATTCTCATGCTAACTCACTGGCCCGTCATGAGTAAATTTCACATCCAACTTTTCTTGCCAAGGCATGACGCCGTCCCATGTTAATTGTGACGCCGTCAAGAGTAACTTTTAGCCGATTCTTGAGACTTTGCCGTTTTCTTCACTTTAATGCTCCAAAAACGTCCAAAATGCCTCCTTTTCCAGATTTCTCCTCAAAAGTACCTAAAATGACAAAAGGAACGATTTAGGGCAATATTTGATCAAATAAATACGATTTCGGGCTTAAATGACCCCTTAAAAGCGGTACACTTTTCGCCTCATCATGTTCTCATCCGTATGAGGGCCAGAACGCTCCAACTCAGACCCAGACTCGTCTAGGAGTTCAAACACAGGAGGATCTTCCGCGGGAGGATCACCTGAAAAATGAAAACAAAACGTATGTTAGTACAGGCAACATACGAGGTAAAAAAATAAAAAAAAAAAAAAAAAAAAAGCAACCCATACCTGATCCAGCCGCGGTCTCCATGCCAATAAGCTTCTTCTTTTTCTTCGGGGGCTTCTCAGGTGCCTTAATCACCACCCTCTTTTTCCCAGCCTTTTTCTCGGCCTTAGCCGCTTCTATCTCATCAACAACTGTGTGCTCCACCACCTTCAAAATATCCTCCGACGGCTGAACAACACGTGAAGCCGTCTCCGCTCTCAATGTGGGCTCACCCTCTTTTAAAGTCCTCTCCCCGGTGGTCACCTTGAATACATCCGGCTGATTGATGAATGAAAACAAATCCATCTCAGCAAAAACCAGAAAATAAAGTTAGACGCGGAAGAAAACAAATAGAAAGTAGCGATGAAACAAATCTAACAACCCACCCGTATCATCCGGCCATAAAAAGGTCGGGCGACAACTATCATCGTCCCAGGTTTGGCATAACCCTATGACATTCAGAAAGGTCTCCGGATATTTTTTGAAAGCGGCCCTATTGTTATCAAGGCGCCGCAACAGCTCTAGATCCAAACCCGCTTCAGAAGGGGGAGGGTCGCGGTCTATTGAAACCTTTTAATACCAAGGGATAGATAAAGGAAATATGGTCTTCTTCACAAAAAAGAAATGCTCCTTCCAGTTCTTAACTGAATCAAGCGCGGCGGTATAACAAACAGGAACTACTAACGACTTGGGACCCTTCCTTTTCTCTAAGGTCATCCAACCGTTATTAATACCGGCGTAGTAAAATTTCCTAAAAAGGGGAACAGTGGGAACGCCACCATGGACGCGGCAGAGGATTTAAAAATGACTAACCCTACACGCCGCTAGAACAGACAACTGAGACAGATGGATCTGGAAATACTCCAAAACACGCAACAAAAACAACGACAGAGGAATTCTAAAGTTGCCTAACTCAAAAAATCGGGTATACACACCTATTTTCCCCACTGGGGCATCCCTAATCGTATCCCGGGGCCCGGGCGCTTCAGGCAAAAGATGGCCCGGAATATTATACTTTCTACAAAAATCATTTACATCTTCCTGAGAGAGTTTAGAAGTTACGCTACTTATATGGTCAGGCGCCATTCTAAATGATAAAAAGAACGAGTTTGAAAGAAACCTAACCTGAAGATCTAAGTCCGGGAATAAAAGATAGCAAGAGGAGCGAAGGCGGAAGATGTTCTTTTCTAGAGAGAAGGAAAAATTATTACGGTGTGTGAAAAAAGAATAACAGTGGTGTAAATCTTGGTATTTATAGCCACACACACACGTGATATCAAGTCTATCAGACGGCCACTACATGGCCACGTCACCGGATACTTATTGAACGGTTAGAGATCTACCCAGATGGACCGTCACGATCGTCGCAGAAAACGAACGGTCAGCCGCAGAAATGTCACATCAGTCAGTAAATAAGTGGGTGAAAAACATTTTGCGACTACCAATGACAGCCTGTCACCACTAACAACCGCGAAAAGTGGAATATCTAGTCAGCAATATGGAACACGTGGAAATATCAACCGCGAATGCTACAAAAGCCTATTCAACAAGGCGCGGCTTCTTAATCCGTGGAACTTCTACATAAGTCTAGAACACTTGCCCTTACTCCAAACAAGTATACTAGACTGGGGGGACTTGATCGTGTATAGTATCCCCGAACCCAACATACTGGGCCGGGTATACTTATAACTTGAACCGCGGCAGAGTCAAGATGGACAAATACACATTGTAGACTCCAGCCTTGCCAAGCCAGGACAAGAACATGCCCCGGTCTCCCTAGGCCGGGCCGGAACACATCATTGGCCGCAGCCGGACAACCACACTGCCAAAAGCCAGATCTTGTGGGATCGTGTCTCCCACTTGATCTGACACCTACCTGCTAGGTATGGCGCAATTCGGCTCTGCTCTGACACTGACCTACTCGGTAAGGTGTAAGTCAACTCGCAGGGCCCCGAGGCAGCTAAAGTAAGTATATGGGTAGTATAAATACCCCCATCTCATTTATTACTCTCAACTAACAGCATTTACTTCCACCTAGTATGCACTTACACTTTCTATCCCAAACAATATACTTACTCTCACACCGGAGGCCAACCGCGGAAGCCCCCTTCCGCGGTAAGACTAACGGTGTTACTTTCTCTTAGCAGCTCACGAAGTACTTAGCACAAGATCTGTACCCGCCAAGAGCTAGTCTAACCTAGGTCTGGTAGTGTGCCCAAGATTTGTACTAACAACCACCATCAACGACCACCAACCACACCGTCACCGTCACTACCACCACAACAACCACCTCGTAATCCTAAACCTCGTACACCGGTCAACGGTCGGTCAAGTGGTAACAACACACCCAGCCATTCGTTCACCGGGAGTCCATGGCAGGATGTTTAACCCGCCGGAGTTCCGCCATCGCCCGCGAGGACTCCAAGGAGGATGTTCAAGTAGCCCTTCCCACCGTCATCACCTGCCAAGCCGATCATATCGGCGATATTGAGGCGGAAAGGGAATGGGAAAGGGGTTTGGATAAAAGTTTCGGGTATAGACATATGGTTCAGTTTCATGATGCATTTGAAGATGATCGGAATGTGTATACAATTATGGAGATGATCGTTGGTAAATCTTATTTTGGTGTTTTTTAGAGCTTGTGATGTGAACGAAAGTGGTGTTTCGTTTGGCAGGTTGTGTGAAGGGGGAGAATGCTTGACCGGATTTTATCAAAGATAATGGAATACCGTAGGTTTTTTTTTTTTTTTTTTTTTTTCGGGTGTATTTTTGCAAAGAGAAAATTCTCAAAAAGGGGCAAAAAATTGTCTTGATTCAAAAAAAGGTACAAAAATAACATCTATTCCTTAAATGATCATGTGCGACTCAATTGAATGTGCGACAAGTATACATTTTTTTTAATAATAAATTACATTGGTAAGTGGGTATTTTCCCACATATTCTTTTTCTATTATTACAAAATTAATTATTTACCCTTATCTCTATATGAGTCAATTAAATGCGCGACTGTACTACCCTTTAAATGTGCGAATGTGCGATTTCACTTTATTTCCAGATTCCGGCAATACTCATATATTCCGGCGATTATTCCATCATACAAAAAAAAAAAAAAAAAAAAAAAAAAAAAAAAAAAAAAAAAAAAAAACCATCTTTTTTACTCTCCAACACATAATCTACACCAATATCATCTCACTTTATTTCCAAATTCTAGACACAACAATCAACCCTCACTTTCACTCTCCAACACACAATCTACACCAATATCATCTCAGATTTGAAACACAAAAGTAAAGCAAATCGATCTCAGTTTGTGTGTTAAGATTAGAACTATCCTTATAAGATTAACACAAACACATCATAGATCTTTTTTTTCGAAGCAAAGCTCCTTTTTATATTCGAACCTTTTTAAAGAAAAGAACAAAACATAATCATTTCATTCTCTTTCTATCGTTCGTTTAAAGAAAAATATCAAAACAAGAACGGCCGGATCTGTTGTGGTGATGGCGGATCTGTTGTGGTGATAGCGGATCTATGGTGGTAATGGCGGATCTGTGGTGGTGATGGTAGTGTTGATCTGTTGTGGTGATGGCGGATCTGTGGTGGTGTTGATCAGGTGGTGTTGATGGTGAGTGGAAAAAAAATGAGAGAGAGAAGAGTGGTGGGAAAAAATAAATGAGATAAAACGAAAGAAATGTTATTTTATATAAAAGGTGGGGGTATTTTGGTCTTTTAACACCGTTAATAATAAGACAAAAAAGGAATGTTTAGGAAAATACCCACCTACTATTGTACTTTATTATTAAAAAAATTAACACTTGTCGCACATTCAATGGAGTCACACATTCGCACATGACTATTTAGGGTAGAGGTGTTATTTTTGTACATTTTTTTGAAACAAGACAACTTTTTCTCTCTTTTTGAGAATTTGCTCTTTTGCAAATGTTGTTTATTTATTGATTTCTTGTTGAGGGGAAGGTATACAGAAAATTATGCGAAATCGATAGTTGTGCAAAAGTTTTTTTAGTTAGATCATTTTTTAGAGTTTTGGATAAGAATAAGGGTGTAATCGTTATTTACATATGAATTAGAATTACCAAACATTTTTTTGCTATTAAATATATATGTAAAATAATCATTTTGATATATTGACAATTTTAAAGCTTTGAAAGAATATATATGCAATTATGAGTTTTGGTCGGATATATATACAATTATGTGCCTTTGTAGGGAAATATATGCAATTCCCCGTTAGAGCACTTCGGTGTGATTTCTTTTGACAAATAATTTAACTTAAGAGGAAATTCCCAAAATAGGCCAAATATTTTCCACTATTTCAACACTTGGCCACAAGCCACACCCTTTTTCCATTTTAGGCCACACTTGACTGCTCGAGCAGTCAAGTGTGGCCTAAAATGGGAAAAGGGTGTGGTTTGTGGCCAAGTGTTGAAATAGTGGAAAATATTTGGCCTATTTTGAAAATTTCCTCTTAACTTAAAGCAATTAACCTGTGATATCATGGCAAATAAAGTACGTACAATGCCCTAAAAGATTGCCTCAAACATAACAAAAAATTAGGGAAATGATTTACACACTCAATTTATTTATTGGGACACTTACAGTACAAGCAGATAAAACAAATTATGAGTTATGTACAAGTAGCTGAAGCATAAAAAGGAGTGTCCCAATAACTATTTGGAGTGTTCAAACCACCTCCAAAAAAATTAGGCAGGGCTTATTCTAACGGGATGAGTTATTCAAGCCCCCTACCTTTACAAAGCAAGCCCCTCTAGTGGGGCTAGGGTACTTTTTGTATTTTTTTTTGTACTTTTGTACTTTATATATGTTTTTTTTTTTTTTTTTTTTTTTTTTTTTTTTTTTTTTTTTTTTTTTTTTCATTTTGTACTTTTGTCTTTTGTTGTCTTTTTGTTGTTGTTGTTTTATATTTTTTAAAGTACGTATTTTTTTTATTTTTTTATGTGTAATGTTTATTTTTGTGTTTATTTGTTATGTTTTTTATGTTATCTAATTTGTATTCGTCTGACGTGTGTCCATTTAATTAAACAACAACAATAGCACGTTAACGTTAACACATTAAACAACTACAAAGTATTCGTCTAATGTGTTTCTATTTAATTAAACAACAACAATAACACGTTAACGTTAACACATTAAACAACTACAAAAACAACTGTTATTATTCAATTAAACAAGAACATTAACACATTATTTAAAAACAACAACACCTACTACATGTGAAGATTATTTAAAAACAAACGTTAACGTTAACACATTAAACAACTACACATTTTTTTTTCCATTTTTTTTTTCTGAAATAATTTTTTTTAGAAAAATAATTTTTTTTATTTAGAAATTAATTTTGTTTCCATTTATTTTTTCTGAAATAATTTTTTTAGAAAAATAATTTTTTTTAGAAAAATATTTTTTTTATTTCGAAATTAAAATTTTTTTCCATTTATATTTTCTGAAATATTTTTTTTTAGAAAAATAATTTCTTTTTTAATTTTTTTTAGAAAAATAATTTTTTTATTTCCAAATTAATTTTTTTTCCATTTATTTTTTCTGAAATATTTTTTTTAGAAAAAAATTTTTTTTTTAATATTTTTTAGAAAAATATTTTTTTTTATTTCGAAATTAAATTTTTTTTCCATTAAATTGTAGGCACTCTAATAATTTTTTATAACTTTTACAATTTTCTTTTTTTTAACAACTTACTTTATTTTTTATAACTTTTACAATACAACTTCTTTTTTTTTTTTAACAACTTACTTTATTTTTTTTAGACAACAAATGAAGGAATAAATATAAGTGTAGATAAAGGGCCACAGTACAAATAAATGGAAACTTAATCACATATGTGGGGCCATTGTAATACACTTGCCACTGATGGTTGTACTGTGGCTGAAAAGATTCCCTAACAGGAAATGACAAAAGTACATGTAGCCTCTGTGTATATGGGGCTTCTATAGGGGGGTTGTACGATTTTGACTATAGGGGGGCTTGTATAGTAGGTCCCTATCCCCCCCCCCCCCCACCACACAAAAAAAGACTGCCCACACCCCGCCTATTTTTTTTGACTTTTTTTATTTTTTTTATTTTTTATTTTTATTTTTATAATTTTGTTTATATCAAAAAACTATAAACCTGAAAGTGCGGAACAGAAATACAGAACAGAAACTGACAAAAACTATAAAACTGTCAGAAATACGAAATAGAAACTGACAAAAAACTGGAAACAAAAAGGAGACAAGGGGGAATCTTTGACTAAACCCCCCTCCTCTGATTTGACATCATAAGGGGGTTTGCATAGTCTAGGCCAAAAATTAACCTGTGATATCATGCATGACAACTTGATGGCTTGATTATTCAAACTCTAGTTTGACCCAAGAAGCCTTACATTTCCCCTCACAATTTGGCAAATTTTCATTTTGACTCTGACAAATGAAGCCTCAGTTGAGATCATAACTGAACTTCTCTCAACCCTATTTACTCTTTGACATGTTAAGGAGACTTAATGTCATGTGAGTAATGGATAACACCTTTCATCCCTATGTTTAAGGTTATTTGGCTTTTCAGAAGTCAATAAGTGCATAATCGATAACTTATATATTATTTTGGACCATGATAGGCATATCGGATCACCTAAGGGGCAACATGATTGATAAGGATCATCTTATTATGGTTTGTTGATTATCTAAATCTAAGTATCAAAGTATCAAACAACTAAGAACAATATGAATGACTTTCAACACACACAACAGAACACACTATTTTGCTAGGAGAACAAACCAACAACAATTACAACTAATATCACAATAAGCTCAAAATAAACCCTAATCTTAGTATGCAAAAGAGGTGCATGTAAAGTGACTAGGGTTAGAAAATAATGAGGCTTTTATATATAGCGAGCGACAATCCAACTTTATCAATACAAGTCCATTTATTTCTTTTTCTTGAAAGGCAATATATTATACGTAGTTTCTCTATCATGCGAGGTGGCAATTTCAACCCTTTTTCTTGAAAGGCAATATATTATACGTAGTTTCTCTATCATGCGAGGTGGCAATTTCAACCCATTTACTTATAAATGGGTCGGTTCAGGTTATCAGTAATCTTTAATGGTCAAACCGGTGACACATAGCACCTCCTCAAACAATAGATGATCATTGACATAATACTTTCTAAACCAAACTAGCCTAGTATAAAAAGTCAACTTTTTTACACAATAAGTGTTCTGGTCAACCCCATTACCCAACCTGCCTGAATCCCCACCCATGTTGCCACCTCTATATGGTAACTTATAAAGACGACAATGTGCTTATCATTAAGTGTCAAGATTTCGATTGATTGTGAATTCCATGGAGGACCACACACTTTTTATGTACGTAGTCTATTTTTACAGTACCTAATCTGATCCAGATCTTGACTAATAGATTTCGAGTCCTAATAATTAGTACTCTATAACCAAAGTCTAACATGTATAAACCACAAAATGAAAAATGCATGGGATTTATAATTAAAAAGTGCAAGGAAAAATGTTGGGAAGTGTAAATAACTTTTTTCAAATTTTTTGTTAGAACTTGAAACTTGAACTTTTCATTTCCTTAGGATAACTTTACAAAAATTTGCGATTAAACAACCTTAAAATGCATCAATTCTTACAAACTAAACGCAACCTTAGCTTTTGAGCTTTCCAATTTCATATAAACCTATAAGCTCGGAAAATAACCTCCAACACTCCAACAGACAGATTAAACACCTTCAAAACCATCATATCATTATGAGATTAATTTTCTAATCAGTACCAGTAGGGTACGTGGTTGCTAACTTAAGCAGGTTTTAAACCGGTCTCCAAAGTACTTTTTAAAGTAGTGTTTCCATGATGGGCTAAAAATTTGCTTGAACTTGGTAACTACCTATGTGTACGTATATACATACGTATACTACTATTTAATGTGTATGCTAAAAATTTGCTTGAACTTAATGGTAAGGGCCAATTCTACAAATAGCCCGGTCGCTTAAGGTGTTGGGCTTTTTTAGCCCCGAAAAAGTCGCTTTATCAAAATAGCCTAAGAAATAAGCCACCAAATGTGGGAGCGACATGTGGCGTGTACTTTTTGGCCCCTAGCGAAAAGTCGCTTAAAATCTAGCAAAAGTCACTTAAAAAAGTAACTTTTTGGCTGCAAAAAGACACAAATAGTAAGTCGCTTAATTGACAAAAAAATCGCTTATTTCTTGGGCTATTTTGAGAAAGCGACTTTTTTGGGGCTAAAAAAGCCCAACACCTTAATAGACCGGGCTACTTGTATACGTATACACATACGTAGGAGTACTATTTAATGTGTATGGCTTTCTTCTTCGAAAATCATAAATAAAGGATTAACAACGAGAAAATGATGTGGGATGTTACGCATGCAAGAGTGCATATATATTTTGCTTAGCTTTTATGTATTAATATGCATATGCCTAATTTTAAACATAACAAGAAGTCGTCAAAGACTTTCTATCAAACACTTTTTACCTGCAAGTTGATGGTTGCTGCTTTAAAGGCTGATTGTGGAATATTCAACATTTTTAGCTAATTCAATTCTTGTATGTATTATACTGAATAAATAAATGCTAGCTTCACAATGGGCGGCTCAAGACTTGTGGAGGCCTAAAGCGAAATTCAAATATGAGCCTTTTTTGCATTTTTCACTTTTTCTCTTTGCTTAATATTAGCTTTTCGATTCATTGAATTTATAAAACAACCGATTATCAAACCAAGAATACAATGAGAATCTAACAGTTAATTGAAGATAGAGAAAATTAATATATGAAAGTAAAAAATCCAAACTTTGTTTTATAATAATCTATAGGGAGAATTGCATATATACACACTAAAACTCAAAAACTTGCATATTTTTCCAAAATACAAGTTTTCAATGCATTATATACAATGTAAGTTAAATATGTTTTGGGTATATATGCAAAGGGTTAATATACAAAGATGTTACTAAAGTTTACCCAAAATGTTCACCTAAGTTACTAGAGTTTTAAACGTTACAAAGAGGTTACTCAAGGATTAAAAATGTTACATCATAGTCACTGCGACCCGGTTTCACTGCCACATCATCAATAATACCGTTTGGATTTTTGGTTCTTTTTGAAATATTTATAGGTAAAGTACCCACCCCACATTATATCATCTTCCCCAAATTAATTAGGGTTTCAAAAACCCATTCAACCCAATTGGCCAAGATTCAAGAAAAAAGGGTTAAATGGTTCAGACCGAAATCCCTTTCGGATGCTTACCAATTGGCCAAGATTCAAGAAAAATTGAAGAACATGAACAGTCCAACATTTTTTCATCACAAAGATTCAAGGGAAGTGATGGATAAGAATTTTGGTTTGATGGGTGTTGATAAAGTATTGAAATTTAGATATCTTGACATTCAAATAAATAAATAAAACATCAAAGAGCATATAGCGGAAGCAATGATATTTAATTTAACACATATAAAGTATTACCGAATAATAAATAGTTACATACCTTTTGATCCTAGCTAAACAAGGATCTAATTATCTCTTCACTTCTCTTGATCAAATAATAGGATTACCGTGAAACCCCTTACCGTTTTGTTTCACAATCCAAGATCAATAACTTAAGTAAGTTATATCCAAGTTCATGTACACACGTACTATAACCGATCAAAGGTTGATGCTAGTGAATGAACACGATTATTAAACCAAAACTATTTTGTTCAATAAACCTTGAATCTATTATTCAAGAAGGAATTAAAGAATATATATATATACACACTGTACGCTACACATGTATATGACTATTATCATGCATGTACAATCCATATCTTTCATAAGTCAAAGATATCCATCTGTATGTACTGTACGATGCATAGATAGCTAGGAATAAAGTCGATTGACTTTTTAGTGTATATTTTTTATGTCGTCCCTTTTGAAGGGTTTGAGGGTGTTTATATAGGCTCCAAACTTGCTCTCCAAGTTTGAGTCTAATACCTCCTCAAGTTTTAAAACTCGACACTTAACCCCCTCCTTTATTTACTAACGGTCATTAGTCAATTCCGTTAATTACTTTAACGTCCGTTAGTTATATTTCGTGTCCAAATAATTAAAATATATAATAGTTATATATATTAATTATTCATTTGATCATTCATACGTAAAGTGTGCAATCCCTCAGTCCCGTGTTCGATTCTAGTCATACACTTCTTAATATTTTTTCCATAACTCTAACAGCTCCCACTTGGAAATCTATTAAAAGTGTAATTGACATTGGTTAGCGTCTAGCAACACGCCAATGCCCATAGTACAACTCGGGTGGTGGTCTCCTGGAAAAACCACTTGATGATTAATCATCATACTTATCCTTTTATTTCTAATACTACATTAATAAAGATATGGATCTAAGTCATTCTTTATTAATAATTCTGTTTCTCGTTGTTTTCGATTGAGCAAGATTACCAAATCTTCTAAACATATTCATGAGAGATCTTGGGCGTGGCCACGCAAACATCTTGCCAACCCTACGAGGGGCCCAACAGTATTAAACTTCAAATAATTTGAAGGAACAAATTCTATCTTGACTACGAGCATAACTCATGCACTTCGCAACGCTTCCGAAAACAATCATTATAGCTACCAGTTACGTATAGCGTTAAATTGAATTACAGAAATGCACTACATGCATGACAGTTATCTGGCATCTCAAGTCTGAGGATAACTATATACACATGATTTACTTGATGACAAGATCTATAAAGTAAACTCATGACGGCGGGATAAGTCCTATATTCAAACATTTTGAATATCATGTGAAATTGGTATGACAACGCATCAATATACTTTCAAGTATATTCTACCAATACTCATATTTGTCTTAATTTAATGATATTCCCATATCATTAAGTGACAACGGATAATTTAGAATAACATATGTTATTCACGGATTTAAACATGCAAATATGGGATACAATTAATTATTAATGAAAACAAACGTACCAAGTACTTTAATTCATTGTAAATAATAATTGCTTAACATCCCTTATCCAAACACTAAAATAGATCAATGCATGATAATTCTTATTAATGAATTATGCCTCAAGTCATGTCAAACATACTTGTTGACAAAGCATAAATCAATTAATCATGATCTATCGAAATTTTGAGAATACTTATTTTAAGAATTCAATTAATGAAGTTCTTGTATGTGTGCATTCAACTACCTTGTTAATGCCACATAATATTTCATAAAATGCATGACATCCTCAACCACGAATTTATGACAATTAAACTATCAAACCTTTTATAGTTTAAAGTATTCTAATTCTTTAATGTAAAATGCAATAAGGCTTACAGTTAAGCACAACTAGTACACATGGCCATTAACTAGGATGAAATCCTACCATGACTAGTATTGAGTGTCATCTCAATCTTACCAGCATCATTGTATGCAAACAACAATATGCTCTTTAAAATTTTCCGTAAACTTTAATATCCATTTGTGTAATGATTGATATCTTCAAATCTTTCAAGACTTGTCGGCTATATCAATTACGCAACAATTGCCATATGGTTCATATTTATAATTTTGGAGCAATTCCAGGATGAGGATGTTAATTCTAAATCCAACCATATCCATTACACTTAGTTATCTAATAACTTTCAATTAGATATTAATGTTGTCAAATCATCTTTCTTTCACGCATGATACAACGAATAACATGATGTACATGAAAAATCCTTGCGTCAAACATAGAATTTATTCATGTCATATCTTTTCAAAGATATGTATCTATCTAGACTTTCTAATAGTATAATCATGTTTATTAGAATCAATAATTTTACCGCTTATGTTTATAACAATAAACATATATTCCAAGGTTGTATGTTTATTTTCTAAATCTTCACGTGAAGTTTCATTCCAAACTAAGACTTAACATTTAATGTTAATGGAATGTTACTTCCTGTATGTTATACAACATATATGAAATAAGAAAATAAATTTAACACTCCCACTAGCTTTTAGGAATATTAAGAGATTGTCTTATTTTAATTATAAATCAAATATGGATTTAATAACTAAACATAAGCATATCCCAGATGCATGCATTAATCCATTCATAAATGATTTGCACTTTGTATACTTCTAAAGATTATTTGAATTCAAATACTCTTTCAATTACTTATCATCCTCGCACAAGTAATTACTCAAGAAAGAGTATTGATATTCCATTGTTAATTTCATATAAATGAAACTAAGAATGACAATCATAATCTTTATACATTTAATGTCCCTAGAAAGAATATCAATCACAGTTAATTGCTTAAGTGTGTTCGATAATCTTTTCATGCATTAAATATGTATACAAAATTTTATCCATATGATTTCTACTCAAAAATTTAAATCTCTAGGATTTTCATTTCTTTTGTAGAAACTCATCTTTATTCTATAATGTAACTATAAAGTTCAAGATTAATTAAGTTTCCAAACCTAATTATCTTTATGGACTGCATCTAATCATTCATAGTATGAGTAACTTGCCAAATTCAATATTTGCAATTCATTAATAGGTTTACCATAACCCTGTAACTCATAATCCTCAACATATTATACGAATATTTGAGATATCCTTGCGGACATATGAATGAGAATTCCATCATCTTGAGATTTAACATTAACATGTTAAATCCTCATCATGACTTTACTAGTGTATTTTAGAAGATCATGTATCTTGTAATTTTATCTTTTCAAGATAAAACTCCCACTTGCCTTTTGCAATTTATAGACTATCTATAAATACTTAGCACGCAGAGCAACACAAAATTGTTCTATTTTGGGACATTACTGTAGAAACCAAGATCTAGCTCATCTAGGATTATAGCAACATTGATTGATATGCACAGGCAGCACAGCGGAAACATAAGAACAAGAACACAATCAATATTACTTAACAAGGTTTTTCTTTATTGAACATGAAAATAAAAACCTACTACAAACTACTTAACACGCTCTGTGCGTTTCAATCGACTCTCATTGGAGAGACAATCTATCAAATGGATGATCTGTAACCTAGACGCCTCCCCTCTTTATATAATAGAGGGAGGTTACAAACCCTAGCTTACTAAGAAAGCTATCTAACTATTACATATTAGGTCCCTATTGTTTCTTCTTTCTTCATTCTTGCTCGTGGTTTTGTAATCATCAAATCTGTAATTCCCAACAATCTTCCCCTATTTGATATTACAAAACAATCTGCATGAAGAAACAATGATAAAACATGTCATCACAAATAATAAGCTGCACATCATAAATCTTCTTCCCCTTTTTGTAATCATCCAATAGGGGTCTTGTGCATCTCGTAATCGCTTCCCCTCAAGTGATGCATGTAGATGGTAAGTATATGATCAATAAGCTTCCCCTTAAAAATATACTAACCATCTGCGAGAATCATGAACTCAGTGCAACAAATGTCTTTACAATACCCTTAGCTGGCTTGGGCTGGATAATAGCAGTTTATGACACCTCAGTTATGGGTCTTGGGGTCCCGGACCTTCCTCACCATAACTGCACATTTGTTCCCAGATCAAACCCTATAATAATGCATGTGGTCCCGGACCTTCCACGACATCATTACGTTAGGTACTAAACAGCTCGTAAACACCAAACCAAATAAAAGTAACCAAGCCATAAGCATCACATCGTACAAAATCCAAGGGCGTCTGAGGACCTACTATATTAAATATAACGAAAGCAGTACCAACTGAATCCACCATCACTAGCAGTAGAAACCATCAGTAGGAACCACCAGAAAAAAAAACAAATAAAAACTAGCAGGAAGCAACCAGTAGAAACCGAAGCAACCAGCAGGAACCAACCAGTACAATTTTTTTTTTAATTATTTATTTATTTATTTATTTATTTTTAACTAAGAGCAGCAGAATCCGAGCAGCAGAAACCGAACAGCAGAAACAATCGTAGCAGCAGTATCCATGTGAGAGCAGCAGACATAAAATATACTCCAACCAGAATTAATCACAACACAGACCAGAATTAACACAGCCACCAGGATTAATCAATACTGACTTTAACCACTACGTAGAAACCATTCAAAGTCCCACAATTAAATGCAATACAAGGTTTCTTCACGTGCTCCACTTGCAACAATCAAATTAAATAATCCAAAGCACAGAATCGTACCCCACAACAGCAAATCAATTATCTCATCTATCAACCGGTCAATCAATAACAGTCATCGACACACTCTTTTATTGACCAACCAATTAATTTAACCAAATAAGAAACATATGATAGATCAGATGCGACAAATTGAGTTTGATATACCACTGACCAATGCTTGATGACTAAGCGACAACCATTCATTCAATCGACATCAATTAATTAATTCAAACAGCAAAACCAATTCATCCATCATTCGATTAAAGTACGAGGATAAAATATTGATTATCGATCAGATCATTGCACTTGCCGCCATATAAATTACATCCAGCCCCACAATTAATTTGATCCCACATCACAATTAATCAGTACGAGGTTTAATGGAAAATAACGATTACCTCAAAAATTTTAAGATCTGCTGCGAATCTGCTCCTTCTTCGAATCTGCTTCTCATCCAAAACTGCTCTTTATTGACAATAAAAACCTTGTAAATCCCTAGATATCGAGAGCAACCCGCTCTGATACCAATTGTAGAAACCAAGATCTAGCTCATCTAGGATTATAGCAACATTGATTGATATGCACAGGCAGCACAGCGGAAACATAACAACAAGAACACAATCAATATTACTTAACAAGGTTTTTCTTTATTGAACATGAAAATAAAAACCTACTACAAACTACTTAACACGCTCTGTGCGTTTCAATCGACTCTCATTGGAGAGACAATCTATCAAATGGATGATCTGTAACCTAGACGCCTCCCCTCTTTATATAATAGAGGGAGGTTACAAACCCTAGCTTACTAAGAAAGCTATCTAACTATTACATATTAGGTCCCTATTGTTTCTTCTTTCTTCATTCTTGCTCGTGGTTTTGTAATCATCAAATCTGTAATTCCCAACAATTACAAATACATATTGACAGTTCCTAACATTAGTTTGTTAGTTTGTGAATATGAATATTCAGCAGAAGACTCGGTCACCCCGAGTATTTATTAGATCATCATAGCTCGTAGGATTATCTGTAATATTATCAGTAGCTTAATATTATTAGTATTAGTATTAGTAGTATCTATATTTCTGGGGTGGGTCGGGGCTTTCCCCACTGTCAGCTCGCTCCATAGTCCACTAGGGACGTAATATGTAGTAGTATATATACCCCTTCCCACACATGGGAAGGGTTGGACCTTTGAAGCTAATATTACACAAGTTTCTTTCTCTCACTAAAAGGCTCCCACTTCTCTCTAGAATTCTTACATAGTTCGATCTAAACAAGCCTCACACAAGTGATTCTTGCATTGTGAATACCCTACAATTGGTATCAAGAGCCATGGTTAGGTCCATGAGAGTTGGTATTCACGAATTAGTGTAGTTCTTGAGGTTTTCTTGTTGGATTCGACTTGTAGTTTTAAGTTTTTTTTATTTTGTTTGTTTAGTAGCATAAATCTCATTTTGTACTTTGTTTAGTGATTAGAAGTTGTTTTTCTTTGTACTTTCTTGATTAAGATTAGTATTAGAGTGGTATTTAGTGTTTGGATTCACAGATTTAAGGCTCGTGTGGTGTTTGTGGGTGATTCGAGGGTTTTTCTTTCAAGAGTTCTTGGATGCGGTTTGTGTTGTTTGGACGATTCTTGAATGCGGTTTGTGTAGCATCGAGTACTCGGTTTGTCTTTATACTAGTTTAGGCAAAAGGACAAACGGCATTGATAGTGACAGGTTTGGAAGTTTGTGCCAACGCGGTTTGTGTCTACGGTGCGAACTCGGTTTGTCTCTTTGACGCACACGCGGTTTGTGTCTACGCGGTTTGTGTATCTAGTGTGAACTCGGTTTGTATCACCACTGTGAACTCGGTTTGTCTCTTGGCACATACGCGGTTTGTATATCCGGTGTGAACTCGGTTTGTCTATTTGTGCATACGCGGTTTGTACATTTGGTGTGAACTCGGTTTGTCTCTAAGGTGCACACGCGGTTTGTGTCAACGCGGTTTGTACATCCGGTGTGAACTCGGTTTGTCTATTTGGCGCTTACGCGGTTTGTGTCAACGCGGTTTGTATCTCCATTGTGAACTCGGTTTGTCTCTTGGCACATACGCGGTTTGTATATCCGGTGTGAACTCGGTTTGTCTATTTGGCGTATACGCGGTTTGTGTCTTTGGTGTGAACTCGGTTTGTCTCTTTGGCGCACACGCGGTTTGTGTCTCCTGTGTGAACTCGGTTTGTCTCTTAGGCACATACGCGGTTTGTGTCTACGCTGTTTGTCTAGGCGGTTTGTGTCTTGGTGATTTTAGAAATTCCCGCGAAAGATTCGATTTCTCGGTTAAATCACAAGATCAGTAAAATCCCGTAGTTACTATGGCTACCACATCAAGTACATCATCAGATGATATTCAAGCAGCAGGATCTGACACACGTCCACCTATGCTAGATAGGACGGATTATGAGTCTTGGGCACAACGAATTAGACTTTACTGCTTGGGAAAAGATAATGGTGTTAACATTCTTAAGTCAATTGACGAAGGACCTTATCAGATGGGTACCACCAGAGACGTTGTTACAACTGGTGAAGATGGTACTGTAACTTGGGGCATCGACAGACCTAGAAACTACAATGATCTTAATGAAGAAGAAAAGAAGAGGTATGATGCCGATATTAGAGCCTCCAACATAGTTATTCAAGGTCTTCCAAAGGATGTATACAAGCTCATTAATTTTAACACTGAAGCCAAGGCTGTGTGGGACAACGTTAAAATGTTGTTGGCAGGGTCAGAACTCACAAAGGAAGATCGTGAGTCACAGCTGTATGATGAGTTCGAGCATTTCAAAATGAACCCAGGAGAAAATGTCACAGATTACTATGTGAGATTTCATAAGTTGGTGAATGATATGAGGATGATCAGAATGACTATGCCCAACATCCAACTTAACTCAAAGTTTGTGAACAACATGACTCCGGAATGGGACAGATTTGTTACTGCCGTCAAACTCAACAAAGGTTTAAGGGAGACTAACTATGAACAGCTGTATGCTTACCTGCAACAACATGAGAAGCATGCTGCCTATGATCGGGTGCTGAGAGAAAAGTTGAATCCTTCAACTACGAATGACCCACTGGCTTTCATGACAAATGTACAACCAACAATCCAATCATCACCCAATCCAAGCTATCACCAACTTCACTCACAAGTACCTGCTATGAGTTCACAACTTGACTCAGGCTACTCTCAGACCGACAAAATGATTGACAACCTCACCAATCAAGTATCTCTACTGGTTCAACAGTTTCAAGCATCACTCCCTCAGACCAACAATCAGTTAAGGAATTCTTCCAACCCACGCAATCTAGCAATGGTGGAGGACGGGAAAATTGTGGTCCAGAATGTGCAAGGGAGAGCTGGCAGAAACATGGGTCGAGGTTATGGGCAGAACAGAGCAGGGAATGCCAATCAGGGGCAAGGGAAACAGATCAAGTGTTATAATTGTGGGGGGATTGGACACATTGCTAGAAACTGCAATCAACCTAAACGTCCTCAGAACTCAGATTACTTCAAAGACAAGATGCTGTTAATGCAAGCTCAAGAAAATGGTGCTGTATTGGATGAGGAAGAGTTATTGTTCTTGGCAGGAGATGGAGGAAATACTTTTGATGAAGATGTGGATGAGAAGCCTGTTCAGGATCTGGCACTTAATGATCCTAACATCTTCAAGGCAGATGACTGTGATGCATTTGACTCTGATGTGGATGATGAACCTACTGCTCAAACAATCTTCATGGCTAACTTGTCTTCCCTGGCCTCATCTCGTCAAGCTGGTTCTTCTAATGCATCCGTGATTTCTGAGGTACTAAAAATTTATGACACATATAATATTGTCGAGGGACATCAGATTCCCGAAGAAGTACATCAGGCAGTTGTTTCTGACTCAAGTGATGTTGATATGGAAAATAGCAATATTGTCTCATATGAACAGTATTTGAATAGCAACAACTCGCCTGATGTACCAAATGGTGAATCCTTTGTCAATAATGATGTGTGTGCTATGAGTAATGCATGTGCCTTAGATAATGCAAGTAATGTAGATAATGCTTGTGTGTACCATGAGAACCAATTGCCTGTCCCTGATAATAACTTGATCACTAGACTTAACATCTATAAAGAACAAGTTGCTATGTATGAACAGCGTGCTAAGTTTGAACTTAATGATCGTGAGCAGAAATTAGAGGGTCAAATGAATACACTTATTAAAGAGTCTAGAGTGCGAGAAGAAACATTAAAAATAGAGTTAAGTTCTTTGAAAAGTCAGCTAGAACAGTCTGACAAACAGAAACAGGATGCACAAAAGTGTGTAACAACACTTAAGCAAGAATTCAAACAAAAAGAAACAACTCTTTTAAATGATTTCTCTAAACTCAAGACGCTAAAAAATAAGCTTGAAGATAAGTTGTACACACAAAATCAAACCATACAAACTGCTCAAATGATTCATAAGCACAGAAAGTTGAGTGATAAGCATAGTAAAATCATGATAGGTGAACCAAAGTCAACCATCCTTAAGGGTATGCAAGTACTTCAACCAGCCCTATATGATGGTAATGTGATGATTAAGCCTATTCATGACCAACCTGAGCATATCTACACTGATGAAGAGGATGAGTTAAGTGATAAAACGAGGGAAAAAATGAATGAGAAAATGAGGGATCCCGAATGCATAGCCAGACGAATAATAATCAAACCCCATGATTATTATGAGGAAAATCGTTTGACTGTGTTTGCTCCTCAAACGAAGTTAACACCTGAGCAGATATTTTGGAAACAAGATAATGAAACACTTAAGGTAGAAAAACTTAAGGCCAACACCCCCCTCATTAGAAAAGTTGCGTCCATAACGATGTATCCTCCCAATACACCTAGGAATTTGGTGCCTTTGTCTCTTCCCACTGAATGCAAAACCTTTATTAGCTTATATGTGCTTTGGCAACTGTTTGCTGATTTCGATAAAACATGTAAGAAGAGAATCACACCCACTGGCATTACTGAGGGGGAAAGGTGTTTTGAACATGCAAAGAGGTGTTACTTAACTGAGGTCATGCCATTCTTTAAACTACTTAAAGAACACTTTGAAGGGTTGCAAACTGCCCTTAAAGCCGAAATAAATGAAATGAAAGTAGTGTTTAAAGATATGGAAAATGAGGTGAATGAACATGCAATAGAACTTAAGAGTCGAGAGATTGAAAGAAAAAACATACTCATTACTAATGACAACTTGATTGCTAAATGTATTGCACAAGATGTATTTTACACTGTCACTGATTCTGCATTGTCTGCTTGTCAATTTAATGAGTATGCTATTGCGTTAAATGTCACCCAGAATCGTGTTGTTGAGCTTGAGGGGGAGAATTTGAAATTGCTTGAAAAAATTCAAAATGATGACCATGATAACATGGTTAAACGTTTTTCAAAACTAGAAGTTGATTATCTGAATTTGCAACTCAAACATCAACACTTAGAAGAAAAATGCAAAATATCAAATGTCAAGACATCCTCGGATGCTCCTGAGTTTGATACTTATTTTGAATTAAGCAAACGAGATGAGACAATTCAAGCTCACACGAACACGATTCGACTGCTGAGGGCCCAAATTGCCCAATTGAAATCCAACAAGTGTGAAGTATATGGCACCAATAAACCTTCGTCTTCAGATTCTCAGAATTTTCAATATCAAAACACCATAAATAAGTTACATTATGAAAATGAGTGTTATCGAGAAGAAAATTCAAAGGTTAAACAACATTTCAAAGAGTTATATGATTCTATTAAAGTTACAAGAAGCAATCATAATGATCAAATAACCTCTTTGACAAATGAAATTGAGAATCTTAAGGCTCGGGTGAAAGGTAAAATGCCATGCACCACTTGTAACTGTGATACACCAAAGGCTAATGATTGTAAAAAGTATGATGTTGATGTTGGGCGTATTCCGTTTAAGATTAGAAATAACAGCCTTGCCCATCAAACATATCTAGATCATCTTAGAGAAGGTCTTGACTCACTTCGTGAGGTAGTTGAAGAGGATAGGAATGATAAGCCACTTGATCAAGCAGTTGTCTATGCATGCAAACTCACGAAAAGGATTCAGGAAAACTTAGAATATGCCATAGGCTCAATTCCTAAGTTCAGAGGCCATAGAGATAGATTTGTTGCATCATCATCTAATGTGGTGAACAAGTATGTAGCCTTTGACCTACCACCCAAAACATCAGAACCCAACACATCATTATCAAGAAGGCATGAGGCAGAAAAACAAACTAATGTTACCTTCGATGCTTCTACAGGAGTAAAAAGTGACACCCAAGCTAGCGGGTCAAGGTCTAGAGGAAATGAAAGAAAGGATATGACTGCGCCAGCTAAGAATGATCACTTGAAGAATGTAGAAGCTCAACCTAGGAACAATAAGTTTACAATGAGTAGGATGAATCGTGTTGATTCTAGTATCAAAAGTACTGTAATTAATTCGAATTCTAATGCTATCTGTAAAACTTGCGACAATTGTTTAATTTCTGCTAATCATGATGAATGTGTTGTGTCTTTTCTGATGTCTTCTGCATCATCCCATGTTAAGAATGGTAGGATAACTGAAGCATGCAAAAAGGTTTGGAAAGCAACAGGAAAAACATTTGCTAGCATAGGCTATCAATGGAGACCCACTGGAAGGAAATTCAATTTAGGAAAACAGTGCACGTTACCTAAAATGAATAAGCATAAAATTGTGAAAGTTAAGGAATGGAGACCCACTGGAAGAATCTTGCCTTTAGAATCACAATGCCCTCCATCTAGGTCTTGTCCTGTCTCAAGTTCTGTCTCCACAGAAAAGATAGTAGCATCTGTGAAATCTGTGGTTCCTGAATATGTGTGTGCTGACCAAATGGACCCCAATTGCACTTGGGGATCCACATTTTTCAGTTATCCATTGTTGTCTGGTTTCAAATGCAGGTCGTACAAATCGTCCTGTGGTATTTGGACTCAGGCTGCTCAAAACATATGACTGGAGATCGCTCACGGCTCAAGAACTTCGTGAAAAAGTTTATCGGGACAGTTAGATTTGGGAACGACCACTTTGGTGCTATTATGGGTTATGGAGATTATGTGTTTGGTAATAGTGTAATCTCAAGGGTATATTATGTGGAAGGACTAGGACACAATCTGTTTTCTGTGGGTCAATTTTGTGATTCAGATCTGGAAGTGGCTTTCAGAAAGCATACATGTTTCGTCAGAGAATTGGATGGTTTAGATCTCCTCAAGGGCAGTCGGGGCACCAATCTATACACCATTTCAATTGAAGAAATGTTGAAGTCCTCTCCCATATGCTTGCTCTCTAAAGCCTCTAAAACAAAATCATGGCTGTGGCATCGTCGTCTGAACCACTTGAACTTCGGTACCATAAATAATCTTTCCCGTAAAGATCTTGTTAGAGGGATGCCCAGACTGAAATATGAGAAAGATCATCTCTGCTCTGCATGTCAACTGGGTAAAAGCAAGAAACAAACCCACAAGCCTAAAACCGTCAACACCAACTTGGAAGTTCTTCACACCCTCCACATGGACTTGTGCGGTCCAATGAGAATACAAACCATAAATGGAAAGAAGTATGTTCTGGTGATAGTAGATGATTATTCTCGGTTCACATGGGTAAAGTTTTTGAGAACCAAGGACGAAACTCCAGAGGTTATCATTAAACTGATAAAACAGCTGCAAGTAAGGCTAGATAAAACTGTCAGAATCATTCGCACAGATAATGGTACTGAGTTTGTTAACCAACAACTCCGTAATTTCTATGAAAGTATTGGCATCACGCATCAGAAAAGTATCCCTCGCACTCCTCAACAGAACGGGGTGGTTGAACGAAGGAACCGTACTCTGGTGGAGGCTGCAAGAACCATGCTTATATTTTCAAAGACACCGATGTTTCTCTGGGCAGAAGCTATAGCAACAGCATGTTACACTCAAAACCGATCCCTAATTCATCCGGTTCATGAGAAGACTCCCTTCGAGTTACTTCATAACAAGAAACCAGATCTTTCCTTTCTGCGTGTGTTTGGTGCTCTTTGCTATCCAACTAATGATAGTCAAGACTTGGGAAAGTTAAGAGCTAAAGCAGATATAGGTATTTTCGTTGGATACGCACCTGACAGTAAAGGGTATCGAATCTACAATAAAAGGACCCGTAAAATCATGGAAACCATTCATGTTACGTTCGATGAGCTGAGTGAGCTACCTGTTTCAGGACAAATCAGTTCTGGACCCGATCTTCACCTTTTGTCTCCTGGACCCATTAGTTCAGGACTTGTACAGAATTCCACGCATGCAGATTCTTATGTGCCTCCTACATGTGAGGAGTTGAAGAAGTTATTTGATCCTATGTTTGATGAATACTTTGAGCCAACGAATGGAACCATCCCGAGTGAACCAGATACAATTCCTATGGATGAGGTTCAAGCCCCACAAGGCTCAGAAGGCCCTGCAGCTTCAGTATCAGTCAGTCACAATGCTCCTCCTGCCAGTCAATCGCCTTCGACATCAAACACTCAAACTTCTCCAGTAATGCAAGAATCTTCAGATAATAATCCTTTGGGAGTTAATCCTTTTGCTCCTGTTGAAGAGGCTCCTTTTGAAAACATATTTGCTCCTGAACATTCATCAGACACATTCTTACCTGAGGAACACAGCACTGCTACATCTGTTCATAACCATCAACCTCACGATCATCTCAGGAAATGGACCAGTGATCATCCAATCGACAACATCATTGGCAATCCCTCACGTCCAGTATCTACACGTAATCAACTAGCCACTGATGCACTATGGTGCTTCTTCAATTCCGTACTGTCTAAAGTCGAACCAAAGGATGCCAAAGAAGCAATGACTAAAGATTGCTGGTTCCAGGCCATGCAGGATGAAATCCATGAATTTGATCGACTTGAAGTTTGGGAATTAGTGCCTCCTCCGGAGCGTGCAATGATCATTGCCTTGAAGTGGATCTTCAAAGTGAAGCTTGACGAGTATGGTGATGTCCTAAAGAACAAGGCACGGCTAGTTGCTAAAGGGTTTAGACAAGAAGAGGGCATTGATTTTGAAGAATCGTTTGCTCCGGTTGCTAGAATTGAAGCCATAAGAATCTTCCTGGCAAATGCTGCGAGTCGTAATATGATAGTCTACCAGATGGATGTCAAAACGGCATTCTTGAATGGTGACTTAAAGGAAGAAGTTTATGTGAGTCAACCTGAGGGATTCGTGGATGCTGAACACCCTACTCATGTTTACCGCTTGAAGAAGGCTCTTTATGGGCTAAAACAGGCGCCAAGGGCATGGTATGATACATTGTCCAAGTTCCTCCTAGCGAACAGATTCTCCAAGGGTGTTGTTGATCCTACACTATTCACCAGGAAATCAAGAAACCATCTACTGCTAGTTCAGATATACGTAGATGATATCATCTTTGCTTCAACAGATCCTGGTGAATGTGATAGTTTCTCAAAGGAGATGAATTCCAAGTTCCAAATGTCCATGATGGGACAAATGTCATTCTTCTTAGGACTACAAGTTTCTCAAAGTCCCGGAGGCATATTCATCAATCAATCCAAATACGCCAACGAGATCCTGAAAAAGTTTGGATTCCATTCAAGTGAACCTGTTGACACCCCCATGGTTGATAGAACGAAGCTGGATGAAGATCCTTCAGGGATTCCAGTTGATATCACACAGTATCGAAGCATGATTGGATCTTTGATGTACATCACGGCTAGCAGACCAGATCTTCTGTTTGCTGTGTGTATGTGTGCTCGGTATCAATCCAGACCAACCAAGAAGCATGTTGAAGCTGTGAAAAGGATCTTCCGATATCTTCAAGGCACAGTTCATATGGGTCTCTGGTATCCTAAGGACACTGCAATGGAGTTAACGGCATACGCAGATGCTGATCATGCGGGTTGTCAAGACACTCGTCGAAGTACTTCAGGAGGAGCTCAATTTTTAGGGGAAAAGTTGGTTAGTTGGTCTTCTAAGAAGCAGATGAGTACTTCCATATCATCTACTGAAGCTGAGTACATTGCTATGTCTGCTTGCTGTGCACAAATCCTTTGGATGCGATCACAGCTTTCGGACTATGGATTCTCATACAACAAAATTCCCCTATATTGTGACAACAAAAGCGCCATTGCTCTTTGTTGTAACAATGTTCAGCACTCCAGGTCAAAACACATCGACATCCGGCATCACTTCATCAGGGAACAGGTGGAAAAAGGAATTGTGGAGCTATACTTCGTGAGGACAGAGTTTCAGTTAGCTGACATCTTCACCAAGGCCCTCCCAAGGGAAAGGTTTCAGTTTATTCTCCCACGCCTTGGCATGAAAAGCATGACTCCTGAAACCCTCAAGTGTCTTCAGGAAGAAAAGGAGGAGTAAAGGATTGTCTTCTTATATCCTTGTACATAGTTGTATATATCTTAAATCTAAAAGAAAAATACAAAAATATAAAACCTATAAAAACCATAAAAAAAATCGAAAAATCAGAAAATACAAAAAATAGTTCTACCTAGGCATGTCTTCTGTTTATCGATAACATTTACGTATCTAGAAATGTCATTCAACAATGGCACGGACTCTTAAATGAAGCTCGAGCAGAAGTTATAATCAGTTAAAACATGTCTAAATGGCTTGCAGTTACTTCATACTGCAACCCGCACTGTACAATGGGGAAAGCATGTCGCCAAAAAGACAGCTGTTTCTCCAACCGGGTGATGTTCACCTGGGCATGGATTACTTTATATCCATGTTCTCCCGACTTGATGTACGTTTCAGTGCATCACTTCGTATATAAGAAGAGAAGTCTTCTTTTCATCAAGATTCTCTATCTTGTTAGATCCCTCAAGAGAGTCTTGATGTTACACAAGGTGGTAAAATGAACTAAATTTTCACAAATGTCCGTCGCTCAATTGAATGACTACAGCTCTTTTAATGGAAAACGGGTCATTAATTGAGGGGGAGCATATTTGTTCAAATTTCCGACACCTTACCAAATTTGTGCAACATCAGCAGTGACACTCTCTCGTTGTTTCAGGGGGAGCATCGTATGCTCCTAAATCAGAATACATTTAAACCTGACCACATTTTCTCCCGAATTTTTTTCTAAACGCATTTAAATCAATTGGGATCACAAATCTCAAATGGTTTGAAATTTTTGATCGGGGGAGAGAATGTGATTTAAATAGGAAATTCTGATAAAATGTGATGATTTGGCAATTAATGTAAGCTCTCCCGTATGTGCTAAACCATTTTGTATATCAAGGCACATATTGAGGGGGAGCAAAATGTTTTGGACATAAAAGCAAGCTCCTCCATAAGTACGAAAATCTTTCTTATATCAATGCATATATTGAGGGGGAGCAAATGGTTTTACAAAACAATGGATTATGGCATCGCATGTGGCTGTGACTCAGAATTAACAAAAGAATTGACGAAACTTGAATTGTCATCAATCGAAAGGATACGTCTTGGCCGGGTAATAATTTCAAGCTGGTCTAACCAGTGATGTAAGCGTGTCTCGAAAAAGATGTATCTGAGTAGAGTGTACCGTTTCGAGAAACTTTCTATGGACTTGACCAGGACGGGTAATAATTTCAAGCTGGTCTAACCAGTGATGTAAGCGTGTCTCGAATCGGTCATGTTCACTGAAAGTGGATCAATTCAAAAAGTGCGAGCTCTACCTAACATGTGCAAATTTATAAAACAATCAACCGAGCACATGTTGAGGGGGAGCATTTGAAAAATATAAAACTCTCAAGTGTTTGCAAAAATGTGTTTCAGAATCATGAACACTTTGAGAGATTTTTTCAAAGATTTGGTTTGGCAATCGTGGATGAATACCAAAGACCGACCATTTTAATTAATGCATGGAGTTATAAGGATGGTTAGGTTAGGCTCAAGTTCCCACGATCCCGCCAGAGCCGGAGGGATCTACCCAGGGACAATCCACTAGTTAGTGTAGAAGTCCTTAGGTATGATTAAAAAGGAGAAAAGTGTGATTAAGGGAAGAGTGCCGACTGAGATGGAGCTAGTACTGGAACAAACCCAACAAGGTACTAGTAATGAAGTCTCGGTAAGCACTGAAGGGGTTGAAGAATGAAAAAGAATTGTAAAGATAAAGGGTGAAAAGAAATAGTCCTCCTTACAACTTAGGCAGAAACCGGGTCAATACATATGCTGTCAGAATCACTTAGTTGATTGCTGGCATTGAAGACAAAGTATCATGGACCCAGTGATACGCTGCACAACCCTCCCTAGCCACTCAAGGTCCCTCAAAGGATTCTTGTTTCAATTGTCACGGAGTTCAATACATTCCTATCGTCTCTCTCACTCCGAGTTAGATGATATTGAATAGGTGGCAGTTCTCTCCAGCCTCCGCTCACTAAATCAAAACGCACAATAGAGTCTAGAGCCACGAGATGCATAATAAGATCTCATAGGGACACGAATTATTTCTACACTGGTTGTTCAACATTAAGGGCACCAGTTGTAATATCATGAGTCCTACGCAGATCTTAGCAATCTGCCAGAACATTTATGAGGGAACTTACTTATGTAATTCTCAATGATTGAATGGAAATTCCTGCCAGGGTCAACATCAAGCAGCCCTGAAAGCAGGTCACTTCAGTAATTCCTCGTGGATTACGCTTAGTGGTCGCGGCGGTTTCAACCGGTCTACAGTCGTGGAGTGATCTCCAGCGACTCACCTAATCGTTGATTTACTACGGTAAAATCTTAAAAAGCCCTCTGTGGGTTTTCGATTAGGAACGGTCTTGGTAAGGATTAGAGAGAGTTTTCACACTATGCTGTTGACTATCTCGAAGTCCAAACTTGTAAGTACCGGTCGAATTATTGCTAACTGTCGTATGCAGGAACTTCTGGCGATTGTAGCAGTGGAATGCTGTAGCTGGTAGCTGTTGTAGCTGGTTGCAGAAAAGATGCCAATCCATCACCACATGTTCACACTACATCATCATCAAAGAAGTCATGATCATCCTAGACGACCTTCAACACAGCTTCTGCCAACTCTGATGCTGAAGATCATGACCCCATATCGTGTGAGCATGTAGGCTCTAAGTTTATTTCATCACATGGAGTATTAATACTGAAAGATGACTTGGAGACTCAAGTGGGATGATACGTTCAGAGATTCTTCAAAGTTCATCCAAGACAAAAGAGAAGTCATCTTCAGATCACTGACGTTTGCACAGCAATCTATTACATTGAAGATTCAATGAGTACGAGCTATGATGTCAAGATCCAAGGAAGAAGTGCTGAATTTCAGAACATTACTTCTGGGGTGACCTCCCTTAGGGGGAGATTGTTAGGAATATGAATATTCAGCAGAAGACTCGGTCACCCCGAGTATTTATTAGATCATCATAGCTCGTAGGATTATCTGTAATATTATCAGTAGCTTAATATTATTAGTATTAGTATTAGTAGTATCTATATTTGTGGGGTGGGTCGGGGCTTTCCCCACTGTCAGCTCGCTCCACAGTCCACTAGGGACGTAATATGTAGTAGTATATATACCCCTTCCCACACATGGGAAGGGTTGGACCTTTGAAGCTAATATTACACAAGTTTCTTTCTCTCACTAAAAGGCTCCCACTTCTCTCTAGAATTCTTACATAGTTCGATCCAAACAAGCCTCACACAAGTGATTCTTGCATTGTGAATACCCTACACCTAACATTAGTTTGTTAATAACCTACTCAAAAGCAGTTTAACAAATTCTGAACTTCAATTTTAAGACTTAATGTGATTCATCACATTCCATAATAAATGGTGTCTTATTAATCTTCTAGGTTGGAGTTTGATTGAGTATATACAATGCATACTCAATTTCCTAACCTTGATAACTTTTGGAAGAAAGGAAGATATAGTTATCTTTAATCAAACAATGAACGTACCATAACCATTATGTATTTCATTAGGATTAATATTGTAAGACAATCTTACAATATGTAAGATAAATATATTTTGTTTGGTTTATCTATTTGCCAACTAAATCAGCTTAATGGTATAATAGAATTTTCAAGCCAATTGCATGCTATATAACATAAGTACTTTTAACCAAGTCACTTCATGTCCATGTCTTAACAAGAAGACATAACTGTTATATTCCCAATATGCGTTATAAATCATTGATCAACTCAATGACTTCTTGTATATGTTTTAATAAAAACATAACAAGTTAGCGTCCTACTTTATTATAAGTCTTGTAACAATTAAAAGACTTCATATTTATATCTTTACAATAAAATATAAATATGCATAACCAAAGTAATTATGAACACCACTATTTGGTTTCAATCGTATTTGAAGTTAATTTATTACTTCATATATTTATGACATTCCAAGAATACATAAACATTCAAATTTGAAGTAGTATAAGATTACTTCATTTATTTATGTCATTTCAATAATACATAAATATTTAGTTTGAAGTAGTCTCATTTATCATATTGACACTAGTTCTAATAAGAATCTAATTTAGAACTTGCAAATTAACATAATTTCATTACATCAGTTGATCTGCTAGTGATGAAAATATGTAATTTACCTTGTCATTAATATCTATGTCAAGGTCTCACTTACGCTAGATATTAATTCCAAGTGTTCTATTTATTAGATGTGAATAAAAATCACATTAGAACATTAATCTCTTACCTTTCAGTCAAGAGAATCCTTTAAATCATATTTCTTTGTGTTGTTGCTTGCACACAATTAAGATTTCTCCCACTTGTGCATGGAACAACATCATGTATCAGATAAACAACACGTCAATCATTTATTTATGTGATCAGTATGATTGTGTCATAGATACTAGTAGATATAGAATCACCTTGTCTAGTAAGGAAACGTACATGACCATCCTTAAGCCACAAGTGTCTATAATTGGAAAGTAATTATCTCAAGACATTCTAGAGATAATCTGGGTTACTACCAAGATAACAAGCTTGTAGCTCCCACTGAATTACAGATCATTACATTAATATATGTTATTCAGTAATTACAACACTATGCTCCCACTGGATTTGACAACATTATAAGTGTTCCATAGCCATTAAAAGCAAATAGTGTGCTATTTACTTTCCTACACCTTTGGGTAATCTCATACGTAACAATTACTTAGGTACTAAAGAATGTATTCTACTTTATAAATGATGAACTATCCATCAATTCAATTAACTTGGAAATAATTGGGCATGCAATTTCTTCCTTAATTTGACTACCATCCCCACAATGGTATGTAGCATCTAAAAGTGGTCAAAGCACAACAACTAGACAAAATGTGCTAGTTTGCCTTTTACCAATTTTGCGGTAACTAGTCTAGCTTCTAATTTAATAACTCATAAAATGTGCAATTTACTTAACTATTAAAATTTTGCTATGAGTTATTTCTTAGAATTTAGACAATTCTAATTTTCCTATCATACCTTTCTCATTCATGAAAAAGAATAGGATTAAGTCTCACTCTTCTCAAAGAAAGTAGACTATGTTTATTCTTTTAGTAAAGTTGACTCTAGCCAAAAACCCTTACGGGTGTAGATCAATTTACTACTAAAAGAATGCCCCACGTTTACGGTTTTAACGTTGCATTAATACATTAAAAGAATTTACAAAATTCAATATTAGTATTTTCGATAATACAATTTTCAAGAAAAGAAAACTACACAGGAAATAAAATATAACCATTTAATTTTCTTGAAAACTAGGATCCAACTTTCCATAGTTTCACCACATCAGTTGATCTGCTAGCAGTGAAAGTACAAAAGATGGTAACTTGTCGTACAATAATCGGCAAAACAATTTCCGACTCCTAAATATTTATGGGAATTACATTTGCCAAATAATTTGCAATGTAAGCATGTCTCTTCCCATCTCATGCTTTAAGTCTCAAGGTCTCACTTATAACTTAATTAAGTCGTCTAATTTAGAAACTTGTAAATTCACATAGTTTTATTGCATTCAGTTGATTTGCTAGCAATGAAAAAATGTAATTTACCTTGTCATTAATATCTATGTCAAGGTCTCACTTACGCTAGATATTAATTTCAAGTGTCTCTTATAATTAGATAACATGGACTTAAATTTTAGGGTATTTATTTTGATGTTACAATCAAAATATGTACGAAGAAGCATGCACTCATCTTCGTATCATAAGTTTTCAAAACTATTTTAATTACCAATTTGCTAAGAGTTAAATCAACAAAGTTTTAATTGAGGCGTTGAGTAACTTACAACTTTGCCTTAAGATGCTTCGTACATATAATGGTTGTACTTGGTAAGTCTAATTTGACGCACAGGCAAGCGGAGAGACAGAATGAAGTCTCTTTAAGGCCAAAATTTAATGCGAAACCAACCTTATACCCACTTTTTAGTTTGTCAACATTAAAGAGCATATAGCGGAAGCAAGGATCTTTAATTTAACACATATAAAGTATTACCGAATAATAAATAGTTACATACCTTTTGATCCTAGCTAAACAAGGATCTAATATTTTTTCACTTCTCTTGATCAAATAAATGGATTACCGTGAAACCCCTTACCGTTTTGTTTCACAATCCAAGATTAATAACTTAAGTAAGTTATATCCAAGTTCATGTACACACGTACTATAACCGATCAAAGGTTGATGCTAGTGAATGAACACGATTATTAAACCAAAACTATTTTGTTTAATAAACCTTGAATCTATTATTCAAGAAGGAATTAAATAATATATATATACACACTGTACGCTACACATGTATATGACTATTATCATGCATGTACAATCCATATCTTTCATAAGTCAAAGATATCCATCTGTATGTACTGTACGATGCATAGATAGCTGGGAATAAAGTCGATTGACTTTTTAGTGTATATTTTTTTATGTCGTCCTTTTTGAAGGGTTTGAGGGTGTTTATATAGGCTCCAAATTTGCTCTCCAAGTTTAAGTCTAATACCTCCTCAAGTTTTAAAACTCGACACTTAACCCCCTCCTTTATTTACTAACGGTCGTTAGTCATTTTCGTTAATTACTTTAACTTCCGTTAGTTATATTTCGTGTCCAAATAATTAAAATATATAATAGTTATATATATTAATTATTCATTTGATCATTCATACGTAAAGTGTGCAATCCCTCAGTCCCGTGTTCGATTCTAGTCATACACTTCTTAATATTTTTTCCATAACTCTAACATAAAGTCTGTGCAAAAGATGTTAACAGTATGGAAATTCAAACCATTGACTCAAAGAAAGGGTGTGATAACAATGAAAGTTTGGTACTTTTTGATGGGTTTGTTCATGAGAATGAAGAAAGCGGCGAACTTGAGTTGTTTGGTAATGGTTCTCCTGGGTTTGAGAAGATGGATGAAGTCGAGGGGAAAAAACTTATTGAAAATGGTGTTGAGCTTAACGAAGTTAAAGACAATGAGTTGGAGGAAACGTTTAGTGGCGATTTCGGAGTGGAAATTGATTATGTTGGTTCTATTTTTGTAAAAGGGACAACTAGGGATATAAAAGAAGGTGCCACATGTGATGTCCTGCAAAGTCAAGAGGAAGAGGGTATAGAGAACAAGGAAGTAATAAGTTTGGTGGATTTGGGTTGTGGTAAATCAGGAGTGAAGATGGATTCGAGTGAAAGTGGGAATTCACACTTTGAGGCTAAGCATGTCAAACAAATTGTGATAAATTCCAGTAACAAGAGTGATAGGAACTTTAACTTCAACATAGTAGAGATAAACCAAAACGTGTATGAAGATAGTGATCTTGTTTTAAAAGATCTGATGTTGGGAAAAAATGGACAAGTTTGACGATGATGAAGTTGTTAAGATTGAGATAGATGAGTCCATCTTCTCAAACTAGAATATCTAGTTGTATCATTTCTTTGTTTTCGTGTTGTATGTTTTAATCCCTTTTTTGTAAGAGAATTATCATGATCATATTATGCTACTGCCCGTGAGTTTAATCAGAATGGCTGTTAAATCCACTGAGATCAGTAAAATAACAGAACATATGTAGTTCCGTATCAGATCATTGTTTATCTCACTGAGATCACTAAGAAATATAGTCAACCTCTTTGTCGCTGTTATTTAAAAAAAAAAAAAAAAAAAAAAAAAAAAAAAAAGCCACGTGGTCAATAAAACCGGTATCAAGGGGTTAAAACATTTTCAGTGACTTATGTAACCGGTTACCAAACTTGAGTAACCTCTTTGTAACGTTTAAAACTTTAGTAACTTAGGTGAACATTTGACCAAACTTTAGTAACAACTTTGTCTATTTTCCCTATATGCAAATATGCAAGTTTTAGTGGGTATATTTGCAATTGCCCATAATCTGTAAGTAGGGCTAAAGAACCATAACAACACGAACGAGGCTTGTTCGTGTTTGTTAGTTTTGGTTAACCGAATAAACAAACTAATATGAATATTTAAAACAAACGGACATTGGTGCTCATGTTTGTTCGTTGAAAAATAGGTTATTTTTATCTGTTCATTAAGACACTATTCATGAGCGATTCTTAAAAATGTTTAATTTGTTTACAGTATCGACTAAAAGTAATTAGAATTTGTAGCATTAAATTAGTCCAATTCATCATTTTGTGAAAATAAGATGGACATGGTCATGTTTTTTAAACTCAAATAAGCACTTAGTGGTATGGATTTAAAAAAAACGACAAGAAAGCAAATATTTTTGATAATTTTAACAGTTTTGCCAATAGGGGCCTTTTATATATCGAGATCTCAAGATGATGCCCAATAATATATGTGACCGACTATATATTAATAAAGGGTGTTAGAAAATTGGGGGTCATATATATTCGGAGGCCTAAAGCGATGGCTTCAGTAGCTTTACCCTTAAGCCACCACCGTTCACAATGTTGTTTTGTATCTTTGAAGTGATCATGTACAAATTCGTCTAGCCTGTTTACGTGGAGAGATTTGTTACAGCTTTAACCAAAGGAGAATTTACTAAATCTGTATTTGATTTCAAAGCAAATCCTAAATTTATTAAATACATGCACATTAACATATACCCTTAGCCAGGACCAATTTTAGATAAACCATTTTTTTTTCTTTTATATATATATATATATATATATATATATATATATATATATATAATATATATATATATATATATATATTTTTTTTTTTAAACGGCAATTAACTATCTAAAAATTATACATTTCATATCTTTTAAGCAGGACTTGAACCCACCATCATTTGGTTGGCGAGCTTCTCACAAAAAAAAGATAGCATCAGAACACAAGCCATTTGATGTAGATAAACCATTAACGTTAACGATTATCTAGAGGTGTCAATTTGTGCAAAAAAAAAAAATTGTTAATTTTGACTATTTTGTAAAAGATTTAGGCACATTTAGCCCCACCCTTTTATTGAAATGAGCACATTTAGCCCATTAAAAAGTTAAATGGGCACAACGGTCACATATTTTCTCTCAATTAGAGAACATTATAATCGTTTTTGAAGAAAAACTTATATATATAATATATTTAATTTTTTAAATATAAATGGGGTATTACGTTTAAGGAATTTATTTCGTCATTTTCGGTCTACTATAAAACGATTTGTATAACATGTGCTCGTTTAGCCCGTGCCCATTTAAGCCCGTGCCCATTCTAGCCTGTGCCCATGCCCGCTCGACCGGCCCGTTTTGCCACCTCTACGAATATCCTAATGTCCGGTCCACAATAATATCGACAATATTGATTCACGATACTTAAAGAATTTCATCTGGTAAGTTTCTCAAAGTTCACACAAAGCATTCTTTTCATTATCCCATGTACTTTTCTCTAGAAGATTAACTTAACAAGCCATTTCTTGTAGTTATTATTAGAGGATAAATAGGCTCAAGCCTGGTTTGTAGGTTTAGGGTATCTAGGGTTTCACTATTATAAGTAAAGGGCAATTAATTTTGTAGCCCGGTCGCTAGAAGTGTTGGGTTTTTGTGGCCCGAAATTAGCGACTTTTCTGAAATGGCCCGGTCGCCCGACGACTTTTCTCAAAAAATTGAGAAGTCGACAAGTGACACTTAAAAAGTGACGCCCAATCATTAAAGCTGTACTTTGTGTCATAGCCCACTATGTGTAATTTTTAAGCGACTTTTCACACATTAAGCAACCTCTTATTTTGTCTTTTTCTGACCTAAAAGTCAAACTTCGAAAATGTTAATTTTATTCTTTTTACTCCTTCCCAATGTTGAGCGATTTTTTTTTTTTTTTACTTTAAGCGACTTTCAGATTGTACTTTTAGCGACTTTTTTACCTGCCATATTTTTGTACTTGTGTCATAGATTTTGTACTTTTCAACTTTTTTTACTTTTAACCTTTTTTGTATTATTTTTTAAATACTTTTTAAAATACTTTATAAACACTTTTTTATTTCAAAATCTTTAGCGACTTTAATTTTTTTTTAAGCGACTATATTTTCTTTAAGCGATTTTTTTTTTTTTTTTTTTGAAACACCCTCCCAGTAACCCCCACACAAACACACACTCCAATTCCCCCAAAACAAATAAATTCCTCTTCACTAACCTTTACACCCACTGTAAATCTAACTCAAAATTAAAATCAAAATCAAAGCATAAATCCTAACCCCAAATATCCCTTATACCAATTTCAATAAAGGAGTCAATTTCAATAAAGCTGATGAAGCGAAAAATGTACCGCTTTTAAGGGGTCATTTAAGCCCTAAATCGTATTTATTTGATCAAATATTGCCCTAAATCGTTCCTTTTGTCATTTTAGGTACTTTTGAAAAGAAATCTGGAAAAGGAGGCATTTTGGACGTTTTTGGAGTATAAAAGTGAAGAAAACGACAAAGTCTCAAAATCATGCTGGAAGTTACCTTTGACGGCGTTAGGATTATGCCTGGACGGCGTCATGGCTTGGCAAAAGTGGTGGATGTGAAATTTACTCATGATAAGCCAGCGAAAATTGCATGGGAATTCTGACGGCGTCACCCTTTAATTTGATCAAGGTCGTCACTTTATAATTTAAAGAGGGACGGCGTCACGTTCATAGTCTGAGGGCGTCAAGCCTTGATAGGCCAGAACGGATTTTGGAGAGCTAAAGAGGGACGGCGTCAAGAAGGTCATCCGGGAACCCTAAAAGCGGCGAGGTGACGGCGTCACACTCCATAACGTGACGCCGTCAGATCTAAAAATCTATATATAGTTTTGCAATTCTTTGTCATTAGTGTGGAACTTATTGGGGAACTTTGTGTGTGAAAACCCTAGGACGAATTTGGCAGCTCTTTCAAGGCTTTTTGCCTTGAGATCTTTCATGTTACATTGAAGATAAGTTATCAATTAATCATTCAATATGTCTATGTGTTGTTTGATTCTATCTTATTCTTGTCTTTTGTTTAACATGTTAGGCTAGATTTATCTTGTATTTGCTTAGATCTAATGAAACCTAGCTATTGATTATTGGTTATTAGTGTGTTATTAGTTGTATTGGATGATTGTTCATCTATGTTAGGCTTAAGAAAACTGGCTAACTTCCTATTCGGTAACTTGCTTGAACATCTTAAGAAACATGAACCAATGCGTACTAAAGGTTTTTATGGTTGTATTTAATGCACAAGCGAATTCTAGTGATCCCATGTTAGGAGCTTCCTAGCCGGCTCGACATAGGAGTGAAGTAGGAGCTTGTAGAGTTGGGGAAGTACGTACGCCACCCCACGACTGGTATTAAGGAATACACCCGTCATCCACGCAACTAATACACACTAATCAACCGGTAAAAGATAGTTAGGGAGTAAGGAAATCTAAGTAAACACATTTCCCTCCACATAAGTTTTCACCAACATTTTCATTTTTGTTATTTTATTTTATTTGCATTCGTAGTAATTTGGGTTAGTTGACTAGCAACTAATTCCGCCCACTCTTTCAAACCCGAGATTTTACTTGCTTTCATAAAAATATAAAAACATAAAAAGAATCTTCTCTCACCCTTAGACCTATTAGAGTAATTTTTCATACCTAACGAACACTATTCCTTGTGGAGAACGATCAATCCCCCGTACTTACCACTACACTATACTACATCGGTCAGGTACACTGCCTGGTGGGGTTGTAAGCCTCTTGAGATCCCTCGAGAGGTAAAACCTGTTGTAAGGTTGCAAAACCACGCATCAAGTTTTTGGCGCCGCTGCCGGGGAATAGTTATTGTTTAGGTTGAATTTTTATTTTATAGGTCTACTCACTAGATTCCTTTCTAGTGAGATTTTTATTTTCTTTTTATAGGTTTTCTTTAGTCTATCTTATTTCTTTGTACTTTTGTTTGTGATACCTTCCACTTACCTCATGAGTAACATTGGTCATTTGATCCCCGTTATTCGTATTTTTCGCCGTGCAAACTTTCAACTACCCGTTCCCGCCCCCATCATAGAAAACAACAACTTTTCACCCGACCACCACTTTGATAACAATTTTGAGATGGAGGAGTCTGACTATGAGAATGACTATGTTAGTCCGTTTTACTACTCAGACTCCGATGAGGATGCCGGTAATGGAGAAGTAGTTAACGAGGAATGGGGAAAAGAGGAAATTGATCCCTTTAAGTATGTTGACCCTAGGACTAAGATAAAAAAGGATAGCCTCTTTAACATGCAATTTCCGTGTAAGATTGGTTATCATGATTTTTATGCTTACCTTAACTCATCTTTACCTATGAACATTATCTCTCGCGCTAATTATAATAAAATCATGGTAGATGAGCTAGAATATCAAGGGGATAACATTGTTGCTAGGATTGAGCCACTGCACGTATTCGTTGGAAGTTTTGTGTATTTGGTGGATTTTATGGTTATGGAGAACTTAGGAGAATTTATTGATGACAAATTAACTCAAGTCATTTTTGGAGAACCCTTCAAAAGGTTGACCAACCTTGACGAAAAACTTGTGGACGGGTTAATTACATTCTCGGATGGGGATGAAGATTTTACTTACCAAATGCCCCGAGCACATCCTAGGTTTAAAAACTACTCCATTGAATCTTGCAATAGACTTGTGCCTCTTGATTTGTTAAGTGAGAATGATAAGAGGAAGGGGCTCAAATATCCACATGAGAAAAATAAGAGATACTATCATGGATGTTTGGAGCTGAATGATGAATACAAGAAAGATGAGGCAACAATTAGATGGCTCACACTCGGATACGTGAGCATAAGCGATACTAGGTAGAAGGACTTTGAGTCTAGCTACAAGACTCGTTAATAAAGAAAAGCGCTTCTTGGGAGGCAACCCAAACTTTATTTGCTTTGTGTGTTTATTTGTTTGTTTGTTTGTTTTTATTTATTTCCGTATGTGTGTTTAATTTTTATTCTTATTGATTCATATTCAAAACTAATTTGTGAAAATGCTTTATTTTGTTTTTAACTTCGTCTTAACTACATATAAAGGTATTTTGCAAAAGTTAAGTGTAAGGGAAATCTAAATCGGTTTATTAGAACACAAATAAACATGAATCATAATAATAATAAATTAACATACATATTAGTATTTGTTTGAGTCAAATGCTTGTATCGAGTCATAATGATGTTTTGCAGGATTTCCAGGAAGTAAGGTATAGGTTTTTCCAAAAATTTTCCGGAAACGTAACATGAGAATTCTGTCAGATCATATCTGACGGCGTCAGGATTTACAACCTGACGGCGTCAGGTTTAATTTTCTGGAATTTTTTGAAAGTTTTGTTTTCTTAAAAAGTTTTTATTAAATCTATAACTTATAATCTCCAGGAATCTGCAAAATTATCATCCCACAAGCATTATATCCTTATATATAGATTTTATCCCGCCGATGTTATGCAGGTTTTCGTGTTTGTTTTCTCAGGTTTAACAGGTTATTTTGGACAAGGAAATGTTTTTGGATCAAGCTTATGGCGATGCATTAGTCATGAAGCTTTTACATTCTCTTTGGAAGAAGATCTAACCGTGTTACTTCATTATCCACCGAACGAATCAGGGGAGTATTTGATTTCATTCTTTTACCTTATTTACTTTTACATCTTGTTGTTTGAACATTGGGGACAATGTTCATCTTAAGTGTAAGGGGGGGGGGGTAAAAGTACGATTTTAGAGAATGCTATTACGCTTGATTTTTGTTTGTTTAATAGTAGATGTGTAATAAAACTGAGATAAATACCTGTTAGGGCAATTTTAGTGCCAAATTTAAATTTTTTTACAACATATAGGAGTGAAACTTTGATCTTAATGAGCGTATCACGGATAGGAGTTATATGACTAGCACAAAAACCGTACCACTAAAAAATTTTCCACCCCCAAATATGTGAGGTTCGCCCCTAGAATTGGTAGGAAAAGCATTTTGCTATGATGTGTGTACCGGTAGCACTTAGATTCTAGAACTTGCGTTAGGACCATTCCGAGGCCACAAGTGAGACTACATTCGTGTAGTTAGATTTACTACATGATAAGAGGCATTAGGATTAACCCATTGTTTTACACCTGTGTTTTTGTTATAATTACTTTGGCTACATTGGTCAAGTAATTCTCCCACACCCTTTGCGTTGTACTCATTTTTAGTACACGATACCCCTAGTACACCCCTCAGAGCCTATCTTTTCGTTTCGACCTTTAAGCATTTTACTTAAAGGAAGAATTTGTTTACACCCCACTAAAATGTACACCCAAATCGCCTTAGCCTACCTTGTATGCACTCATTTTTAGTGCATTATTGTGACAACATTTGTTTAAACCCAAGTTAGTTATCTAGTTGATTACATGGTTGCTAAGTCGAGTCATATCCTTGTACATATTATTTTGGGACGATTGGGACTCATGGGTAAAGTACCAGTGTAATGAAGTAATGGGGAAGAACATCATTTATTACCCCCATATGTGCTAAATATTTTAAAAGTACTCCAAGTGTTTTGATTATCTTAGTTCGAGTCATTAGAATAGTTTTTTATAAAGTTATGTAAAAGTTCAAGTGTAAGGGGATGCAACGCCCCTATGATGTATTATTTTGGATGGTAGGGCAAAAGTGTATGCAAAAAAAAAAAAAAAAAAAAAAAAAAAAAAAAAAAAAAAATCAAGAAAAAAAAAAAAAATGAGAAATAGAAAAGTAGAAAAAACATACGGACTACCATCCCGTTTCATTTTATGTTTGTTTTATGTTTTTGTTATTTTCTTTCATTAGCTTAAGATCGAGTCTAGTCTTGGCTTAGCAACATTGTATAGTACATGTAATTGATCAAGATCTTTAACTCGCCACCAGTAAAATATCATTTATCCAACAAAACAGTGTTTTCCTTTTCCCTACACCTAACGTTATAACCCATTTAAAAGCCCTCTTTGATAGTTTATCTTAGGTGCTTACGCCTAGTGGAGGAGGTTTTCGATCCTTTCCCAAGCTTATGGTAATCTATTTGCTATGACAGGTAGTGAGAGATATTATCCGTTTTCATTTATGAGATTTATTTTAATGACACTTGAGAGATGTGAGTATCTAAACACTACTTGTGAGGTGCTAGTATGTAATCTCCGTGCTTATTATGATTAAAGAGGAACGAATATTTGTTGTAATTACTTTTATGTTAGCATTAAATGACTCCTAACTTGTATTTTGATTAGAATAAAAGCGTATTTGCTTGAGGACAAGCAAATCTCAAGTGTAAGGGTATTTGATGAAGCGAAAAGTGTACCGCTTTTAATGGGTCATTTAAGCCCTAAATCGTATTTATTTGATCAAATATTGCCCTAAATCGTTCCTTTTGTCATTTTAGGTACTTTTGAGAAGAAATCTGGAAAAGGAGGCATTTTGAACGTTTTTGGAGCATAAAAGTGAAGAAAACGACAAAGTCTCAAAATCATGCTGGAAGTTACCTTTGACGGCGTCAGGATTATGCCTGGACGGCGTCATGGCTTGGCAAAAGTGGTGGATGTGAAATTTACTCATGATAAGCCAGTGAAAATTGCATGGGAATTCTGACGGCGTCACCCTTTAATTTGATCAAGGTCGTCACGTTATAATTTAAAGAGGGACGGCGTCACGTTCATAGTCTGAGGGCGTCAAGCCTTGATAGGCCAGAACGGATTTTGGAGAGCTAAAGAGGGACGGCGTCAAGAAGGTCATCCGGGAACCCTAAAAGCGGCGAGGTGACGGCGTCACACTCCATAACGTGACGCCGTCAGATCTAAAAATCTATATATAGTTTTGCAATTCTTTGTCATTAGTGTGGAACTTATTGGGGAACTTTGTGTGTGAAAACCCTAGGACGAATTTGGCAGCTCTTTCAAGGCTTTTTGCCTTGAGATCTTCCATGTTACATTGAAGATAAGTTATCAATTAATCATTCAATATGTCTATGTGTTGTTTGATTCTATCTTATTCTTGTCTTTTGTTTAACATGTGAGGCTAGATTTATCTTGTGTTTGCTTAGATCTAATGAAACCTAGCTATTGATTATTGGTTATTAGTGTGTTATTAGTTGTATTGGATGATTGTTCATCTATGTTAGGCTTAAGAAAACTGGCTAACTTCCTATTCGGTAACTTGCTTGAACGTCTTAAGAAACATGAACCAATGCGTACTAAAGGTTTTTATGGTTGTATTTAATGCACAAGCGAATTCTAGTGATCCCATGTTAGGAGCTTCCTAGCCGGCTCGACATAGGAGTGAAGTAGGAGCTTGTAGAGTTGGGGAAGTACGTACGCCACCCCACGACTGGTATTAAGGAATACACCCGTCATCCACGCAACTAATACACACTAATCAACCGGTAAAAGATAGTTAGGGAGTAAGGAAATCTAAGTAAACACATTTCCCTCCACATAAGTTTTCACCAACATTTTCATTTTTGTTATTTTATTTTATTTGCATTCGTAGTAATTTGGGTTAGTTGACTAGCAACTAATTCCGCCCACTCTTTCAAACCCGAGATTTTACTTGCTTTCATAAAAATATAAAAACATAAAAAGAATCTTCTCTCACCCTTAGACCTATTAGAGTAATTTTTCATACCTAACGAACACTATTCCCTGTGGAGAACGATCAATCCCCCGTACTTACCACTACACTATACTACATCGGTCAGGTACACTGCCTGGTGGGGTTGTAAGCCTCTTGAGATCCCTCGAGAGGTAAAACCTGTTGTAAGGTTGCAAAACCACGCATCAAAAGCCTAACCCTAGACGCAGCCATTATTAGTTATTGAAGACCTACATGGGAAATCTTAGCAAATACTTTGATGCAAAGATCACTGTTCGTTCGAATGTACATTATCAAGAAACAATTAAAGGTAAGTTGGAAAAGAATCAAGATCGAATTAGCCTGTTCCGAGAGAGTGTTTTCGGTCCATGGTTAGATATACCCCCTTGTCATGCCAATGATAACTATTTGCTAAACTTCTTTTTACAGCACCAGCTATTTATTCCAGAATTGGTTGATCATTGCCCCCTATTTCTTACAGAATTTGTGGAAAACTAGAAGGGGGGTTGAATAGTTTTATGTCATTTTTAAATTTATATTATGAAAACTTTGTTTACTTTTTAAAACTTAGATTCGAATTTATGTGATCTCAACTCTTTGAACAAAATGAACAATATGTATATAAGTAAATATAAATAAGTAATGCAAGTAAGGTAATAAAATGAAATGAAAGTTAGAGATGGAAGCAGATCTAACCGAGAGACAAGAGATTTATAGTGGTTCGGCTACAAGGACACCTTCCTTGCCCTACTCCACTCCCCGAGCACCTAACTCGAGAGTTTTCTTCACTATGTCAATAAGCTCCTTTATGGCGGAGAAAACCTTACACAACTTTAGCTTACACCGGGTTAACGACACAAAGCTAGATGTCGAGTTCTAATCGTAGCTAGAACCAATCTAACAACTTAAACACGACTTAATCACACATTCTTCTTCACGACTTCTTTACGAATTCTTCACGACTTCTTCACAACTTCTTCACGACTTCTTCACGACACTTCACAACTAAGCACAACCTATGTACACTTCTACTTCTTCACACCTTCACTACTTACACACCTTAACAACACAACTTCTCTACTTACACACTAACCTATCCCAAACAATTATACACACAACTATCTAACAACAATACACAACTTATATACAAATGTATGATGACACAAACAACTTAGGTATCTAAGTTGCAATACTTCTTCTCTAGTTGTTGAAGGAGTATTCTTCTCTTGCACTTGAATGGAGGAAGCTTGGATCACTTGGAAACCAAAGCTTAAGATTATATGATCAAAGGGTTTTTGAAGATATGAAATGAGATCTATAATAGAAAGTTTTAGTGTGCAAAAGGTGAGTAAAAATCCTGGGAAAGGCTGGTATTTATAGGCAGAAAAACTGGACAGCTGAAACCTACAGGATTTAAGGGGGGCGGTCCCCTTAATTTTAAGGGGGCCGCCTAGCATAATTAAGGGGGCCGCCCTCCCTGCCCGTTGCCCAGTTTTGTCTTTTTGTGGGGAAGGTTTTTCTGGAACATTTTTACTGATTTTGGTTAAAAATTTGAATTCATAAATTTATAATGAATTAAACCTTTTTATTTATTACCAAAAATGTTTTTCTAAAAGATATAAAATGTTTTTGACATTTTATAAAAAAGCTAGTTATTAAGAAAATGTTCCTTTGATCATATAATGCATTAAGCACTTGTTTATTCATACCTTAAGTGATTAAGTTGTAGAAGTAAATATTTACAACTAAATACTTGTTTATTTGATAAGTTTATGTTTAATGAGTTTATATTTTGTGATCATTAAAACATAGAGATATGAATAATGTTTTTAGGCATTATTTATGTCAACAATCTCCCCCTTTTTGATGATTACAAAACTTAAACTTATTAAATCCAAAAATTTATTTTTGGACAAGTATTTAGTGAGTTTATATTCACTTCTCCCCCTTTTTGTAGAATCAAAAAGGTTATGCCGACAAGTTTTAGAAACTAAATTTGTCGGGACGAGAACTCCCCCTTGATGTTTACTCCCCCTCGTTCGAGGGCACCAAGAAGACGAGCTATGGAAATCTTGGCTGCAAAAACAAGTTAGGAGACACAAGATACATATACATAGCAAAAATATTTAGAACAACCAACTAATTTATTTATGCATTCAAGATGATTATATATAACATATGAATCATCATTACATTACATAAAATACTTGAAACATAATGATTACAACATAACTAGAAATACTAATGGTCCTCATATTGCCAAAGAGAGCGATTGAACTTGCTTGCGACACAAAAGGGTGAGGGATTTTATTTTGAGGCGGAAAGCATGTGGATGGATTTTAGTTATGTGATGGTGAGGGAAATGGAGCGGATCCATTGATCTTATATCGTTGTAGTGGAGGAATGGGATGAGGACGAGTGAGTAGATATTCGATCCAAGAAATATCTTCACTTAAGTGGAGGATTTGTTTTTGAAGGAAGATGCAACAAGGGCAATAGTGGGTGTGGTTTGTAACTTGATCCAAGTTAAGAGAGTGAGGTAGGCAATTTGAGTAAGGTGAGGATGGAGGTTGTCCCTTGTTGCGTTGTGTGAGGTGCATAGCAAGGAGATCACTAAGATCATGGATTTGGTTAATCTCTTCATGAAGCTTTTGCCTTTCATGAATGGGGATTTGGTTATTTGGTGGAAATGGATGGTATTGGGGTGAAAAGTTTGATGTTTGACCAAGGTGATGAGGGTTTTCAAGGATTCCATTGAAGTTGGTTTGATGTTTAGGGGAGTAGTTTGGAATGAATGTGGATGTTTGGCCAAAATGGTAGGGTTTGTGAAATGGTTCAATGGAATGAGGTTGTGATCTTGGAGAGTAGTTGGGGATGAATGATGATGGAGGTGTTGGTTGTCTAGTCGCACCATTTGTGATGGGCTTGTGGTGAGGGTGAGGTTTTCTTTTCCACCCGGGTTTAAAGGTCATCCTTGCTAGCTTTGAGGTTTTTGGTTTTTGGTTGATAGGAGAAGACATGATGGGATGATTGAATGTGGTGAGATATGGGGTTATTTATAGTGGAGGATTTGTGTTGTTTAGGAATGAATAGGCTTGATGGGTGATTAGAACAGAATGTGTTTGTGAATTTTGGGGAGGTATAGGATCAAATGGGCTAAAAAGCAGAAAAAGATTCTGTGAACCCGTCCAGCAGATGGCCGGTCCCCTTAATTATGGGCGGTCCCCTTAATAATTAAGGGGGCCGCCTTATGAATTAAGGGGGCCGCCCATCTGGTACCTTTCTGGGTTCTAGAAACGGGTTTTTCTGCAGAAATAGGTGAGGATGGCTATGTTTTGAGCTTTTGGTTTTAGGCAAGTCCCACTCTTTGAGGCAATAGAGAAACATATTAAGCATGCATGGCATATAAGATAAACAAATAAGCAAGCAATAAGTTATATTTAGCAATTTAGAGAATTAAGGAAATTAATCATCTAAGGCAAGGGTAATAGAGCAAAGGCACTAGAAACTAATGGGGAATAGGTGATGGAACAATTGTGAGGATGTGATTAATAAGCTTGTTCTAGTGTGTGCCTATATGCAACAAATGTGGAGATGTGATTGTTTCGACTCCTAAATGCAAAAATTTCCTAAGAAACAATCCAAGGTCTCCTTGATTTGATTTTGCTCAATATATGAATATCAAAGATGTATATATTAGATTATATACTTTGACAATTCATGTGAGATCTTTATGCATGAAAAAAAAAAGAAGAAGATGTTTTTAGCATTATTCAACAATGTAAGAAAAATGGTTTTCATGTGTTTTCCTAGATGTGAGAATGATTTGTAGAAAATAGATTGGATTTTGTTTATAAATATGTTTATGAAAAAAAATATCCCATTATTTTATTTTGTGCAAAACAGAATCCTAGACTCAGATGGAAGGAAACAAAAAAAAAAATTTTTTTTACAGACAGATGGCCGGTCCTCTTAATGACAAGCCGGTCCCCTTAATAATTAAGGGGACCGCCTTTATAACATTAAGGGGTCCGCCCATCTGGAAAAAAAATGTACCAAAAATGCAGAAAATTCAGTCAATTTGTTCCATCATCCCTAGGCCTAAACGTAAGTGGTTAAAGAGTTCACGCTTAAGGGGCTTAGTGAATATGTCTGCTAAGTTATCTTCCGATGCAACCTTTTCTATAGATATGTTTCCTTTTTGAATTTTATCGCGGAAGAAGTGGTTGCGTATTTCTATATGTTTAGTCCTAGAGTGTTGAATGGGATTCTTACTTAAATCTATAACACCTTTGTTATCACACATAATTGGGACATCATCTAACCTAATGCCATAATCTACGAGAGCTTGTTTCATCCATAGTGCTTGTTGACATGCCTTTCCAGCGCTTAAATATTCGGCTTCTGTGGTAGAAATAGCAAGAGTGGTTTGCTTCTTCGAGAACCAAGATGTTAGACAACATCCCATGAACGTGCAAATTCTGCTAGTGCTTTTTCTATTCACGTAGTCTCCCGCATGATCCGAATCCGCATAGACGATGGTTTCTATGCCGGATCCCTTAGGATACCATAATCCTAAGTGTATAGTGCCTTTAATGTATCGGAAGATACGCTTAACCGCTTCTAGGTGAGAGGTTTTGGGATCCTCTTGAAAGCGAGCACAAAGGCAGACACTAAACATGATATCCGGTCTACTTGCCGTTAAGTATAGTAAACTACCTATCATTCCTCTATACTTAGTGTTTTCTACGGACTCACCCTCTTCATCTCTTGTGAGTTTTACTTCCGTAGACATCGGTGTTTTCATGGGCTTAGCGTCTTCTAATCCAAATTTCTTAAGCATTTCCTTAATGTACTTAGATTGATTAAAAAATATTCCATCTTCTAATTGTTTTATTTGTAATGCTAGGAAGAAATTAAGTTCACCAATCATACTCATCTCAAACTCATGATGCATGATTTTGGCGAATTCATCACACATATCCTGACAAGTCGATCCGAATATAATGTCGTCGACATATATTTGGACAATGATGAGATTTGGGCTTTTCTTTTTCGTGAAAAGAGTGTTATCTACCATTCCCATGGAATAATCATGTTTAATAAGAAATGCCTTTAATCGATCATACCAAGCCTTGGGAGCTTGTTTGAGTCCATATAAAGCTTTCTTGAGTTTATAAACATAATCAGGTTTTGCGAAGTCAATGAATCCTGGAGGTTGTGCCACGTATACTTCCTCATTGATAAAACTGTTAAGAAATGCACTTTTCACGTCCATTTGAAATAACTTAAAATCTAGGGCGCATGCATAGGCAAGTAGTATTCTTATAGATTCTAATCTGGCTATGGGGGCATAAGTTTTGTCATAATCTATTCCTTCTTGTTGATTATATCCTTGGGCAACTAACCTAGCTTTGTTCCTAGTAACTATTCCATTTTCGTCTAACTTATTTCTATAAACCCACTTAGTTCCTATGATGGTCATGTTCATGGGATTTGGGACTAGTTCCCAAACGTCATTAGTCTTAAATTGATTTAGTTCATCTTGCATAGCCATAACCCAACTTTCATCTTTTAATGCCTCATTTATATTTTTAGGTTCTATAGTTGATAGGAAACAAAAGAAGTTCTTTTTATCTTGAGCTTGTGATCTAAGGGTTCTTTGATTTAGGTTTCCTATTATATTATCTAACGGGTGTGATTTAGATTCCTTAACATTTACTATTTCGTTTTCACCTAATATTATATCTTCATTATCATCGCCTAAGGGTTTAATTTTACTAACCTCAATAGCTTCTTCTTCAACTAGGTCATCATCTTCTAGGGGCAATGTCTTAGATGGTGGTGGAGTTTCATCAAAAGTTACATTTAAGGACTCTTCTACTTTCATAGTGTGTTTATTAAGTATTATGTATGCTTTACTATTTTGTGAATACCCTAGAAAGATTCCTTCGTACGACTTAGGATCAAACTTAGTAAGGTAATCTTTTGTATTGAGAACAAAACATTTGCTCCCGAATACCCTAAAGTAATTTAGATTAGGTTTTCTACCTCTTAATAACTCATATGGGGTTTTTCCTAAAATTCGCCTAATTGAGACTCTATTTATTATATATGTTGATGTATCTACGGCATGGCACCAAAATTTTTGTGGGATAGATCGTTCATTTAGCATTGTTCTACTCATTTCTTGTAATGTTCGATTCTTTCTTTCTACTACCCCATTTGATTGTGGAGTGCGAGGAGCGGAGAAATTGTGAGATATCCCATTTAAATCACAATATTTTCCGAATTGCACTTCGTTATCAAATTCCCGACCATGGTCCGTCCTAATTGATATTATAGAACATCCTAATTTATTTTGAATCATTTTACTAAATATTTCAAACTTATTAAAGGCTTCGGTTTTATCACTTAAAAATCTAGTCCACGTGTATCGTGAATAGTCATCTACAATTACTAAGGTATAACAATTACCTCCGTAACTCCGCACAGCGGATGGACCAAAAAGGTCCATGTGTAATAATTCTAGGCATCTAGTAGTGGAGACTATATTCTTAGCTTTGTGACTAGCATGTGCTTGTTTTCCTATTTTACATGCATCGCAAAAGTGTTGGTCATATCTTAGGTTAGGCAAGTTTCTAACTAATTCTTTAGAGGCTAGGGATTGTATTTGTTGCATATTTGCGTGACCTAATCTTCTATGCCACAATGTAGAGTTTTCATCTAAGGTTGCTAGACATATTTTATCTTCCGGTTTATTTCCTAGTTTCATAACATATACGCCACCTTTCCTAATTCCTCTACCTATGACCTTTCCGTCCTTAACTATTTCGCTATCTATACTTGTAAAAGTAACCCTACACTTATTATCACATATTTGTCCTATACTAAGCAAGTTATATGTTAAGTTATCTACATGCTCAACATTTTCAATAGTTAGGGAGTCTTGAGAGATCGTACATTTGCCAATGATTTTTCCACGAAAATCACTACTGAAAATAACATTACCTCCGTTGTATGCCTTGTAGGAGGAGAATAGCTTCCGGTTTCCCGTCATGTGCTTCGAGCATCCACTATCCTTAATCCATTCGTCGGGCTCCAAATTTATCCCTAGACATATTTCATCGGTGGCTTGAGCTACAAGGCACTTTTCGTCTTTCGCTTTGTCCGCTTCATCTTTGTCGCTATCGCTCCATGTTCCACTAACAAATGCGCTTTCGTAATCATAACCCGGTGGCTTTGGACATTCGCCAATGAGATGGTTTTGGCTTCCACATCTAAAGCACTTTCTTTTCCCGTAGTTATCATTTCTATTTCTTTGAAGCGATTTCTTTCTTCTCGCGGTTGTCTCGTGAATCTTCCTCGTCTCTTAAAGAATTTCTTGAATTCTCTTACGGCCATTGCATATTCTTCGTCTTCACTATCGTCACTTGAATCATCGTCATCACTAAGTTCCTTTTTGGCTTTTAGCGCGAGAGACTTGATTTGATCTTTCTTGCTCTTGACCGTTTCCGAGTCCCTCTTTATAATTTTCTTCATGAACCTTCAAGTTGCCAATAAGCTCATCAAGTGATAACATCATCAAGTTCTTTGACTCTTCAATCGCCGTGACCTTCGCGCGCCATTTCGGATGTAATGCCCTAAGAAATTTCCTTACACAATTTTTGCTAGAAAAAGTCTCATCAAGTGCTTTTAAACTTGTGATGATTGTGTTAAATTTAGCAAATGCATTATCAATAGATTCCTCTTCAGGAATTGTAAATTGTTCATATTGTTGCACAAGAAGATCTATTTTATTATCTTTGACTTGACTATTACCTTGGTGAGTGATTAGTAAAGAATCCCAAATCTCTTTTGCGGTTTGACACATAAAAATTCTTTCATATTCTTTGCGTGGTAACGCATTATAAATTACCATTTTAGCTTCATTATTTTTTGCTAGTTTCTTTTTTAAATCATCATTTTGTTTTTCAAAAAGGTACAATTTCATCTATTTTAGTTAGGATATTATATTGAATAGGGGGAAAATCACCATAGGTAATAACATGCCAAAGATCAAGATCCTTTGATTTCACATAAGTTTCGCATCTATTTTTCCAATAAAGAAAACCATCACTTTCAAATAATGGTGGTCTTTGCATAGATTGCCCTTCTAAATATTTTAAAGATTCCATAGATCGTTTCAAGTTTTAAAATACAGTTAATTTTAAAAATCTTGTTTAACCTGGCTCTGATACCAATTGTGGAAAACTAGAAGGGGGGTTGAATAGTTTTATGTCCTTTTTAAATTTATATTATGAAAACTTTGTTTACTTTTTAAAACTTAGATTCGAATTTATGTGATCTCAACTCTTTGAACAATATGAACAATATGTATATAAGTAAATATAAATAAGTAATGCAAGTAAGGTAATAAAATGAAATGAAAGTTAGAGATGGAAAGATCTAACCGAGAGACAAGAGATTTATAGTGGTTCGGCTACAAGGACACCTTCCTTGCCCTACTCCACTCCCCGAGCACCTAACTCGAGAGTTTTCTTCACTATGTCAACAAGCTCCTTTATGGCGGAGAAAACCTTACACAACTTTAGCTTACACCGGCTTAACGACACAAAGCTAGATGTCGAGTTCTAATCGTAGCTAGAACCAATCTCACAACTTAAACACGACTTAATCACACCTTCTTCTTCACGACTTCTTCACGACTTCTTCACGACTTCTTCACGACTTCTTCACAACTTCTTCACGACTTCTTCACGACACTTCACAACTAAGCACAACCTATGTACACTTCTACTTCTTCACACCTTCACTACTTACACACCTTAACAACACAACTTCTCTACTTACACACTAACCTATCCCAAACAATTATACACACAACTATCTAACAACAATACACAACTTATATACAAATGTATGATGACACAAACAACTTAGGTATCTAAGTTGCAATACTTCTTCTCTAGTTGTTGAAGGAGTATTCTTCTCTTGCACTTGAATGGAGGAAGCTTGGATCACTTGGAAACCAAAGCTTAAGATTATATGGTCAAAGGGTTTTTGAAGATATGAAATGAGATCTATAACAGAAAGTTTTAGTGTGCAAAAGGTGAGTAAAAATCCAGGGGAAGGCTGGTATTTATAGGCAGAAAAACTGGACAGCTGGAACCTACAGGAGCGTAGCCGGCCCCCTTAAATAGGGGGGCGGTCCCCTTAATTTTAAGGGGGCCGCCTAGCATAATTAAGGGGGTCGCCCTCCCTGCCCGTTGGCCAGTTTTGTCTTTTTGTGGGGAAGGTTTTTCAGGAACATTTTTACTGATTTTGGTTAAAAATTTGAATTCATAAATTTATAATGAATTAAACCTTTTTATTTATTACCAAAAATGTTTTTCTAAAAGATATAAAATGTTTTTGACATTTTATAAAAAATCTAGTGTTTAAGAAAATGTTCCTTTGATCATATAATGCATTAAACACTTGTTTATTCATACCTTAAGTGATTAAGTTGTAGAAGTGAATATTTACAACTAAATACTTGTTTATTTGATAAGTTTATGTTTAATGAGTTTATATTTTGTGATCATTAAAACATAGAGATATGAATAATGTTTTTAGGCATTATTTATGTCAACAGAATTGGTGATAATGTTTTGCAATTTGGTACTTGGGAGTTTCTATTGATTACTGGTTTAGTTTTTGGTCCTTTGCCTGACCTTCCAGAAGTTGATATTACCCCGTTTGGTTTGCGACTCTTTCCTGAAAAAGAGGTTAAGAAAAAGTTTAGTGTGAAAGGTAGTGAGCTGTTAGATATTTTGGAAAACGATCAAAAATTTGATGCATTATCAAATGAGAATGCCGTTAGAGTTTGCCTGTTGATAGTGCCTGAGGTCATATTCAATGCTCGTGGATCTTGGTACGTTGTTCCTAATCATTTTTTTAAACTGGTTAAGGATTTTTCTACTTGGAATGCATATCCATGGGGGGAGTTCTTGTGGAGACGGTTGTACGCCTATTTAGCAAATGTATTTCCTAGGCATTATGAATCTTACTACAAGAAGAAGCACGAGTCAAGGCCAACTAAAAGTCCCACATATACTCTATCTGGTTTTATTTGGGCTTTTAGAGTTTGATTTTCGAAAAAAACTTTTTGTAATTGTTGTTGTGTTTTCGTGTACTAAGAGTAACATTAGTTGTATTGTTTTTGTGTTAGATTTGGATTCTTGAGAGTTATCCCAACAGCAGGTCATGGTGGAGCAAAGACCCGAGTAAGATCCCACGTGGTCTTTCATGGTCAAAGTGTAAAACGTTCCGAAAACGTGATCATAATCTACTTTGTGATTCGGTAACCATTTCCATTGTTTTTTCTTATTTGTGAAATAAGTTACGACTTCTCTATATTTGTTTTTCACATTACAATAATTTGTTACCTAGGGTTCGAATCCAATATTGAAACTTGTTCCAACTAGTGAAGAAAGGTTGCAACCATGGTTTGTACGTAGTAATCACTATTTTGTTGAGCAGAATCTTATTGAAATCCAAGGAGACGTTGCAGATGATGCCGTTGAGGTAAATTGTAAATTTTCAAAAAATTTTGTTTGATACTAAACCCCTTCAAATATTGAGACATAAATTATTGTTCTACATTTGCAGAAATCATAATAAATACGGGTAGAAATATGCCATTTCAAGACATAAGATTAGGGCCTCAGCTATAAACCCTTTTAAGCATTGACAAAATGTTTAACTATATAGTGTATAACTACAAGGTTTTGTACCACTTGGGGTCTATGACCATACTTCAAACATATTTTGATAGCAATTTACATTGTTTTGTAGGCAAATGCTGGTGTAGATGATGGAGAGATACATGTAGATGCACAAGAGCGAGAGGTGCAATCAGCTGGACCAGAAGAAAACTCCAAAAGACTTAACATACTTGCTGAGGTTGCGGCCTTGAAGGCACTAGTTAACGTGCTTGATGTTAACGTGCTTAATGATGTTCAAAAAGACTTGCGATTGTTGAGAAAGCTCTGAACATACAACATCAAGGGGTGAGCTGTCTAAATTTATTTATTTTCTTTTTCCCAAAAAAAATGAAGAAAATATATATATTTAATGAAACAGGCTTCAACATCTATTCATGAAACGTCTGAAGTAAGGCCAAATGTTGGTGATCACTTTGTTTCCAAAGTTGCAAATGTAAGATGATATTTTCAATTGTCATGTATATCTATATTTCTTTTTTGATAGTAAATTCATATTATATTTTGAATTTCAGACTTCAAGTCCTATTCATGACAATTCAGAGGTACAATTTCAGGTGCATGAAGATTTAGCTTCCAAAGATGGCATGGTAATATCCTTTAATAGTTTTTAATCCTTTAGGTATCATTCTATTATTTAAATTTTTTGTTTTTTTTTATAAAATTCAGATTTCAAGCCCCATTGAGAAAGAAAGCCCTGTTCGTACTGATGTTGACGACCAACATGGGACGCTGTTTGACAATAATGATGTTGAAAAGGTAATATTCTCCAAATTTGTTTATGTTTCTTTTTTAACCCACCTATTCATATGTTGTTAATTACAGACCGTTAGCCTAACGGCTTATGTATCATGCGAGACATCAATATCTGCTTCTCAAAGGAATGACGAACATGGGAAGCTTAATTATCTTGACTCTGCCGCGTATCCATCCTGCATGTCACAACTTGAGAATTTTCTTACAGTTGGAGATTACCCGGTAGTTGATCACATGCAACTTGATAATTCTAGTGATATCCATTCACCTAATTTAAATGTCCATTTTTCACAATCGGCTGTTGATGTACGTATACAATTTAAAAAAAAATCCACACTTTATAGTTGTTTGCTACACTCACTTTCTTATTATATTTGTGTTTTCATGTAAACTTCCAGTGCCAGCAATTTAATGCTGATTTCAGTGATACGGTAGTAGCGGCCGCTGAATCAATGGCTTTAGAAGATAAATCAAATGGTCGAAATGAATTAGGAGAGTCTGTGTCTGCTGTTGATGAGAGCAAGGCTGATGGGCATGATTGTCACAAAAATGAGAATCATGAACATGAAGGTGAAAAAGTAAGGAGACTCTGTTAGATATGGATGAGAAGATTGACCATGGGCATGTAGCTGATACAGAAGCTGATGCTGTTGAGAAAGTAAGCGAGCTTGTGTTAGAAACGGTTGAGAAGATTGATGATGGGCAAATGGATGAGAAGATTGACCATGGGCATGTAGCTGATACAGAAGCTCATGATTTTGAGAAAGTAAGCGAGAGTGTGTTAGAAACGGTTGAGAAGATTGAGCATGGGCATCTAGCTGATATGGAAGAGACGAAGGCTGCTGAATCTAACTATGTTGAAGAGAACAAGGCTGATGGCCATGTTGGTGAGACCAGTGACAATGATTCTAAGAAAGTAATCAAAACGATTTTAGGTATGGAAGAGACGATGGCTGGTCAGGACATGGATGTTGACCAGAACATTGTTGGTGGTGAGAAATTAATGGATGCTGTCCAGGACATGGATGTTGAAGACAACATTGCTTGTGATTATAGTTGTCAAAAGTTAAAAGAAAAGGTATCTGATATTGGAAATGAGGCAGTAACCAAGTCGGTTTTTGACAAAATCGACCAGGAAGCCGAGTAAGCAAGGAACGCCGTTTTTGTTAAATCTGAAAAAAGCACGGGTCAGGAGGTTGTGAAAGGACAAGTTAACAAGCCTATGACTGAAGTTCCTGAGGTACTTTAATGTATGACTACATTTATTTTTTATTACAAATATCAAAGGTCAATAACGATGTTAATATCAATGCTGAACTTTGCGTACAGGAAACTTTCACATGTCTAAAAAGGAAGAGGAACTTGGGTAAGGCTGTACAGTCACCCTATGTTGGACAACAACAAAAGAAATGCGGTAGGCCAAAAAATAAGAATATTGAGTTGAAACCAGATGTTGAACCAAAGAGGACGAAAGCAGTTGGTAAGTATTTGAAGGACCCCTATGTTAACCTACCAACTGCAACTCCACAAGTGCCCAAAAGGCGTTCCAAAAGACTCAGTCAAGTAATTAGTTTCCCACCTGTCAATTAGTTGGAACCTTGGGTAGAGGTATACTACAACTTAACTCAATTGGTCATATAGGATCCTGGTAATTAAAGGTACTAGACGATGCATTAATATGTTTTATTTTAATTTTTTTTTCAGAATCTAAAACGTCCAGCTGGTTTCCTTACTAACAAAAAGGCAACTCACAAGGTAATTGTGCCAGAATGTATGAAGATTTATCTGAAAAAAGGTTTGAAGTCAGCTCATACATTTCCTTGGGGTAAATTCGACGTTGTTGTTCGTCTTCCATTTTGGTTAGCATTGTTGGGATATGGAAGAGGTAACAAAGGAGGATGGCTTGGGGATGAGGTACTAAATTAATCAGTTGGTGTCTGTGTTTTATTAAATATTTAATTAATTTACATAATACAATGGCTTTATATTTTAGTAGCTTTACAGTATGATTTTTATATAAACCGTACAACATTTGGATCTTTGGGTTGATCTAATGTGGCACTTCAGACCAGCCAATGTTGATTGGGCTATGGTGGGTCCGTTCTTCTCGACTAGTCTTCTGCAGGGAAATATGCGTTCCTACCACGCAACTGGAAAACGGTATCCTGTGCCATGGTCTAGTGTTGACAAGGTGGGTATATAAACGGCATTTTTTCTTGTAAATATTTGTCATATTTATTTTATTTTATTTTATTTAATCATAGTATTTTTGTTTTCAAATGTAGGTGTACTTTCCTGTCAACGTTCCATAGGACTACTGGTTTTTGGTAGAGTTACAAATTACTAACGGACTCGTAACTATTTACGATTCCCTTGGTATGCCAGACCCAGAAACCAGAAAGGAGAATCTAAAGACGAGGGCCACTTTCGAGAGAATGCTCCCTGAGTATCTAGAGTTGTGTAAAGTTTTCCAAGCCAAATCCATGTCTGCTTCAAATTACAAGATAACTTTTTGAGTGGCTGATAATGTCCCTAGACAATCTAACGAATATGGTGACTGTTGAGTTTGGGTATGCATTTTTTTGCATAGGTTAGCTAACAACTTGAGTATGAGGGTTGATGATCCTCTTCAGGTAGTGTTAGCCTATCGAGAGCACATGGTAAGATACCTTTTGAAGTATAAGGTGGTTGTTCATACAAAGGGTGACTAAATTATGGTTTATATGGTGGTTGTAATATTTTTGTAGTCTCAACTAATGTAACGACAACATTTAAGTTGGTCTGAGATGGTTTAGTCATGTAACTACATCATGGGGAGATGGTTGGATGGAGTTTGGAAATGGGAATGGGATTGGGTTAGGTATCTTAGAGGGAGAGCATGTGGGGATGTAGAGGATCTTTTAGGAGTTTTACTAAATGTTGCGATCTCTAATGTTTGTAGGGATCTTTGGAGGTGGAAAGAACTTTGTGTGTGGGAAACGATAGCCAAGAGATGATTTGGACCAAGCTGGTGCCGAATAAGGTAAACGTCTTTGTATGGAGAGCTTTTACATATGCATTGCCGGTTCGTGTGGAGCTTGACAAAAGGGGTGTCGATTTAGATACCTTACTTTGCTTGTCCTGTAATGATATAGTGGAGTCGTGCGATGATAGTTTGGTTTTGTGTTCTATGGCAATGGGAGTATGGGAGAAAATATATAATTGGTGGAGTATTGAGAACGTTAACGGTGGGTGTTCGATCTGAAGAAATGTGTTTTGTTTTCTTGATCGTTTGGTCGGTTTGCAGTTTTCAATTTGGTGGTCAAAATGAGTTTTCAGGCATCCAATTGCTATTTTGTGTTGGGTTTTGAGATGCTGCTGCTCAGAATGGATACAACTGCTCATGGATCATAATGGAATTTCGTTTAAATTGACCAAAATACAATTGTAGTACAAATGTGGTGTATAATCTTAGAGTACAACAAATACAATATCTGGTCGGTTGGCTGTTAGATACATGAGTGGCCCAATCATACTTCGATATTTTGTAGGGTCAACAGGTGTACCATGTAAATCAGCATCCAACTTTGGGGATGATGCAGACATAGGTGTGTTATAAGTATCACAACTTGTCATGCCATGTTTCTTTAAATTCACAAGAGCATACTTGGACTGACTTCGAAAAATTCCACCGGGTGATTGATGAACTTGGAGTCCTAAGAAGAAAGTAAGTTCACCCATCATGGACATTTCAAAATTTTGTCTCATTAATCTTGCAAAAGCATTTGAATATTTTGTTGTTTGTAGATGCAAAAATAATGTCATCGACATAGATTTGAACAATTAAAATGTCCTCCCCGTGTTTTTGAACAAAGTTGGATCCACAGAACCTTTAGTAAAGTGATTGGTAAGGAAGAAAGCAGTAAGTTTATCGTACCATGCCCTTGGGGCTTGTTTAAGTCCGTAAAGGGCCTTCTTGATTCTGTACACATGATTGGGATGCTCTGGATCGACGAATCCCTCTGGTTGACTAACATAAACTTCCTCACGTAATTGACCGTTCAGAAATACCGTTTTCACATCCATTTGATAAACAACCATATTCTTGTGTGCAGCGTATGCCAGAAAAATACGGACAGCCTCAAGCCTAGCCACTCGAGCAAAGGACTCATCAAAATCAAGTCCTTCTTGCTTAGTGAATCCTTTAGCTACCAGATGTGATTTGTTATCTAACTTGTTTTTCCAAATCCACTTCAGTCCGATGACAAAGACCCCATCAGGTCTTTCAACTAACTCCCACACTTCTAGCTGTTTGAATTGGTCGAGTTCTTCTTGCATTGACTCAATCCATTTGTCGTATGTCAGTGCTTCTTTAATGTTTTTGGGTTCATCTTGACGAACTGTGAGTGTGTAGATGTAGTTTTCAGCATCGGTGTGAAGTTTCCGTCTTGTCATAACTGGAGCTGAAGGATTGCCAACGATATTTACTAAGGGGTGATCTTTAGTCCAATGATGTGTTGAAGGGTGGTGTTGATAGAACGTATGCAAATTAGACGGGTCCAGATTGCGTGTGGACGAACTTGCAATATTAGGAACGGTTGGAGTCGGTGCAAATGGATTAAAGAAAGTATTTGGGTCATAATTTGTAGGTTCGGTTACTGATTGTTGTTGTTGTAGATCTTCAGCTGTATTTTCAATGTTGGAAGTGGTTTGTTTAGCTGTTGATGGAGATTCAATTGGAGGTGCATCTGTTACAACGGTTGTTGTTGTAGGAACAGGTGTATCAGGTATTGGAACATTTTTAGGTTGTGCAACGGAACTAGTAGATACATCTGGTGCACGACTTGCAAAAGAATCATCAAATAGTGGAGCAAACAGTGTTTCCAATTCTTTACGGTTGATTGAAAGAGGTGCAGCTGATTGATCTGGAAAGTTAAGATGGTTGGTTGTGGGTCCTAAGTTGTTGTGCTCAGAAGCCATTTCTGTAAGCTCATCAAAATTAGCATGAATAGTCTCCTGAATTTCTCTAGTACGACGATTCCATATTCGAAAACCTTTGGAGTTTTCACAATATCCAATGAAGATACCAATGTCGGCCTTTGCTTTGAGCTTTCCAAAATTATCACCATCATTATTTGGGTAGCAAAGAGCACCAAATACAGGAAAGTGTTTAATATTCGGTTTGCGATTGTGAACAATCTCATAAGGGGTTTTGTGATGGCGTTTGGTGATCATACAATGGTTTTGGGTATAACATGCAGTAGATACAGCTTCTGCCCATAAGTAATCTGGTAATTGAGCATTGATTAGCATCGTTCTTGCAGCTTCCACTAACGTCATGTTGCGTCTTTCGACAACCCCATTATGTTCTAGACTTCTTGCAATGGATATTTGATGTTCAATTCCCACTTTCTCAAAATAAGATGTCTAATTCTTGAATTCAGTTCCATTTTTTGTTCTAACTTTTCTGACTGTGTTACGAAGCTGAACTTGAATTTTTGTGAGAAAGGTGATGATCATTGAAGGAGCTTGATCTTTGCTGTGGAGAAAATAGACCCAAGTCCATTTGGAGTAGTCATCAACAATTACTAGAATGTAGCGTTTACCGTTGATTGTTTGAACACGCATAGGGCCACACAAATCCATATGAAGTAGTTGAAGAACGTGATCCGTACTATGTTCTGTTTTTGAAGGGATATGTGCACGAGTACTTTTTCCTTGTTCACAAGCTGGACATAAGTGATCTTTTGAGTATCGAAACCTTGGAAGACCGTCGACTAGATAGTGACGTGCAAGTTCAGTCATGGTTTTGAAGTTCAGATGAGAAATTCGTTTGTGCCATAACCATGATTTAGTCGAATGTGCTTCGGAAAGCAGACATATAGGAGAAGAAGCAATCATATCAGACATTGAGATAGTGTATAGACTAGTTCCACGAGTGCCCGACATTAGATCATTTCCTTGTATGTCACGAACAAAACAAGTTTTCTCTTGAAATGCTACTTCCAATTCCCCGTCACAAAATTGACCGATGGAGAAAAGGTTGTGACAAGGTCTTCGACATAATATACACGAGTAATTTTGATGTTGCAATTCATGTAATCTCCATAACCCATGCTAGCAGCTAAATGATCATTCCCGAATCTGACAGTGCCAATGAACTTTGAAACAAAGTTTACTAGCAATTTGAGGTTGCCTGTCATGTGTCGGGTACAGCCGCTATCAACAATCCATAGAACAATTTGTACCACCTGCATCACACGAAGACGACGAAGATGGAGTGATGGTAAGGGTAGAACCCAAAGAATTTGTGGGTTCCATTGGGTTAGTAACACAGTTATGAATAACTTTAGGTAGCCATGTAAAACTAGGTTTTCTTTGTAACCAACGTTGCCATGTCCAACTAGTTCGTTTTTTCTTCTTAGTGAATTCACTAGGTGATGGCACTGTCTTAGGAGGTGTATTCACAAATATGGGAGTGTCTAAGGCATTTGGAGAAACTACACTTGGCGGTTTTCCTGGCACAGACTTAGAAGCAATAGTGGGCCTAGAGGGAATGCCAGATGTACGTTTCTTGTTACGAGTTAAAAGGGAGTTAGCTACACATTTTGTATGATCACCAGATAACATACTATTATGAAAAAACACACAAGATGCATTAACATTCAAAACATTCAAAGGTTCATCATTCGTTACACTGATAGTATGATTAAAATTTGCCAAATTAGAATCTAAATCAGATGCAACATGATTTTTTTTCAAATTCCTAAGTTGATCTTCTACTTCTGGGGCTTCTAGTTTTCTGCTTCTACGTTGCAAGATCCTATTTTTCCGTTTGTTGCACTTACGCTTTGATCTGCTAACGCTAGTAGTGGGGACTATTCCTGTAGAAGTGGAAGGATTCAAATTAGTAGTCTGAGTGGATATTTTCCTAGGTGTTGTGTCCATTTTGTACATTCCAGGTGCAATCACATTTGTGTCAACAAACTTTCCTTTTTCTAGTAACTGAATTTTATCATTTAATTCAATGATGATGTGTTTCTGTTCCTGTATTTTAATCTCAAGTTCTCGATTTAGGCGAACAGTGGCTTCACGGTGTTTTCTATAGTCACCATTTTCTTTCAAAAGTTGAGACCGAGTCTTTTTTAAAGAGTCATAAATTGTTTTGTACTCATTTTTTAAATTCTCGATTTCCTTTTCGTATTTGAAAATTTGACATTTTAAAACTTCATTTTCTTCATCAAGATTCTCGACTTTGGATGTGTGACTGTTTTGAGAGGACCTCGTTTCATTTTGAATTTGCAATTTTAATTGAAAATCAAGACTCTGAGTTTGACACCATTGAAGCTTCTGATGAAGTTGAAAATTTTCTGTTGAAAGTTTACTTTGCACATCATCATTGTGTTTAATGATTCTCTCATTTTCTCTTTTTAAAGTCTTAATTTCGTGTCTCAACGTTTCAGTGTCAGCAGTGTGATCATCAACAAGCATAGAATTGCAAGACACATAAATAGAATTCATAATCACAGAGATAATATCAGAACTTAGAACATTTTCCAAGGGTCGATCAGCTTCATTTTGTAAAACTTTGTTTCGACATTTATGTTTTGAGATCGAGTTTTCAGTTGCATTGAAAATGTTCATCATGGAGGTTACTTTTTTTTGAAGTTCCTGTTCCCTATGTGTAGCACAAAGACGCAAATGTTGAATATGTGGTAAGAATTGTGTTTGAAAATTTTCTCTCTTTTCTTTTTCGTAAGCAGATTGAAAAGTGAAAACTTTTATCTCTGAGTTACGTTCAATTCCATGTTCTAAAAATTTGATGTCTTCCATAAACGTATCAAAATACCTAAGTACAAGACAATGTTTAGGTAATGGTGTAATTTCACCAGTGGTAAAGGGACATTTATTTGTGCAACTGATTTAACAGGACCAACATCAGAAGAAGATTCATGATTTTAAATTACAAACCATGGTTGTTCGGTTTTATCTCTTTAAGGAATGAAGGTGTCAGAAATATGAGGCACGTTTGAATAATCAAAAGGTATAGCATATGGTTTAAAGCTCATTTTTTATTGACTCTCTTCTTCATGTTCCTGTTCTTCCTCACAATGATGTACAACAACACGCACAATTGATTCATCAAATAATTGATCTGCACTATACAACTTTGGATTTTCTTTGAGTGCTGTGTGTAGAAAACGTGGTTTATTATCACCTAAAGCAAAACCATGACCTTTGGGACTTGGTTTCAAAGTGAACTTTTGAATTGTTGTGATAGACAAACCAGTTTTGTAAACAACGTTTTGAAAATCTTTTAATTTGCATTCCAGTTCGACAATTTCATCAAGGTAAGAATCAATTTGTTTTCTTGACTTTTGTTTGTGTTCAGAAAAACTAGCTTGACAAGTGGACATCTCAGTTGTTGTTTTCAAAAGTTTTGAGTTGAGATGTTCAACTTGTTGTTTGAGCTCACTTTTTTCTTGTTCCAATTTAGAAACCAATTTACTGTTAAAAACAATTAATTCTTGTATTTGATGTAGTAAGTCTTGTTCTTTGACATAAGCCTTTTTAAATGCAACTTCAAAACTTTGTTCTCGTTTTTCTTTTGTTTCAAAATTTGTGAGTTGTATTTTACAGCACTCAAGATCCGCAGCTAATGATGCAACTTTTGCTTTAAATGTTCTATTGATTTCATTGCATTTTTCAATCTGAGATTGTTGTGAGTTCAATTGGGATTGGGTGGTCAATAGTACGGTCATGAGTTCTGGATCTGGACCGGGCGAAGGTTCGTTTTGTTCAATTTGGTCATTGTTATAGTCATCAATTGCATCATCAAATGTAACAACTGTGTTAATTTGATCATCATCATCAAATGTAACAACTGTGTTCATTTGTTCATCTTCTTGAGGAGTTAATAATGAATTATTTTGAACAATTTGCTCCTCGTCGGATGCAGATATAGATGGTGATGCAATTTTATGTATCAGACATGCGGTTGGATCAGGTACCTGAGACAGACCATCAATGTCATACACTGGGCCTGTATCACTCATGTGAAGTTCCTGCATATTTGCCATTAGCATCACAGATGCATTTTCTTCCAAATCTTCCATGTCATCATCTAAATATGCATTTGCCATGAAGTTGTTTTCTTTTTCTGTGAGAGTGCCCCCTGATTCATCCTCTAGAGCTAGAAGTAGTGCTTGTTTATGAAACTCGCTGCCTCTGACTCTGGGTTTGGGACATGCATTAGCCAGATGACCTTTCCCATTGCAGTTATAGCACTTGACCATAGTATTTCCAGTCCCTGTATTCCCAGGTTCAACAAGTTCAACCCTTTTCTGAGGAGCACCAGCATTGTTCCTACTTTCACTAGTTGCATTAAACCGTTGTCCATTTCCTGAATTTCCCGTATAACCTCCAGATCCAGTTCTTTCATAACTACGATTCTGTATTTCAACCCGTCCATCTTGTACAACAGCTTGATTCCTTGTGTTAGTTGAAGTGCGGACACGATTGTTGGATTTGTTAGAAAATTTGCTGAAAGCACGAGCAATGAGAGCAAATCCTTCATTCAAAGAGTTGAATCCATCATCTTCGTCATTGTTATTATTTGTGTAGAACATGGTGTCAGTGTTGTCATAGGTGACTAGTTGATTGTTGTGTCAACTCATATGGAATAAGTTAGGTTGATGGGGTTTGTTGAGGATAAGCGAAGTGATGTTGTTGTTGGACATAAGCATGGTTTAACTGTGGAGGTGGAGCAAAGTGAGATTGAGCTATTATTGCCATTGAATTTGGATTGTTGAAGGTGAATAAGTTCCCCAAAGAGCTTGATCTTTGTCAACTTCAGATTGATGGTGCTTCAGATAATCATACAACAGGCCATACATTGCATTATGAAGATTTTTGGCTTGGCGAACAAACGTGACATATTGTTGCCAATCTTGTCCAAGACAGCTGAGAAACTTAGTGGTGATTGCAATCATTGGTAAAACAATGTTGTGTCTGTCCAAGTCATTGACGATGTTTGTGAACCGATGGTAATAAGACACTAGTAACTCCCTGATTCAATCATGAACATTGTATATTCGAGGTAAAGTTTGGATTCCATGTTTTCTTGGTTCAGTTCAGTGCCTTCCATTAAGAGATGAACATGTTCCCACATGTCCTTAGCTGTTTTTTGAGCATCAATGCTTCAAAAAATCAGATTAGGTATTCCCTGAAGAATATATGACATTACAAGTTCATTTGCTTCTCGATGAAGTATTTGTTCTGGAGTAAGTTGAGTTTCAGGAACATTTACAACAATACGCACAATTGATTCATCAAATAATTGGTCTGTACTATACAGCTTTGGATTTTCTTTGAGTGTTGTGTGTAGAAAACATGGTTTATTATCACCTAAAGCAAAACCATGACCTTTGGGACTTGGTTTCAAAGTGAACTTTTGAATTGTTGTGATAGACACACCAGTTTTGTAAACAACGTTTTGAAACTCTTTTAATTTGCATTCCAGTTCGACAATTTCATCAAGGTAAGAATCAATTTGTTTTCTTGACTTTTGTTTGTGTTCAGAAAAACTAGCTTGACAAGTGAACATCTCAGTTGTTGTTTTCAAAAGTTTTGAATTGAGATGTTCAACTTGTTGTTTGAGCTCACTTTTTTCTTGTTCCAATTTAGAAAACAATTTACTGTTAAAACAATTAATTCTCGTATTTGATGTTGTAAGTCTTGTTCTTTGACATAAGCTTTTTGAAATGCCACTTCAAAACTTTGTTCTCGTTTTTCTTGTGTTCCAAAATTTGTGAGTTGTATTTTAAAGCACTCAAGATCCGCAGTTAATGATGAAATTTTTTCTTTTAATCTTCTCTTGATTTCATTGCATCTTTCAATCTCACATTTTTGTGCATTTAAGTGGGGTTGGGTGGTAAAAAATACGGTCATGAGTTCTAGATCTGAACCGAGCGAAGGTTCATTTTATTCAATTTGATCATTGTTATCGTCATCAATTGGATCATCAAATGAAACAACTGGGTTAATTTGATCATCATCATCAAGTGTAACAACTGTGTTCATTTGTTCATCTTCTTGAGGAGATAATAATGAGTCATTGTGAACAACTTGCTCCTCGTCTGATGCAGATATAGATGGAGATGCAATTTCATGTATCAAACATGTGGTTAGATCCGGTACCTGAGACAGACCATCAGTGTCATACACTGGGCCTGTGTCACTCATGTGAATTTCCTACATGTTTCCCATTAGCATCACAGCTGCATTTGCTTCCAAATCTTCCTTGCCATCATCTGAATTTGCATATGCCATGAAGCTGTTTTCTTTGTCTATGAGAGTGCCCCCAATTCATCCTTTAGAGCTAGAAGTAGTGCCTGCTTATGAAACTCACTGCCTCTGACTCTAGGTTTGGGACATGCATTAGCCAGATGACCTTTCCCATTGCAGTTATAGCACTTAACCATAGTATTCCCAGTCTCTGTATTCCCAGTTTCAACAATTTTAGCCCTTTTCTGAGGAGCACCTGCATTGTTCCTACTTCCACTAGCTGCATTAAACCGTTGTCCATTTCCTGAATTTACCATATAACCTCCTGATCCAGTTCTTCCATAAGTTCGAGTCTGTATTTCAACCCGTCCATCTTGTACAACAACTTGATTCCTCGTGTTAGATGAAGTGCGGAGACGATTGTTGGATTTTTTTTAAAATTTGTTGAATGCACGAGCAATGAGTGCAAATCCTTCATTTAAAGAGTTGAATGCATCGTCTTCGTCATTGTTTGTATTTGTGTTGAACATGGTGTTAGTGTTGTCATAGGGGACTAGTTGATTTTCAGTTGATTGTTGTGTCGAATCATATGGAATGAGTTGGGTTGAAGAGGTTTGTTGAGGGTAGTTAAAGTGATGTTGTTGTTGGACATAAGCATGGTTTGACTGTAGACGTGGAGCAAAGTGAGATTGAGCTATCAGTGCCAATGAATTTGGAGCTGTAGGAGGTGAATAACTTCCACGAAGAGCTCGATCTTTGTCAACTTCAGATTGATGGTGCTTCAGATTATCATACAACAACCCATAAGATGTATTGTGTAGATTTTTGGCTTGACGAACAAACGTGACATATTTTTGCCAATCAGGACCAAGACAGCTGAGAAACTTAGTGTTGATTGCAATCCTTGGTAAAACAATGTTGTGTCTGTCCAAGTTATTGATGATGTTTGTGAACCGATAGTAATAAGACTCTAGTGACTCCCCTGGATTCCATGTCTTCTTTTTTCAGTTCAGTGCCTTCCATTAAGAGATGAACGTGTTCCCACATATCCTTAGCAGTTTTCTGAGCATCAATGCTTCGGAAAATCGGATTAGGTATTCCTTGAAGAATATATGACATTGCAAGTTCATTTGCTTCACGATGAAGTATTTTCTCTGCAGTAAGTTGAGTCTCAGGAATAGGAGTCACAGTTGCTTCTCTTGGAGGAATAGCAGTTGCATCTCCTGGAACCGTTATAGTTGGCATTTGGAAAGGACCTTCATGTAACCTTTTTCATATATTTCCCATGAGGTTTCTTGAGTTCTATGAACCTTAAGAATCTACTTGCCCATTGAACATAATTTCCAGGAGTGAGCATTGGAGATGTTTCAAGTGATCCAGCTTCATGTCTAGATTGTTGGCTGCTGATGGCCTCACACATTTTATCAAACCAATGTGGTTATATTGCAGGAAGTGGGAATTATTGTATTGGTTGTTGTTGATATGGTTGTTGTTGAGGGAATTGTTGTTGTGGATAGAATTGGTGTTGTTGCATGAAAAGTTGTTATTGAGGATATTGTTGTTGTTGAGGATACTATTGTTGTTGAGGATACTGATGTTGTTGAGGAAAATAGATTGAAGTAAGGTGGTTGAGACATTGTTGCACTTGTGTGGATGATGGATCTTTGTAGTTGATTGAAATGTGAGTTCCTTAGTTCAAAATCTGGTCATATGAGTACATACTATCCTTACGAGTAAATTTGGTCTTACACACAAACACTGGTCTTACGCGTAAACGTTGGGCTTACGCGTAAACTTTAGCCTAATGAGTAAAGTTAAGTTTTTACGCTTAAGGTTTAGAAAACCAACGAAACCTTTCAAACTTATCCAAGCTTGAAGGATATCACAAGTCGAAGTATTCCACATGCTTATCCAAGCTAGGGAAGTACTGAGTAACCTTTGCTCGTTGAAGAAACTGAAGATTCACACTTAGGCGTAAACTGGAGACTTATGCGTAACCTGTGCTGCTTATGCGTAAAGTAAGGGTTTTGCTTTATGCGTAAACTAAGGGTTTTGAAACTTATGCGTAAGATCAGGGTTTTAGGCAGCTTACGCGTAAACACTGGTACTTATTCGTAAAACGACCAAATTCTTCAAACTACATTCTTTGCATAAAAAAACATGATTTCCACAAGTTTCTTTAGGTCAAATCTCTTCAAAAACACTTAAAGAACTATAAAGTTTAGGCCTTTAACACTTGAAATGAACTTTGAGCTTATTCGTAAAGAGGTACGAATTAAGAAACTAATAGAAAAACGTAATAAAAACAATAAAGTTTGATACTTTATGCTAAATCTAAGCTTCTAAACACTATATCAAACTTAAAACTTTCCAAGCTTCAAGATTTGAGTGTAAGAACCAAAGAATAACGTGAAAACTTTGAAGAAAAATGCGAACTAAGCTACGAATTAACCAAAAACACACACTTCAAAGAACTAGTAGGCGATTGATACCACTTGATAGGTCACCATATTGATAAACACACAAGTATATTTAGAGAGAGAAAGTTAGAGATAGAGAGAGATGGTATAGAACACTTATGATAGAAAATAATAATGAAAAGAGTAATCTTGCATAAATGAACCAACACTGTCAAATGGGAGTTTACATTAGTATTTATAGCCAAGCACTAGGGCAACACCCCTAGTGGGCTTTCTAGAACTATTGTCAAGGCCATGGACTTAATATGTAAGCCTTGAACTAATTACAAACAAATAAGTATAAATGATAAAGAAACCTATTACAAAAGTAATGACAGACACTTGATATAATTAAAACATACTCCCAACACACCGCCACCCCATACTACATACATAAGTCCTGCTACCATCACTACCATCATCTCAGTCACCTCCACCGCCATCATCATCATCTTGTCACCATTACTGTCACTATCATCTCGTTACCACAATTCATCACTAAACACAAAAGTCATTCCCTCATCTCATACATCTGCTCCAAGATCAAAAGAGAAAAACATAAACACCAATACCTAGATTCACACAAAATGAATATTACCACAATTTTTATTTTGATTTAACCACCCACCAGCATCGAATCCTTTTAGGATTTTAACTGTGATATGACCCTTTTCAAAATCAAATTAACTCCTTTTGGTTTAAATTTCTGGAATCCCAACATTTCCAACTTTCAAATATTTATTACATCAAAATATATTACTGTTGTATATTAACAAGTTTAACATTTATCTAACAAAATTTACGTCAATGTATTAAGCAAGTTCACAATAGAAAAATAAGTAAACATCTTTGTGAAATTTCATTTGGCACAATGTAGGAGATCTAGTGATGCAACACTTGTCTATAGTTTAGTGTTGCACGGTCTGTGTTGAGGCCATACTAAATCCTAACATGTGGGGTAAGTTGATTATGATTCTCTTAAAAATGGATGCAATACTATGGTGTCTTATTGGCGGTTCACTTTTAATAGAAAAAGGATTTAGATCTGCAACAAGTTAAATCTTGCTATCATGCGAAATATTATCACTGAGTTGGATCTGCAGCGGGTCATTTTGAGGTAGCTCGGGTTGGTAAGATGCAGGTGTTATTTGAAATACCCTTTTTCATATTCTTTTGAAAGTAATTAAAGGTTCTAATTATCACAATTGTCCATGTATTATTCTTTCTAACAAGAAGAATGGGTAGAACAACTCAAGACATGTATGGTGTATTTTGTAGCGTAGGGTTGTATATTTTTTCCTCCTGGAATGCTTGGAAAATCGTGTTTGAGTACAGGAAACATTGGTTGCTTGCTATCGATGCGCACATTAGAGGTGATATTGAAGTCATGAACATATATTACTAACTAGTAAATTGAGTTTTACCCAAGCTTATCTTAAAGCTTTAATCATTAGAATTAAGTTCATTAACATTTTAAAGATGCATCTCAAACATTTATCACATGCATAATTTATTACTTAGTCACATATAGAGCTATGTGGTCTAACAATGTAACATTCGTACCATAAGAATCATTATCACTCGACCCTTGCCTCTGTGCTTCCCTTGCTTTAAACCGAGCCAATTCAGCACTAATTCATTCAAAAGTAGACTTCCACTGTAGCTTATCTCTACGATGAGTAGAACTACTTGGAACCACACCCCAAACATCAGAAGCGCGAACACCTAGCCCATACATCTCTGCGGTTCCATTCTTATTGTTAGCTATTACTTTAGAATATATATCTTGAGGTCTGGGCTCATCCAATTCATGTTCTGAAAGTTGAGAAGTCAATTCTTCCATTTGTTCCTGATAAAAAGTACCAAATATTTTAAATATGATACCTTAAAACTACTTAACTTGCAAGAAATGATAATAATTCAAGATATATGAACATATAGATGTAGTACATACAATGGCATTTGCAGCATCTACATTTTGTGTAATCCCGTCTTTAGAAAAGCAAGCACGAAACAGCTCCTTTCTAGTTGGTTCACGTCCCAAGATTACCTGTTTCAACAACCAAAAAAGAGTATATATGCAAACAAGTGTTAATTCCCAATAGCCCAAAAAAAAGTACATATGCTCAACAAGATCAAAACAACATTAACAGAAGCAGCATCTATAGATGCAATCTGCAAGAGTTTATCCCTGATGACAATATTGTACAAATGTATGGACAATCTTGTAACTTCGTCTACCACCCAAATTTTGATATCACACGAGCAAAACAGGAAATGGGTTTGTCAAATTTTTCAATATGTGTGGCAATGTAAGAAATATGATCTCTGAAATAATATACCACATTAGAGATCTTTATTATGCTCTAAAAGGAGGAGAAAGGAAGACTCAAACATCAAAAAAAGTATCACAAAATACAATTGTTTCGGAAATAAATTTAAAAAAATGTTTTGAAGCAAGTTGATAACATGGTCACAAGTTTTGGGTCTGTGGTAGTTAATTCAGACAACCACCAGCTTGCAGCAGTGATCAAGGCGGTAGTAAGAGGCTACAAAATAATTATTATAGTTTTAGAGTGTTTGTTGTGGTGTCAAAATTGACACACAAAGGGAGGGTATATGAAGCTTTGCAAGTATATTTGCACGAAAATATTAAATTACCTTTTGTTTTTCACGAACTTGAGCATAACTTGTTTTACCCGTGACTTACACCATCTTCTTGTTTGCTCTATTGGCTTTATGACAAAAGATCAATATAGAACTCATATTTGCCATAAAACCAATCAATCAATTCTAGCCACTAATTTTTTTTATCAAAATAAACAAAATAAACTTTCATCTTTTTTTTTTTAAAATTAAATATCTCGCAAACCGTTAATTGTTACGCGAAAAAAATTATATCATCGCGACGAGAATTAAATTATCTTTCTATAGATATGCATTGTTATATACTTTCGACGAACTTTTTTTTTTCGACGAACTTTTTTTTTTAAAATTTTCGCCCATAAAAATCACATGTGATTTGTAAAAATCACATGTGATTCGTAAGAATCATATGTGATTTTTACGAATCACATATGATTTTTGTGGGCGGAAATTTAAAAAAAATAGTTCGTCGAAAGTATATAGAATTGCATAGCTATAGAAAGATAATTTAATTCTCGTCGCGATGGTGTATTTTTTGTAGCTTGAAGATTTACCGTTTGCAAGATATGTTGTTTTAAAAAAAATGGTGGAAAATGGTTTTTTATTAATTTAGATAAAAAATAGATGGCTATGATTGGTTTATTGGTTCTATGGCAAATACGAGTTCTATATTGATCTCACCTTTGGCCTTATTTTTGTCACTTAGTCGCTGAAGTAAAAAAAAAAAATGAGTTTAACCAAAAATCAACATTTATTATTGAAGCTCAAAAATTATTCCTTACCTTAGATTTTCCTTTATTCCAAGACTTGACGAGTCTCTTCCACTGAGACGCGAGCACTCGTTTTGGCTTGAAGGTAATTTGTTCATGAATGGCAAAGTCAGATCATAGTAGTCCTTTTTAACTCTGGCCCTCAAATTTTTCACTTTCCTCCTAAAATATTTAAAAACCCAGTCATCAGAACCTGGGGGGAGATCAAATTTGTCCTGAAAAAAAAATGTGGTCACATGAAGAAATATTTATCTTAATCAGTTTAATATGTAATTATTTCTGACATACATTCACAGTGTCTAGCAAGATTTGTTTCTTGGCATCCTTAACATTATTCCATGGTTTGTGAAGCTTGCAATACTTTCCACTCCTTGCAAGCGATCCTATGAAATAGGTCAACGTGCTGGTTGCTTTCTTGGCAACGGGTTGCCCATATTCATTAAAGTGAACACTAATACGATCCTCTTCAGTTATGGTCCAAACTTTTGGCATCTGAGTTGGTCCTCTAACTCTTTTCCGCGCATTCCCTGGAACTGCAAAGTGTAAACAGAACATGAAATTAAAAATTTGTCAACAACCTAAGGAACTATAGTGAACCAATTAAACAAGCTAAAAAACTGCATACCTTGAGCATTGTTAGGTTGGTCAGAGCCTACTTCAATCACATCTTCAACTTGTTGGCTATTGTTACGACCTCTTGTGCTAACTCCATTAGACCTCCTTGACATGTTCTCACATGTCCTTAGTTGTTTTCTGAGCATCAATGCTTCGAAAAATCAGATTAGGTATTCCCTGAAGAATATATGACATTACAAGTTCCTTTGCTTCTCGATGAAGTATTTGTTCTGGAGTAAGTTGAGTTTCAGGAACAGGGGTCACTGTTTCAGATCTTGAATAATCAAAAGGTATAGCATATAGTTTAAAGCTCATTTTTGATCGACTCTCTTCTTCCTGTTCCTGTTCTTCCTCACAATCATGTACAACACGCACAATTGATTCATCAAATAATTGGTCTGCACTATACAACTTTGGATTTTCTTTGAGTGTTGTGTGTAGAAAACGTGGTTTATTATCACCTAAAGCAAAACCATGACCTTTGTGACTTAGTTTCAAAGTGAACTTTTGAATTGTTGTGATAGACACAACAGTTTTGTAAACAACGTTTTGAAACTCTTTTAATTTGCATTCCAGTTCGACAATTTCATCAAGGTAAGAATCAATTTGTTTTCTTGACTTTTGTTTGTGTTCAGAAAAACTAGCTTGACAAGTGAACATCTCAGTTGTTGTTTTCAAAAGTTTTGAATTGAGATGTTCAACTTCTTGTTTGAGCTCACTTTTTTCTTGTTTCAATTTAGAAACCAATTTACTGTTAGAAACAATTAATTCTCGTATTTGATGTTGTAAGTCTTGTTCTTTGACATAAGCTTTTTGAAATGCAACTTCAAAACTTTGTTTTCGTTTTTCTTGTGTTCCAAAATTTGTGAGTTATATTTTACAGCACTCAAAATCCGTAGTTAATGATGAAATTTTTTCTTTTAATCTTCTGTTGATTTCATTGCATTTTTCAATCTCACAATTTTGTGCGTTTAATTGGGATTGGGTGGTCAAAAATACGGTCATGAGTTCTGGATCTGAACCGAGCGAAGGTTCATTTTGTTCAATTTGATAATTGTTATCGTCATCAATTGGATAATCAAATGAAACAACTGGGTTAATTTGATCATCATCATCAAATGTAACAATTGTGTTCATTTGTTCATCTTCTTGAGGAGATAATAATGAGTCATTTTGAACAACTTGCTCCTAGTTTGATGCAGATGCACATGGAGATGCAATTTCATGTATCAAACATGTGGTTGGATCAGGTACCTGAAACAGACCATCAGTGTCATACACTGGGCCTGTGTCACTCATGTGAATTTCCTACATGTTTTCCATTAGCATCACAGCTGCATTTGCTTCCAAATCTTCCATGTCATCATCTGAATATGCATTTGCCATGAAGCTGTTTTCTTTGTCTATGAGAGTGCCCCCAATTCATCCTTTAGAGCTAGAAGTAATGCCTGCTTATGAAACTCACTGCCTCTGACTCTAGGTTCAAGACATGCATTAGCCAGATGACCTTTCCCACTGCAGTTATAACACTTAACCATAGTATTCCTAGTCTCTATATTCCCAGTTTCCACAATTTCAACCCTTTTCTGAGGAGCACTTGCATTGTTCCTACTTCCACTAGCTGCATTAAACCGTTGTCCATTTCCTGAATTTCCCATATAACCTCCTGATCCAGTTCTTCCATAAGTACGAGTCTGTATTTCAACCCGTCCATCTTGTACAACAGCTTGATTCCTTGTGTTAGATGAAGTACGGAGACGATTGTTGGATTTTTTGAAAATTTGCTGAATGCACGAGCAATGAGTGCAAATCCTTCATTTAAAGAGTTGAATGCATCGTCTTCTTCATTGTTTGTATTTGTGTAGAACATGGTGTCAGTGTTGTCATAGGGGACTAGTTGATTTTCAGTTGATTGTTGTATCGAATCATATGGAATGAGTTGGGTTGAAGAGGTTTGTTGAGGGTAGTTAAAGTGATGTTGTTGTTGGACATAAGCATGGTTTGACTGTAGACGTGGAGCAATGTGAGATTGAGCTATCAGTGCCAATGAATTTGAAGCTGTAGGAGGTGAATAACTTCCACGAAGAGCTCGATCTTTGTCAACTTCAGATTGATGGTGCTTAAGATAATCATACAACAACCCATAAGATGCATTGTGTAGATTTTTGGCTTGACGAACAAACATGACATATTTTTGCCAATCAGGATCAAGACAGCTGAGAAACTTAGTGTTGATTGCAATCCTTGGTAAAACAATGTTGTATCTGTCCAAGTCATTGATGATGTTTATGAATTGATGGTAATAAGACTCTAGTGACTCCCCTGATTCAATCATGAACATTGTGTATTTGAGGTAAAGTTTGGATTCCATGTCTTCTTTTTTCAGTTCAGTGCCTTCCATTAAGAGATGAACGTGTTCCCACATATCCTTAGCAGTTTTCTGAGCATCAATGCTTCGGAAAATCGGATTAGGTATTCCTTGAAGAATATATGACATTGCAAAATACAATTGTTTCAGAAATAAATTGAAAAAAGATGTTTTGAAGCAAGTTGATAACATGGTCACAAGTTTTGGGTCTGTGGTAGTTAATTCAGAAAACCACCAGCTTGCAGCAGTGATCAAGGCGGTAGTAAGAGGCTACAAAATAATTATTATAGTTTTAGAGTGTTTGTTAACGGGTTTTTTTTTTTTTTTTTTTTTTTTTTTTTTTTTCTATGCCTGTTTCGAAGCCAAATAGGTGGTCAGTTGTGGTGTCAAAATTGACACCCAAAGGGAGGGTATATGAAGCTTTGCAAGTATATTTGCACGAAAATATTAAATTACCTTTTGTTTTTCACGAACTTGAGCATAACTTGTTTTACCCGTGACTCTCACCTTCTTCTTTTTTGCTCTATTGGCCTTATTTTTGTCACTTAGTCGCTGAAGTAAAAAAAATGAGTTTAACCAAAAATCAACATTTATTATTGAAGCTCAAAAATTATTCCATACCTTAGATTTTCCTTTATTCCAAGACTTGACGAATCTCTTCCACTGAGACGCGAGCACTCGTTTTGGCTTGAAGGTCATTTGTTCATGAATGGCAAAGTCAGATCATAGTAGTCCTTTTTAACTCTTTCCCTCAAATTTTTCACTTTCCTCCTAAAAGATTTAAAAACCCAGTCATCAGAACCTGGGGGGAGATCAAATTTGTCCTGAAAAAAAAATGTGGTCACATGAAGAAATATTTATCTTAATCAGTTTAATATGTAATTATTTCTGACATACATTCACAGTGTCTAGCAAGATTTGTTTCTTGGCATCCTTAACTTTATTCCATGGTTTGTGAAGCTTGCAATACTTTCCACTCCTTGCAAGCGATCCTATGAAATGGGTCAACGTGCTGGTTGCTTTCTTGTCAACGGGTTGCCCATATTCATTAAAGTGAACACTAATACGATCCTCTTCAGTTATGGTCCAAACTTTTGGCATATGAGTTGGTCCTCTAACTCTTTTCCGCGCATTCCCTGGAACTGCAAAGAGTAAACAGAACTTGAAATTAAAAATTTGTCAACAACCTAAGGAACTATAGTGAACCAATTAAACAAGCTAAAAAACTGCATACCTTGAGCATTGTTAGGTTGGTCAGAGCCTACTTCAATCACATCTTCAACTTGTTGGCTATTGTTACGACCTCTTGTGCTAACTCCATTAGACCTCCTTGACGGCATTCCTAAGTTATAACATACAGATGAAAAGACAACAAAACATTAGTAACTTTTTTTCCAGAAAAAAAAAAGGCACACAAGACAAAATACAAGGAAAATTTTACAAGGCCTCGACACTAACTCATAAGGGCTAAATGAAAACAAGAAATGACCCTACTTGCTCGATCGCATATGACAACTTCAAACACACTAACATGAGAAGCGTAAAGCGATCATCCCACTAGTAACTTACTGTCACCAAACATGAAGCCAATGTTTAACTCCACATTAGGCAACACCAAGCTACCAAAAAACACCATCAAGAAAGAAGGTATAACAATACAAACAAATTTATCAACAAAAAATGAGTAAATGAAGAACACTTAGAAGATATTTATTAGTGCGGGTCGCATGAGAGATTTTTTCAAAGGGCTGGTAAAGAGGGTATATACCCGAGTCGGCAAGGATTGGTAACAATTGGTTCAAATGGTTGTAGCATAAGCATAGAGTGAAGTTGTTTTTGTTCCAAGGGCTGGTAACAGAGGGTATCATGAGATATTGTGACATCTATTAAGGATATTGTTTTGTTCTATACCAAATTTGGTTGTAGCATACAGTGAAGCTAGTTAATACCATGATTTAAATTCTAATTAATATGACTTGTCCCTCTACTGTACCAAAATATAAACTAATAATTCGGATTACTTATACGACAATGGGTTATATAGATGTTAGATGTCAATTCAAAACATTTCATTTGTGCATATAACGAAACTTACAAATACAATTACTGAGATTACTACTAGTAATTGATATTACTACTAGTAGTAATACCAATCAAACAATAATTCTTTAATTCAATTTCACACACCAACACAAATTCACATGCCTGATGAACTCAATTCATAACAAATTGACAAAGATTACAAAGTAAACAAGGTTATACTAAGAATATAAACTCGAAAAAGAAAAGTTTACCTTCGAATTTTGAAGACAAAGTGAAACCCTAGCTTCAATCTGAGGTTCAACTTCTGAACCCCAAACTGTTTTTTATTTTGACATTTAGATAAAATAAATAAAACCTAAAGTTAAAGGGGTATGAAGAATGTAGAGCTTGAATTTCGCAGCGCCAAAAATCAGTATGCTCTTAGAAGAGCAGGTTCTAATTTCCCTAATTTAATTGGCGGGTTGATGTTCCCCCCAATTTTGGTGAGTTACTACCAAGTATTGTAATTTACAATATAAGCCCTTATGTTGACCCTGTCACATTTTCAAACTCAACATACTAATACATGTCTAAACTAAATTTGTATCCGTGCATTGCGACGAAATTTTATAGCAACAAATAGTTATAGAGATATTGTGGTTAAATCGATCGTGTTATGTTTATCAATTGACATTAATAAGTCTTCGCCATCATTCAAGATGACAACAACATCATACGAGTTATAGGTTAATAAATTGGTATTGAAATATTGATGTGGATTGGGATGAATACCTAAAAAAGGAAAAAAAAAATGAAAAAGATTCATTAACATTAAAAGCAACATCATGCGATATATTTTTAACGCGAGGCTTGATAGTTATTCCAAATGTTAGATTTTAGCTCGGACTTGACTTGTTTAAAAAATTTTAAAATAAAAAATATGTTTATAGGCAAACTTAATCAATGTTTGTGTATAAAGCTCACAATTAATCAATGTTTCGTGCTTCCCTCCTTCGGTGTTCTTGTCTTTTGGCTCCTGAATGGGAGAAGACACTTTCGGACCGAGAAAAACTGGTGATGGGGATCTGGCCCACCTTCCATGTGAGTTGTAGGACCCGGGACCAGTCTTGAGAATACACTCCTGGATTCTAATCCATGTGGCGTTCTCGACCTTGCATTTTTCATTTTCTCTTCTCTTTTTCTTTTTCCCTCTTCTCTTCCCCAGCTTGATTCATGTTCTTAGGAAGCAATTGTGTTTGGGTCCCACGGATGGCGCCATTTGATAATACATATTTTAGCGTTATTATTTTACTACCAACAATCGACTAAGAGACACCACTTGTTTCATGAGGATGGTTGGGATTCACGAGTATGTATTTGTTAAGAAAAAGCACCATTAGTCTCATCGTGAGAGAGGAATCCGACGATTAACCTCATGTGTGAAAGTAAGTATATGTTTGCGAGGAATAAAGTGTTTAGAGAGTATACTTCAAGTGTACATGACAAAAACCTGAGTTTAAATGATTTAGCGCTTGATATTTATAGGGCAAGGGTTTTGTCATTTTCCCCGGATCACGGGTAACGGATTTCACTAACGTCTGGCGGACAATAGCGTGACTGCCTCGAGCCTGGTACCTTAACCCTTGATATCCGAGCTATCTTCTTTGCACGTGTGGCTTTCATCTACATTTGGGAGTTATCGCTGGGCCCGGTATTTTTACCAATATATGGAAATATTTTGTCCGCACTCCTTTCCCTAATATATTCTTTTCTTCTCCGAGTAAATCACGTGATTCATGACTTGGAGCTTACTCATTTTTAGGGGGACGTGGTGAAGGATTGCTTGGTTAAGGCTTATGTATGTGTGTCGGTCGTCGGTCTTACCTTCCGGTTTCAGATTCACGTTATTCCTCGTCCGGCTTTGTTTCCTTCAAATGCTCCGTCCCACCTGAGACTCACATTCTGTGATCGGCCAAAGTATTACTTGCTTCCATAGGGCAGATTCTGCCCTATACATTATCATTTGAGTATACAAGCTCACGCTTGAGCCCGTTTTATACTTACAATTATACATTTATGCGGTCTATGCATATGTATATACTTTAAAGCTTGTATATAATCTTGAGTCTAAACAATCTTTGGGGTATGATGCTTGGACTCGTTTATACAACCCAATACTAGTTCATACTCGATATCTGTCTCATTAAGGCTTTACTTGTTTATTGCCTCTATTTAGTCGATCCCGAGTAGCTAACAAGCAACTCATGTACACACCCTTTTCCATAGTTGAACAGAAACCCCTAGTACATACACATCTTATGTAATAACCCGATCTTGTAAAAACAAACATACTGTAACAGAGCTCGAGCTCGGCTCATTTAAGTTTAATAAAGCTCGAGCTCAGCTCGGCTGAAGCCTTATTTTCTAATCTCAAGCTCGGCTTGTGGTATGTTATGCAAGCTCTGGCTTGGCTCGAGCTCGACTCATTTATACGATTTAGTAATGAAAATTAAAGCTTGGCTCGAGCTTCACTTGTAATATATCTATTTTGAGCTCCTTAATAAGCTCGCCTATAATACCAATGCATAAAGTTTTATATATGTTTAATACTTAAAATATCTTAGTGTCGTTTAGGCTCGCGAGCCCAATCTAGCTTTGTATATAAAGCTCGGGCTCTAGCTTAATTAATAAAGAAGACGCAACTTAGGTTCGAGCTTGGGCTCGAGCTCGTTTAGGCTTGGCTCGTTCGAGCTTTTTACCGATCCGATCCTGAGTTTTTTTACGAGCGGTTAGGCTCATTTCCACGCAAGAAATAAAATCGGAACAAATATCCTAAGGGCCTATTCGGCATGAAGCTTTTTGAGAGTTTTCGGAGCTACAAGCTTTTTATTTTAAGGGGTAATTCTACAAATAGCCCGGTCTAGTAAAGTGTTGGGCTTTTTTGGCCCCAAAAAAGTCGCTTTTCCAAAATAGCCCAACACTTTAAGCGACTAAATCTGGGTGTGACATGTGGCGGAAAAAAGTCGCTTAAGCGACTTTTTGTAAATTAAGCGACTTTCGATTAAGCCCAGCAGTAGAAACAGATGCACTAGCAGTAGATTGAAAAAAAAGTCGCTTAAGCGACTTTTTTCCGCCACATGTCACTCCCAGATTCAGTCGCTTAAAGTGTTGGGCTATTTTGGGAAAGCGACTTTTTTGGGGCCAAAAAAGCCCAACACTTTACTAGACCGGGCTATGTCTATATTTATCCCTTATTTTAAATATAATAGCTCTTGCAATTAAATAGCCTTGTTTGGATGGCCAAGATTGTAGCTTTTATTTTGCAAAAACAGCTTCAAATTTAAACATCATATGAATGAGCGTTCTACATTTTATGGAGCTTTTTGAAATTTAAGTTACATAAATTCCCTCTATATATTTCGTGGTAGCATCGATCTGTTTATTTTTTCTAGTATATCTAGTAGTATACATCTCACTAGTTCTTGTAGTGATAAATATTGCTTTTATATATTGCTTTATAAATTTTTTAAAAAATTGCATGTTACTTGATAGAACTATAATTAGTGTGTGACATTATAAGAAACAAACACTGTTGTGACGACACAAATACCAATGAAGTTCACGATGTTCGCTGTTATGAAACAAACACCCAAAATGTCTTTCATCCGGAATGATATTGTTACGTCAATTTAGAATGAACGTCGTCAATTACTATTACTAGCATGTTGTCTAAAGACTATGATCATTACTAATATAATAAGCTTATTATATTTATGTTTTGCATTTATTTACAATTATAGATATGTCCTTTAGTGCTATTTTACATCTTATAATTACAGTTAACAGCTAATTTACCAAACAGTTTTATTGAAAAAAAAAATACAGTTTGTAGCTCATGTTAACAGCTTACAGCTTTACAGCTTACAACTCATTTTGCCAAACATACCCTAAGTGTATAAATTACAAATACAATCCTAACAACACATGTATAAGCTAATAAATGTATAACATTATACAAAACTAGTTGGATACCCGTGCATAGCGGCGGTGATAAATATAGTTATATTATAAATATAATGAATGAATTGTTAACCCAACTTTCTCCGCAATTTCCTACCCGCTTAGGGAATTCGTTTCACAACACTCCAAACGTATATGTGTTCATTGTATGTGTTTATTTGGGTTCTCGTAGCTTTCCCGCAACACCATATGGACATTATTCCTGCATATAAAAAGACCCTCACACTTTTTTACTCGCCAAACACTCTCCAAAAGTATATAATTTTAACAATTCAAGTTTGTATTGATTCAAATTAAGATTAAAGTTGTAAAAAGTTTGAATTAAAATAAAATAAACTCACTAAAAATGTAAAAAATAAAAGCGGTTTGGAGTTGTGCGGTGGAAAAGCCCCGAGGCCTGATGGTTTCACATTCAAATTTATTAAACATTATTGGGATACAATCGAGATTGATTTCATCAAGATGGTGAAGCGTTTTGAAATTGATGGGGCAATTCCAAGAGGTTGCAACTCTTCTTTTATTGCATTAGTTCCGAAAGTACAAGACCCACTTCATATTAAAGATTATAGACCCATAAGTCTTATTGGGTGTCAATACAAAGTCATTGCTAAAGTACTAACAAATCGACTTTTTAGAGTTGTTAATTCGGTGGATAGTGAAGTTCAAACAACTTACATAAAAGGGAGACAAATAATTGACTGGCCTTTAATGGTTAACGAGATTATATCTTGGGCAACCAAAAGACAACATAAGTTATAGATGCTTAAGGTCGACTTTGAAAAGGCCTTTGACTCTCTTGATTGGAAGTTCTTGGATCATGTTATGGAACAAATGGGTTTTAGCGATAAATGGAGGAAATGGAATAACGGTTGTCTTGATTCGGGTTTTAGTTCGGTCCTTGTTAATGAATCACCAACCAAAGAATTTAAAGTTCAAAAGGGCTTGCGCCAAGGTGACCCGTTATCCCCATTTTATTCATAATCGCGGTTGAAGCACTTCATATTTCTCTCCAACTTGCCAAGCAAAGAAATGTTTTTGAAGGGGTTGAAGTGGGGCATAACAAGATTGACATCTCACATCTTCAATTTGCGGATGACGTTCTTATAATGAGGAAATGGTCTATTGAAAATGTCAAAAACCTTTGTCGCATACTAAGGTGCTTTCAAATGGCATCCGGGCTAAAAGTTAACTTTATAAAAAGCAAATTCTTTGGGATTGGGGTGACAACATGGAAGTTCAAAACTTCGCTTCGACCCCCAAACTTCAATCATCGACTCTCCCATGTACCTATCTTGGTCTCCCCATAAGTTTAAACATGAAACATACGTATAATTGGCAACCCATCATCGATAAATTTCACAAACGCCTAACATCGTGGAAAGCTAAAAATCTATCTTATGGTGGTAGGCTCACACTTATCAAATCAGTACTTGGGGCACTTGGCACTTATTTTTCTCTCTTTTTAATGCCCTCAAAAGTGTGATTAATCACCTTGAGAAAATTAGAATAAACTTCTTTTGGGGTGGCTCATTGGATTCTAATAAAATGACTTGGGTTGCATGGAAAAAAGTTTGTTCTCCGAAATCTTGTGGTGGTCTCGGAATTGGTAGCCTTCAAGCTTTAAACCTTGCTATGTGATCAAATGGTGGTGGGTTTCCATTCAGAAACTAATTCACTTTGGAAAAACACCATTATGTCCATTTATGGTGTTCATGGTGGTCTCGGTATAGAAGATCAACCGCAATGTCGATTAATGTCCAGCCCCTAGAACTCAATAATTGGCTTACGCAAGTCTCTCTTATGTTTGAATATTAACTTGGACTCGATTTTTGTTTGCAAAGTGGGTAATGGCGCTTTATTTAAATTTTAGGAGGAAACTTGGCATGAGAATACTTCTTTCAAATATATTTATCCAAGATTCTACGCACTGGAATCCTCACAATCTTGCAACATTAATGAAAGGTGTAACAACTCAAATGGCCCTCTCATTAGATCATGGGCTTGGAGGCGTCCTCTCAGTTCAGGGATAGAGATGGAACAACTTGTGGGTGTTGATATAAATAATGCCTAAAAACATTATTAATACTTCTTGATATCTCTATGTTTTGATAATCACAAAATGTAAACTCATTAAACATAAACTTATTAAATAAAAAAGTATTTAGTTGTAAATATTCACTTCTACAACTTAATCACTTAAGGTATGAATAAACAAATGCTTAATGCATTATATGATCAAAGGAACATTTTCTTAATCACTTGATTTTTTATAAAATGACACAAACATTTTATATCTTTTAGAAAATCATTTTTGGTATTAAATAAAAATGTTTAATCCATTATAAATTTACGAATTCAAATTTTCAACCAAAAATGGCAAAAATGTTCCAGAAAAACCTTTCCCACAAAAAGACAAAGCTGGGCAATGGTTATGGGGGGCGGCCCCCTTAATTATCAAGGCGCCCCCCTTAATTATTAAGGCGACCGACCCCCTATTTAAGGGGACCGCCCGCTCCTCCAGCTGTCAATTTTTGCCTATAAATACTGGACTAATCCTGGACTTTTTCCTCACCTCTTGCACCCTAAAACCTTCTGTTCTAAATCTCCTCTTATATCTTTCTAAATCCTTTGATCACATAATCTTAAGCTTTTGTTTTCAAGTGATTCAAGCTTCAATCATCCAAGTGCAAAGAGAATAATACTTCTATCAATCAAGACTAGAAGTATTACAACTTAAGTATCATCTTGTTACCTAAGTTGTTAGTTTAGTAAACTTTGTAAATCATTCATTCATTTGTGTATAAGGTGTGCATATTAGGTGTAGTGTAGTGTGTAAGTAGTGAAGAAGGTGTATAAGTAGTTGTGTTGTAAAGAAGTAGTGTAGAAGTATTGTAAAGTAGTGAAGTAGTTGTGGTGTGAAGAAGTAGTGAAGCCGTCGTAAAGAAGTCGTGAGATAGTGAAGAAGTAGAAGTCGCGAAGGAGTGAAGAAATACAAGGTGTGTATGAAGTATAACAAAGGTGTGAAGAAGTAGAGGCGTGAAGAAGTTGTATTAGGAAGTGAAGAAGTAGTGTATAGTTGTGAACTAGATTGTAGCTGTGAAGAAATAGTAGTGTTGTGAAGAAGAAGTAGAGTAGAAGTTGCGAAGTAGTTGTGGTGTGTAGTAGTCGTGAGTAGTTGTGAAGAAGTTGTGAAGCCATAGTGAAGAAGTCGTGAAGAGATCGTGAAGAAGTTGTGATTAAAGTCGTAAGATTGGTTCTAGCTACGATTAGAACTCGACATTTAGCTTTGTGTCGTTAAACCGGTGTAAGCGAAAGTTGTGTAAGGTTTTCTCCGCCATAAGGGAGCTTATTGAAGTAGTGAAGAAAACTCTCGAGCTAGGTGCTCGGGGAGTGGAGTAGCGCAAGGAAGGTGTCCTTGTAGCCGAACCACTATAAATCTCTCGTGTCTCGGTTTGATCTTTCCATCTCTTACTTACTTCTTTATTTATATCGTTATTACTTTTATACACATAGGCATATATAATTGTTAGTATTATTTAGAAGTTGATTTCACATAAAGATCAATTTAAAACTCCATTCATAAAAACAATACTTTTATAACTAATCTAAAAGGATACACATAAAATTAATAATATCGTTCAAGCAATATTTTTAACATAAACTATAATCTAAGTTTTTAAAAGAAAACAAGGTTTTTGTAATAAATTAGAAAGACGTAAAACTATTCAACCTGTTGGTCCACAAATTGTATATGAATCACTAAGTAGTCTTGAATACCTAGTAGATGGTTAGGATAAATCCGAACCAATCTAAGTGAGAAACCCTAGGTGATTGTTGTTGTTAATGCGGAATCTTAACAAGAACAATGAAGAACACACTGGAATATCACTAACTTCGTATATTGATTATAATCACAATAGTGAACTTGTACAACTCACACACTTTACTAACAACCTTTAGGGATCCTTTTATAACACAAGGAAACCCTAATACTAACCGTCTCAGAAGATATTCACAAATCTTCTATAAAGATACTTACACGTTTAGTATCTTTTCCTAACTTATCTCTAACAGACTTTCCTAACTTCACGACCAGACTTAACTTTATAAGTCAACCAGACTTAAACATACTACCAGACTTAACTTTACATAACCAGACCTAATAACAAAGACAGACCTAACTCTGATATACTACCAGACCTAAGTTTTCTTCTCTTGATTCGTATCATAATTCCCAACAATCCTCCCCTAACTTGATCTTCATGCATCATGAACTTCAAGTTCTTCTGATTAAGCCTTCTGAGGATTGAATCTTTAACACTTTGAAATGTATTTAGGTCTTGATCTCTTCTAGCAGCTTGAATCTTGATAAGCTCTTCTGATATGGTCTTTGCAGCAACATTGACTATATGTACATCAAATTCATTTAAGTTCCAGACTATTCTCATCACTTCCAAATGTGTTACCATCTGTGAGAGGTGAATCATTGAAAATGTAATGGATTTAAAATCTCTTTACCAATAGCCATTACCATTGGAGTAGCCAATGTTTTGGTGTGTAAGACCATGGTACATTAATAACCATATGATTTTTAGCAAATCATCAGCTTATCAACGGATTTGTTAAGTCTTTACCAAAAGCCGTTTGCTTCTAGACTAGTCAATTCTTTGATGGAAAAGCACCTCATCATGGTGAATTGATTACCATTTATGGTTTTCCACAGCCTTTACCACAAGCCATAACCTTGTGGGCTAGCCAACTCTTCACTTATCATAGATATGGTGAGTTGAATACCATACAATTTTTGGCAAATTGTCAGCCATAAACGGATTTGACCAATCTTTACCTGTTAGCCGTTTGCTCAGGATTAGCCAGTCCTTGTGTTGATGAGACAAGGTGGACTGATAACCTTTTGATGTGTTAGTGCAAAGCACCTCCACCAAGTGAGAAGTTCCAATAGTCTCACTCAACAACTTGTGAAAATTCACTTAATCCAGCATTATCTATACAAGAAATAGAAGACAAAAATCAATTTTTTTTTCTTTTTTTTTTTTTTTTTTTTTTTTTTTTTTTTATCACTAACAGACCTAAAAATAAAACTACAAGACTTAAAAAATAACCTTAATGCTGGTAAGTACTCATACATACTTTACAGATTGACCTCCCCTTAACTCAAACTAGGGGTTCATCATACCAATGTTAACTACCAGATAATTGAATCTAGGACCATCAAATGCCTTAGTTAACAGGTCAGCAACATTAAAATCTGTACGTATTTTCTCCACTCTAATCAACTTCTTTTCAAAGCAATCTCTAATGAAGTGATGCCTGATTTCTATATGCTTAGTTTTAGAGTGATATACTGGGTTCTTAACAATACAGATAGTACTCTTATTATCTATGTGGATAACAGTATTCATAAAATTCAAACCATAGTCCAGCATCTGATTCTGAATCTACAAAACTTGTCCACAGCAATGAGCAGCTGCTACATACTCAGCCTCAGTAGTTGAATTGGCCACAATTGTCTGCTTCTTGCATTGCCAAGATATCAACCTCCTTCCAAGGAATTGACAACCTCCTGTTGTAGATTTCCTATCCAGGCTTGCACCAGCATAGTCACTGTCTGAATAAGCTGTCAGGTCAAAAGATGACTCCTTAGGATACCAAAGGCCCAAATTTGGTTTGCCCTTTAAGTACCTAAAGATTCTTTTCACAGCATGAAGATGTGAAGTCTTTGGTTGTACCTGAAAACGTGAACAAACACAAACTGCATACATAATGTCAGGTCTAGAAGCAGTAAGATACATGAGGGAACCTATCATGGATCTGTAGAGATGCACATTCACATCAGCAGCATCTTCATCCTTTGTTAAAGGCACCTTGTTCTCCATGGGAGTGACTGCTGTCTTCACATTTGAGAACTCAAATTTTCTCAAAATTTCTGCAACATACTTATCTTGAGAAATAAAAAGTCCATCATCCTTTTGTTTAACTTGCAGTCCCAAGAAAAATGTAAGTTCTCCCATTGAGCTCATTTCAAACCTGCTCTTCATTAAACTTTCAAATTCATCACACCAAGACTTTCTTGTTGATCCAAAAATGATATCATCCACATAGATTTGAACAAGAATGATATCCTTCTGGTCTCTCTTAATGAATAAAGTCTTGTCAATTACACCCCTGATGTATCCATGTTCTTCAAGAAACTGAGAAAGAGTTTCATACCAAGCTCTAGGAGCTTGATGAAGACCATATAAAACTTTAATAACCTTATACACTTGATTGGGGTTAGCAGGATCTTCAAAACCAGGAGGTTGATGTACATACACATCTTCTTCAATAGTGCCATAAAGGAAAGCACTTTTGACATCCATCTGATACACCTTGAATCCCATGTATGATGCATAGGCTAAAAATAACCTGATAGCCTCAATCCTTGCTACAGGAGCAAAAACCTCATCATAATCTATGCCCTCCTCCTGTTTGTATCCTTGTGCTACCAACCTTGCTTTGTTCCTTACAACTACCCCTCTTTCATCCCTTTTATTCCTGAAGACCCATTTAGTACCAATAACTTTAGCTCCATTAGGTAGGTCTACAAGAACCCATACTTTCTGTAGCTTGAACTGCAACAACTCTTCTTGCATGGCTTCTACCCAACTTTCCTCCCCTAAAGCTTCAGAAACTGTAGTGGGTTCACTTTGAGAAAGAAAGCAAGCAAATAAGCAATGTTGCTGGTCCTTATGATTGACCCTTTGTTGTTACTTAATCAGGCTAATGAGTGCAAGTGAAGCAGACTGATGTTGCTCCCTACTTCTTGTTTGAATAGTAGATTTGGGATTACCAATTAGTTGACTCTTGGGATGAATGGTGTGAATCCTGAGAGTGGGAGTTGGACTGACCTCCACTTCAGTGGGTAAGTTGTTGAAATCAGTGACAATGCCTCCTTCATCATAGGAAGCCCCTTCAAAGATACCTTCATTAGGATTTGGAAATACTTCAAGTTCTGGCATCTCAGAATCATCACAAGCAGTACTTGAAGAAAGGTCTGGTTGAACACTACTACCAGACTTAAAATGAGAAGTACTGGTAAGGTTAGGAGATACTACTTTGCCAGAAACTTGAGATTTGGAGTCAGAATCCTTTTCTTTTTCTGCTTCAGCAGCAACAGACTTGGTCTCAGTAGATGGAATCACAACAAGCTCAGCCACATCATCAGTGTTCCCTGTATTAGAAAGATCTTTGGTACCTGCATTGTTAGAAACTTCTTTGGTACCTGCAATAGGGTTAATTTGATTCTCCTTGGAGACAGGAATATAATTCATAGAATCAGTTAAATAATCAATATCAAACATCCATCTATGACCAATTCCCTTGACATTGGGTTTTTCCTCAAGAAAGTTTACATGCATATTTTCTTCTACTTTCTTGGATACTAGATTGTAAACCCTAAAGGCTTTACTGTTTAATGCATACCCAAGTAAAAACCCTTCATCAGACTTTCCTTCAAATTTTCCAAGTACACTTAAAGTATCAAGAATGGTAACATGACACCCAAAAGGTCTTATATGGCTAACAACAGGTTTATTGCCAAACATAAGTTCATAAGGGGTTTTATTTTGAGGCTTGGTTACTCTAACCCTATTAAAGATGTAACAGGCATTGCTGACTGCTTCAGCCCAAAATGTTGTAGGTAAGAGTGAATCTGCTAGCATAGTCCTAGCTGCCTCAATAAGTGTCCTGTTCATTCTCTCAGCAACTCCATTTTGCTGAGGAGTTCTTGCATTACTGAATTGTTGCTTGATTCCTTTATTGCCACAAAAGTCTAGCATGCTTTTGTTTTTAAACTCAGTGCCATTATCACTCCTAATGATTTTAACTCTTTTATCAATAAGGTTTTCAATCTGTCTAATGAAAGTTTGAATCAAAGGGGTAGCTTCATCCTTCCTAGACATAAAGTACACCCAACAATATCTAGTACAATCATCTGTAATGACAAGGCAATAGCATGCATGATTAATACTATGGACAGATGTAGGGCCAAAAAGATCCATATGTAAGGTATGTAAAGGTTCAGTGATTAATCTTTCTAATTTAACCTTACAGGATGCCCTATGTTGTTTTCCCTTGTTGCAAGCCACACAAGTATGATCATTTTTAAAAAATTTTGAAGGCAAACCTCTCACAAGGTTATTCTTCACAAGTTTATTCATGTTTCTGAAATTCACATGGCCTAACCTTCTGTGCCACAACTTAGATTCATCCAATGTAGCTTTTGCAATTAAACAGGTAGCACCTTTTGCAGGATTAGATGCTTTCATATCAAAACTGTACATTTTGTGTTGTCTGGGAACTTTAAGAAGAATCTGATGTTCTTCAGGCATCTTAAAGTCCGTAGTCAACACAAGACAATCAGTTTCAGTAAAAAGCACCTTATGCTGAGTATCACAAATTTGTGATATTGAGAAAAGGTTGAACTGCCCAAGTTCTTTCACAAAAGATACATTGTCAAATTCTATGTTGCCCACAATAATTCTTCCTTTACCAGTTATCTGTCCCTTGCTTCCTCCAAAAGTAACAGAACCTCCTTCGAATTCATGAAAATCATTAAGATAGTTCTTGTTACCAGTCATGTGCCCAGAGCATCCACTGTCAAGAATCCCTCTATCTTCCATATAGCAAAGTGGATGATCCTGCACAAAAAGAAGAGAAATTAGTTTCTCTTAGGAACCCAGGCTTGAGTAGGCTTGGGTCCGCCTTGTGGATCAACATGCTTTAATTTTTTAATTAAACCTGATCCACTGTTGTTTTGGGATTTATGCATTGATTTATTTTTGTTTGAATCCCAAGACATACATGCTGAGGTCTTAACAGCAGACCCCCCATTCCCCTTTAAAGGTTTTGCTGTTTGCTTAACAGCTTGTCTTCTCACAGGTGAATGAGTTTTATAAAAATTATTTCTTTGAAAATTTGCATTCACCTGAGGTTTTTGAAAAGGTTGTTTGGGTCTCACAAAACCAGTGTTCACATTAGGCCTCATAGAATTAACATTTTGCCTATTCACATTAAAGTTCCTGTAGCCAGACCTAAGATTTTATCTACCAGAATTAACATAATAGTTAGGTCTGGTATAGTTATTGAGTTGGACAGGTCTGGGAACAAACTGGTTGGCATGATTAATTCTACTAGCATCATTCCAAACTGGTTTATTTGAACTATGACCCATATTAACATTCCTTCTCTTTTGTTCAGCCTCTCTTTTCATTCTCTTTTCATGAAAGTCACAATCTCTTATTAAATGACTCAAACTTCCACACACAAAGCATCTTTTAGGAGCATAAGTATAACTACTCCTACTTTCTCTGTGAACACTATTGCTTCTAGGTGACTCAATCATTTTAACAGATTCCCTAGGAGTTTTTATGTGATTAACACAACTAGGTTTGACTGTCTCAGCTTTTGGTTCAGACACTACAGATTTAGTAACAACAGGTTCACACTTCTTAACAACCTTAGGTTCAGGATTCTCTTTAATCTCACTTTTTGATTCAGACTTATAGTGATCAGAGGAACCATCAATAGATCCTTCAGAGTCATTGGATTGACAAGAAGAATACCTACTGGATTTGTCCTCTGAAGTGGTTGGTTCAGGCACTTGAGGACCTTTCTTACCATACACAAAGAGTAAATCATCCAACTCTTCTTTTTCAAGAGGAGTATAGTCATCACTCAAAAGTGGTGGTACTCCCTTAAAGTCACCAGTCTTAACAAACCTATTATACAAAGGCTTATCAGCATAGTCCTCTTCTTTATTCTTAAATATAGCCTTATTCTCATTATCCTCATATCCTATGCCACATTTTTTATTTGACTTAATTTTAGAATCCCAACACTTAAACAGGTTATTATTTGAATTGTTGCACTGATCTACCCTTTTTCTCAACTCATCCCTCTCCTTCTGAATTTTAAGGCCCAACTGTCTATACCTTTTAAGCTTTTCATCTTGTTCATAAATTTTATTAGCTTGAAAGTATAGTTTTTCATTTAAAGCAGCATGTTGGTTTTGAAGGGTGACCTTTTGTGCCTCTAAAGTTTTTACAGCATTTTTATGTGCTAATAAATTTACTTCTAGATCACCTATTTGTTCTAGCTGCTCATCACATAAAGCCTTAACATGATTATATGAGTCAGTACATAATTTAGAGCATAATGATACCTCATTACCAATGGCCATGAGAGCATGATCAGACTCCTCATTTACTCTTGGATGCTCACCCCAGTTGACTCCTCCAGCTTCCATTGTCAGTAGGCTAATCTGATTCTTTTCCATCTTCCCATCATCATCTCTTTTCCCATCAGCAGGCTTCTTCTCTGGACAATCTCTTGAAAAATGTCCATGCTTGTGACAGTTGTAGCATTCAACTGTCCTCTTAGTGTATCCCACTGGTGATTTGTTGTTGAAGTTGATGGTCCTTCCATATTGCTTCTGAAATCGTTTGACTCTTAAAGCAACCATGGCAATGTGCCATTTTATGTCCATCTCCTCAACTTCAGCATCATTAATCTGTTCTAGGTCTTCACTAATAAAGCTCTCATCTTCCGTTTGATTGGCAAAGAAAGAATGTATCACCTCATCAGTAAAGCTTGAAGCAGACCTTTCACTTGAAGGAGTTTCATAGATACCAGACCTAACACTACCAGATTTAACCTTGTAAGTACTGCTTTTGTTTTGTGACACAAAAGCAACATTTGATGAACTGGTTGAAGCCTGAGTGTTGTTACTGATGTCCCTTTCAAACATCCTGAGATTATTGTATAGGTCATCAGGTGTCATTGAATCTACTTCCTCCTTAATCCTCATCGCCACAGATATATTGCCCCATTCTGATGGTAAAGATCTAAGGAACTTGTGGTTTGCATCCTCATTTGAAACTGCTGCACCATGAACTTCCAGTTATGTTAACAGATGTTGAAATCTGTCATAGCCCTTCTCCAAACCTTCAGTCTTTGAAACACTGAATGTTTCAAATTGCTGTTTAAGAACAGCCTTTTGCATCTTCTTGGAGTTTGAATTGCCTCCAAATCGTTTCTTGATTGCCTCCCACATCTCCTTAGCATCAAGGATGCCATGAAACCTTTGTAGATGCTCCTTAGGAATAGCCATAAGAAGCAAGGTTCTGGCCTTCTTTTCCTTCTCCACAGCCCTGATCTCTTCAGCAGATACTGGTGGCATTATTCTGATCTGCCCATCATTCCCTTGTGAAATTCTCTTCTTAGAATTTCCCTTTTAAATAACCTTCCATACATCACTATCAATGTATTCCAGATAATGTTCCATCTCCATGGCCCATATATCATACTCTTCTCTCTTCAGTAATGGAAGTTTTATGTTTGAGATTGTGGTTGTGGAAGGGATGGGTTGTTGTTGTGTTTGGGAGTTACTGGTTTCGGTTTTTCCTTCATCTTCATGGTTTGACTTCTCATCCTCACTGTTATGGATTGAGAAAGTTTCAGGCTTATCGAATTCAGACATTGTGTAGGATGATTTGAGTGAGAATTAGGTTTTAGTGTTCTTCGAATTCAGAGTCTCTCGCCAAGCTCTGATACCACTTGTTGGTCCACAAATTGTATATGGATCACTAAGTAGTCTTGAATACCTAGTAGATGGTTAGGATAAATCCGAACCAATCTAAGTGAGAAACCCTAGGTGATTGTTGTTGTTAATGCGGAATCTTAACAAGAACAATGAAGAACACACAGGAATATCACTAACTTCGTATATTGATTATAATCACAATAGTGAACTCGTACAACTCACACACTTTACTAACAACCTTTAGGGATCCTTTTATAACACAAGGAAACCCTAATACTAACCGACTCAGAAGATATTCACAAATCTTCTATAAAGATACTTACACGTTTAGTATCTTTTCCTAACTTATCTCTAACAGACTTTCCTAACTTCATGACCAGACTTAACTTTATAAGTCAACCAGACTTAAACATACTACCAGACTTAACTTTACATAACCAGACCTAATAACAAAGACAGACCTAACTCTGATATACTACCAGACCTAAGTTGTCTTCTCTTGATTCGTATCATAATTCCCAATACAACCCCCCCTTCTAGTTTTCCACAATTGGTATCAAGAGCCAGGTCAAACAAGATTTTTAAAATATATTGTATTTTAAAACTTGAATCGATCTATGGAATCGGAAAAATATTTAGAAGGACAATCTATGCATAAACCACCACTATTTGAAAATTATAGCTTTCTTGAATGGAAAAATAAATTTGAAAATTATGTGAAATCACTTGATCTAGATCTTTTGCATGTCATTTCAATTGGTGATTTTCAACCATCTAAAACGGATTTTGAAAGTCAAAATGATTATTTCAAAACAATGAATGACAAAAATAATAAAGCTAAAATAATTATTTATAAAGCCTTGCCGAAAGTTGAATATGAAAAAGTATTCTTCTGTCAAACGGCTAATGATATTTGGAAAAGTCTCTTAAACTTTCATCAAGAAAAATGTCAAGCCAAAGATGAGGAATTTGATCTTGTACATGAATTAGTTGTCCTAGAAAATTTAATAGATAAACATTTAGATAAAATAGATACATGTGCTACTAGTTCAAATGTTTTTAATGAAGGTATTAATGACGAAGACTACATGGATCAACTCCGAAGTGAACTCAATTCAAAATCATGGAGTGACACAGACGAAGAAGAAGATTACTATCCGGTATGTGAAGAATGCAAATTAGATAAAACTCCAAATAAGGTGATAAACGCACAAAGGAAGAAACTCAATCTTACGTCAACCTACTCACATTCGAAACGTGCGCGTGAAGACAAATGAATTATCTAATCTTGAATCACACTCAATATCTCACATGATAATCCATCTCAAGAAATAGCTAATGACGTAGTGGAATATTAATGGTGCGGCTATTGAAGAATTAATGAAGTTATCTCTACTACTTAATCGGAGATTTTGAAAAATCTACAAATCAAAATCAAAAAGTACTTGTTGAAAAAGCATGATGTGGTTGCAATGAAGATGTGAAAGTCTCAACAAAAGAAGTTATATGTATCAAGGCTAAGACATCAAATGAGTCAAGTACAAGACATGTTCGGGTCAAGTCGCTTTGGTCCTATAAGGCGTTGGAAGCTTGCTATGATATACTTTTATACCTTAGTTATCTTGAAGACTCATCCATCATTCACAACTTCGTTTACCATCCTGGATATTGCGAAGAAAAGCTAGACATAAGGTACGTTCTCTTTTTAAATTTCATGAGTAGTTACTTCATACATATAGTCTTATAAGTCATTGCCGTAGGATATGCTTAGTTTGATAGGTTGCATTGCCTTTACACTTTTAGTTATAGCCGTTTTACGATTTAATAAACTAGAAACCCTTTAGTTAGCCATCTAAGTATTAAATGTAGTGCTCACTATCGAACTCATTCTTCATCTAGCCTTCTCAAATTTGATATGGAAATCTTCTATGTCCACTAGTAGAAAACTCATGTAGATGAAGCAAGTAAAGTAGATTAATTATCAACATAGAAGTAGGATTAGATATATCACAATATAACCTATGGATGAAGCAAACTCATATAGACTATGGCATTAAGGTAGATAATGTGCATAATCAAAGGAGTCATATAAGCATATATCACATTCTTGCATCAAACATATAGAATCTAGTCATCACTTCCTTATGATCATAGAATATGTAGAAAGGGGTAGCATATGACAATAGCCTTAACCAACTCCCTTGAGCATGAGATCTTTTACAACCATTTTTTTAAATCTATGATTAATGGTATTCGTTTTTTTAAGCAAAAACTTCACATTTTGGAAAAATGATTTTTCAAAAGATTATGCCACCTTTCTACTTAACATGTTTTACCATCCCTCCTTTCTTCCCAACTTTCGTCCATAAGTATGTGTTTATCAAAGCCAAAGATTGGAAAAATTTGTTTCCTTTCCTCATAAATACATTTTGAAATAAAACCAAATCTATTCTGTTAAAATCATTTTCACATCCACATAAAAACCTACTCTCAAACATTGTTGAATAATGCTAAAAACACTTATTTAAATCATGCATGGTGATCTCATATCTGTCATCTATACTTGTGCATATGACATTTATAAGTGAACTAAATCGAATCTGAAAAATCATGGTTTACCCATTAAGATCTCGCTTGGTACAAGTCTAGAAGTCCATGCTATCACAACTCCCCATTCCTTTGCAAATAAACACTCATTAGGATTAATTAACTAGCTTATTAATCTTCCTAAAAATGATATTATGTATTACTTGGTGTTATGTATTGTTTTTCTTGTCCATATATATATACATGTATTTTACTTGCTTAATGAGTAGGTTGCATGCTAGATATAAATGCTTAATGTCTTTAATAAATATGCTTTGCATACATAAGTTATTAAATGCTAAATTGCCTCAAAGAGTTGGACTTGCTTGAAACTAAACCCAAAAACACAACATTTTCTACAATTTTCTGCCAAAAACCCATTTCTGGTAACCTGGGAATCAGCAGATGGGCGGCCCCCTTAATTCATTAGGCGGCCCCCTTAATATTTAAGGGGACCGGCCATCTGATGGTCGGGGAGCACTGTTTTCTTTTTCACTTTTTAGCCCATTTCATCCTACACTTCCCAAAATTCACAAACATATTTTGTCCTAAACCACCCACCAAAATTTACCTTCCTCAACCACACCATTCTTACACTATAAATACCCTTCTCCATCATTAGTGCTCATTCATCCAAACATGTCATCTCCTAACAACCCAAGATCCAAGCCTTCAAGAGTTGCTAAAATCTCCGTAAGACCCGTTTGGAGAAGAAAGCTTGACACTTGTCATAACTCCAACTCAACAAATGATGTTGTTCAAAATCAACCAACACCTAAGCCTCAAGCTCACCCTAATGAACCCCTTCACAAAATATAACCAATCATCCACCTTGCTCCCAAAAATACACCTTCATCTTACCCATATGATTCATATGAAGAGCATGATCAATCCCAAAACAATAATCCCAATCTCATTCACACCACCCCACATCTTGCTCAACCCACCAATGCACCATCCAAAACACTCACCATTCTTGGAATATCCTCTTCTTCCATATCTCCATCCTCATCCACTCATGATTACCCAAGCTCACAAATGTCTCCACCACCAAGAGTATCACCACCACCTCCTACCAACTCACATGTTACTCCTATGTTGCATGTCCAAACATCCATCCCAAATAACAACCACACTCCACCATCATCACCTTCCTCCGAACACTTGAAGTTCATTGAAGAACTCAAGGAAGCCCATGAGCTTAGTGCTCTTCTTGCCCTACACCTTGCTCAACGCAACTTAGATCAACCTCCATCTAGCTCTCCCTCATCACCCCACAACTTAAGTCAAGTTGAGAAACATGTCAACAATTGTCCTTGTTGCATATTTCTCCAAAAACAAACCATTGCATTGAATGAGCACTTCACTTGGATTGAGTATCTTCTTACTAGATCTCATCCAACACCTTCACTTGAACAACATCAAAACCCTCAATCAACATATTCCGCTCCAAACTCTCCACCACCAAACTCTCCAACATCTATGCACCCAAAAACATACCTCCATTAATCCAACATTCTCACCCTCACTCAACCACCTCCATTCCAAATACTCCACCATCAACCATCCAAGCATACTATATGCTTATATTTCTTGTTTCTCAAACAAAATAGTTCAAGTTTTTATGTTGCAAGCAAGTCCGATGGCTCTCTTTGGCAAATTAAAATTTTCTACTTATTGTATGCTCTAAGCATAATAAATGTTGTATCAATGATTATGTTTTTCACATGATCATTTTGAATTAATATATGTTTTGTTTCATGTCCTTAATATTTGATTGCTATGCTTGTTGCTCTTATTTTTCATGCTATGATACATATATGCTTGTGCTTCTAATATTTTTATTGCAAGTATTCCATATCTCAATTCCTTGGTGCCCTCGAACGAGGGGGGTACACATCAAGGGGGAGTTCTCATTCCGACAAATTTCGTATCTAAATCTAGTCGGCATAACCTTTTTGATTCTGCAAAAAGGAGGAGAAGTGAATATAAACTCACTAAATACTTGTCAAAAAATAATTTTTTGGATTTAAGGAGTTTAAGTTTTGTAATCATCAAAAAGGGGGAGATTGTTGATATAAATAATGCCTAAAAACGTTATTAATACTTCTTGATATCTCTATGTTTTGATAATCACAAAATGTAAACTCATTAAACATAAACTTATTAAATAAACAAGTATTTGGTTGTAAATATTCACTTCTACAACTTAATCACTTAAGGTATGAATAAACAAATGCTTAATGCATTATATGATCAAAGGAACATTTTCTTAATCACTTGATTTTTTATAAAATGACACAAACATTTTATATCTTTTAGAAAATCATTTTTGGTATTAAATAAAAATGTTTAATCCATTATAAATTTATGAATTCAAATTTTCAACCAAAAATGGCAAAAATGTTCCAGAAAAACCTTCCCCACAAAAATACAAAGCTGGGCAACGGTTATGGGGGGCGGCCCCCTATTTAAGGGGACCGCCCCGCTCCTCCAGCTGTCAATTTTTGCCTATAAATACTGGACTAATCCTGGACTTTTTCCTCACCTCTTGCACCCCAAAACCTTCTGTTCTAAATCTCCTCTTATATCTTTCTAAATCCTTTGATCACATAATCTTAAGCTTTTGTTTTCAAGTGATTCAAGCTTCAATCATCCAAGTGCAAAGAGAAGAATACTTTTATCAATCAAGACTAGAAGTATTACAACTTAAGTATCATCTTGTTACCTAAGTTGTTAGTTTAGTAAACTTTGTAAATCATTCATTCATTTGTGTATAAGGTGTGTATATTAGGTGTAGTGTAGTGTGTAAGTAGTGATGAAGGTGTATAAGTAGTTGTGTTGAAAAGAAGTAGTGTAGAAGTATTGTAAAGTAGTGAAGTAGTTGTGGTGTGAAGAAGTAGTGAAGCCGTCGTAAAGAAGTCGTGAGATAGTGAAGAAGTAGAAGTCGCTAAGGAGTGAAGAAATACAAGGTGTGTAAGAAGTATAGCAAAGGTGTGAAGAAGTAGAGGCGTGAAGAAGTAGTATTAGGAAGTGAAGAAGTAGTGTATAGTTGTGAACTAGATTGTAGCTGTGAAGAAATAGTAGTGTTGTGAAGAAGAAGTAGAGTAGAAGTTGCAAAGTAGTTGTGGTGTGTAGTAGTCGTGAGTAGTCGTGAAGAAGTTGTGAAGCCATAGTGAAGAAGTCGTGAAGAGATCGTGAAGAAGTTGTGATTAAAGTCGTGAGATTGGTTCTAGCTACGATTAGAACTCGACATTTAGCTTTGTGTCGTTAAACCGGTGTAAGCGAAAGTTGTGTAAGGTTTTCTCCGCCATAAGGGAGCTTGTTGAAGTAGTGAAGAAAACTCTCGAGCTAGGTGCTCGGGGAGTAGAGTAGGGCAAGGAAGGTGTCCTTGTAGCCGAACCACTATAAATCTCTCATGTCTCGGTTTGATCTTTCCATCTCTTACTTACTTCTTTATTTATATCGTTATTACTTTTATACACATAGGCATATATAATTGTTAGTATTATTTAGAAGTTGATTTCATATAAAGATCAATTTAAAACTCCATTCATAAAAACAAAACTTTTATAACTAATCTAAAAGGATACACATATAATTAATAATATCGTTCAAGCAATATTTTTCAGATAAACTATAATCTAAGTTTTTAAAAGGAAACAAGGTTTTTGTAATAAATTAAAAAGACGTAAAACTATTCAACCCCCCCCCCCTTCTAGTTTTCCACAGTGGGCCTTACAAATCTTCTGCTCAACTTTGACATAACAAACTTCCCAGATTCATGGGTATGCTCCATTGAAAACAATAAACCCTATCGTGTTTCTGCCATAAGGAAGGTAATTGAAGGTTTTATTCTAGAATCGGGTGTTGACAATATTAGATGGAACAAATCAGTTCCTATTAAAATTAACATCTACTCTTGGCATTTGAGTAACAATCGGCTATCTACTCGAATCAACTTAGATGCATGCGGAATCGATATACACTTGATTCGTTGTCCGATTTGTGATGAGGATGTGGAAACGTCTCAACACTTGTTCACTGATTGCATTGTTACCTCTCATTTATGGTGCATGATAGCAAACTGGTGGAGAATTGATGACTTCTCAAAGGATCTTCCTAATTTTATTACTTTGAGTGACATGGCTAATCTACAAAAATCCTTAAAGGTATGTTTTGACGCGGTTATCCAAACCACGTTATGAGTTATTTGGAGGTTCAGAAATCAGATTTGCTTCGATGCAAAAACCTCCAAGGAAGGACACTCTTGTAGATGAGATCAAAATATTATCTCATTTATGGATTAAACATAGGAATAGGAAATTCAATCCTAAACGGATCGAATGAATTTGTGATAAAAAAACACTTGTAATGTTGTTTTGTAAGTTCTTTTCTCGACTATCTTGCTAGAGTATTGATATATGTTGTCGTTCAAAAAAAAAGTAGTAGGAGTGAGCAACTGCTAGCTGTAAGTAGTAACTGAGAGAAATGGCTATTTTTTTTTATAAAAAGTTTGGTAACGTAGCTGTAGGTGTAATCATAATATATAAAACAACTCTTAAATGCTACTTCATAGAGCGTTGGAAAAGAAGCATTCACGAAAGAAAAAAAATTGTTGTGTTTCACATACTCACATGAACATTAAAAAGCACAAAACTCACCGCTTAACGCTCTTATTCGGTTCATTAATTAGAAAAACACTTAGCCTAAATAAAAAAAAAATAAAAAAAATCAAAGTAATATTGTTCTCACCAAAATGGTATGATAAAAATTGGGCCAATTCTACAAATAGCCCGGTCGCTTAAGGTGTTGTGCTTTTTTAGCCCTAAAAAAGTAGCTTTCTCAAAATAACCCAAGAAATAAGCGACCAAATGTGGGAGCGACATGTGGCGTGTACTTTTTGGCCCCTAGCGAAAAGTCGCTTAAAAAGTCAAAAAGTCGCTTAAAATCTAGCAAAAGTCGCTAAAAAAAGTAACTTTTTGGCTGCAAAAAAACACAAATAGTAAGTCGCTTAATTGACAAAAAAGTCGCTTGACTTTTTGAAAGTCGCTTATTTCTTGGGCTATTTTGAGAAAGCGACTTTTTTGGGGCTAAAAAAGCCCAACACCTTAATAGACTGGGCTACTTGTATATTTGGCCCATAAAAATTTGATCAAGCTAGTATTTCCACAAAATAAACAATATATATTACTTAGAGCTATTCGCCTCACTAAGTCAAATAAGCTTATTACAACTCCAAAAGATTTAAGATCATTTGAGGACCAAATTTTTTTACATACCAAGGGATTAATCTCCACCCTTCTTCTTTATTTGATTTGATGGATGAGATTAATCCCAACAATTTAAAAAACTCACTTTCATCATTTTTTTCAAATATTAATATCTTTCAAACCGTCAATCGTTAAGCAAAAAAAATATACCGTTACGACGAGCATTTAATTATCTTTCTATAGATAGGCACTTTGATATACTTTCGACAAAATTATTTTTTTCGTGTTTTTCACGTTTTTTTCTCGTTACTCAAATTTGGATGAAAAAATTTGATTTAACACTAATATCACATGTGATATTATATATCATATGTGATTTAACACTAATATCACATGTGGTATTACATATTATATGTGATTTAACACTAATATCACATGTGATTTGTCATGTAAATTTCAATAATGAAAAAAAAAAGACGAAAAAACGAGAAAAAAAGGGAAAAAAAACAAAATTTTTTGTTTTTGTCGAAAGTATATCAAAGTGCCCGTCTATAGAAAGATAATTAATAGCTCGTCACGATGGTGTAATTATTTTCGCTTAATGATTAACGGTTTAAGAGATATTTAAATTAAAAAAAATAGGTAAAATATTAAAATGCTTTTAATCTCAACAATTGATTTAATTTTAAATGAATGGTAAGGATAAGTCCCTTAGTATGTAAGATAACTTTGTTATGTAAAATAACTCTACTCCTAACGAAAAATTAAATCTGAATCCATGAATGGTTTAAACTTTTTATTGTTTACAAAACTATTTTTGACTATTCGTCGACAATATATATTGTAGCTTTTCTTAGGCTGTGTACAATGGCTCGGACTAAATCGGTCGTTCGACTTTCTTGACCGATTTGAACATGGGTCATAACCATTGCTATTACCAGGTCAAATATCGGTCATGGTTGGGATTAATACACAATCGGTCGATTTTGTGACCGATTGTAACACACTTTAAATTCAACATTCAACCGTTGCATTAAAAAAAAAAAAAAAAAAAAAAAAAAAAAAAAAAAAGTCGGTCACCACTATGGCACATTGGTCATGTCTGGTCACCGGAGAGAGAAAGCTGATGTGGCACCCGGTGACCCAGGTCACCACTGTGACTAGCCTTAACGACGTTGTGACCTGGGTCACCGAGTGCCACGTCAGCTTTTTTCTCTACGGCGACCAGACATGACCAATGTGCTACAGTGGTGACCGACTTTTTTTTTTTTTTTTTAATAATTTTTTTATGCAACGGTTGAATGTTGAATTTAAAGTGTGTTACAATCGGTCACAAAATCGACCGATTGTGTTTTAATCCCAACCATGACCGATATTTGACCTGGTAGCAGCAATTGTTATGACTGATGTTCAAATCGGCCAAGAAAGTCGACCGACTGATTTAATCCGAGCCATTGTACACAGCCTAATAGCAAACTAGCAAGTAAGCTAGAAAATTAAAGAGGCTAAACAAGAAGAGATTGGTCATAAAGCCAATCTAACCAATTAGGATTACATTTCTTACTCCTTTGGGTGATTCAAAAGTGCGAAACCCCCCTTTAATCTCGTAACACCATAACCGATTCCGATGTCTTTATAGAACCAAAGTGGTAGTAAGGACCTAAACATTAAAACAATATTTTGCGTGGTTGTGGAAGTTTACAACGTTGCTTCAACATTGACCCATGACACTGCAAATGTTTGATAATTGTGCATTTTATAAGAATTAAATTAGCAGCAGGCTGTTGATCATAACCGTTAAAAAGATACTAGTGTAATTGAAAGTACAGTGGGTAAAGTGAAAACATAATTTGAAGGCTAGAGTGATATATATCAACTCAAACTTTCAACTAGTATTTATAAGATTATAAGACGAAGTACATAGATTTTTCTTTGCCTCTAAGTACTTTTAGCAAGCAAGTTTTTCATAGCTAACACTAGTAAAAATCTAAGTACCCTTAAGAAGTAAGAATAATTCATATCTAACGTTCCTTAGGAGGTAAGGATGCTTACCAGTGAATCTTCCTTTATGAGTGAGGTTACAAATTATTAAACATAATATTAAGAGGAGAGTTATTTTACATACCAAACTTATCTTACATACCAAGGGACTCATCTTTATCTTCCATTTAAAATAAAATCAATGGTCGAGATTAAAAGCATTTTAATATTTCACATATTCTTTATAATTTAAATATCTCTTAAACCGTTAATCGTTAAGCGAAAATAATTACACAATCGCGACGAACATTTAATTATCTTTCTATAGACGGGCACTTTGATATACTTTCGGAAAATAAAAAAATAAAATATATATATATATATATATATATATATATATATATATATATATATATATATATATATATATATATATATATATATATATATATATAGTGTAACTTTATTTTCAGAACCCTTTTAAGTGCGGGAACTGCGAGAACTCCTTTTTAGCCATTGGATTAGTTGATCAATGGTTAAAATGACTTGTGCCATAAATGTAATAAAGTGAAACACTAGGTTAACTTTTGAAAATGGTCGGAGGGTATTTTAGGGATTAAAAATTATTAATTTTTTTAAAATCGTTTCCTTATTAATTGGATAATAATGTGAATCAGTTACTAAACAACACAAACCTAAACACGTATCTCTCTCATTCTCACATAACTGCCTCCCTCCCCTACAATGAAACCTTAGCCGCCCCCTTGTTAAAAAAAAGCAGGTTATCAAATGAAGAAACTGCCACCGTTAACCTTCATTCACAAATCAGTTTGTCGAGTTGTCACGTTTTTTTTCATGGTTCGTTTGTGTGTTTGTTGAAGTAATTATTGTTTTTTAGTCTTTTTGTGATTTAAGGTTTTTGGGATTTGTTTAAGGTTCTTGTGTTTTTTAGGTGATGGTTGAGTTGATGTTAGTGTTGATTTTGAGTTTGTTTGCTGGATTGACTGGGATCATGAGAATATTTTCCCACCTGCCATCACAAAAGATGGGCGGTCCTATAATGACCAGGTACAGTTTAAGATTTTTATGTTTCATATTGTGGACCAATGGGTCAACAAGGTTTTTTCTGATTTGTTGCTTAAAGATATTGGTATCGTTTGCAATATGGATCCTATGCAGTTATTCACAGAAGCTGCAAATGATCTTAAAAGAATTGGTGAAGATCCAAGAATGATACAGGCATTTGATGATCTTGGTAATAAGGCTAAAGCTGCTGCATATGAAGCGATGGATGCTGAAGCTATTCTTGGTGACATTCCAGATGAATTCCTTGATCCAATTCAGGTAATTGCCAGTTTAACGATAAGCTAGACAAAACAACTAGTTTTATACGAATATTAGGAGTGTGCAAAGCTCGTAACCAAAGAACTAGACTGGGAACGGAGTGGAAAACCAAAAAACCGATCTTTGGTTCAGTTCTAGATTCAAATTCCGAACTGAATCACATGTTCTGTTTAGATATTTTCACTTGAAATAGCACTCTGATAGATTTAACCTCTTTGAGTTGATACAAAGCCAGGTATGTAGCTGTTTCGTTGTCTATTTCCGGATGAAACTGTGGTTTTGTTAAGATTATACTATGCCCGGGAACTTTAAGTCCATTTTGCCCCATTCGGACGAGAATAGGTAAATTTACATATATCAGATTTATACAAGTTACTGTTTTTGTGTTATTTTAATTGAGTGGAAGTACGGTTGCATTGAAATCTTGTGTGAATTAGTTTGATGTAGGTAAACAAATTTGTGGCGAGATTTAGGGAGTATAGATTAGCGCTGTTTAGAACCATGCAACCGAAATCTGATAATGTTGCACATGTTTGAATGCTTAAACTGTTGTTATTTAAGATGGTCATATGCGCAATTATGCTCTTTGGTGAATTGTGGGACATGTCTGATTGTTGTACGCATGATCTTAGTACACATACTTGTTTTTTATGTGTAGATTATACATGTCTATATTAAACTTGGATTTCGATGATGAACATATTTGTTTTTCCATGTCTAGATTATACATGTCTAGATTAAACTCGGACTTCATGTTTGAACATACTTGTTTTTTATGAACATACTCATTTTTAAGTGAACATACTTGTTTTTTACATTGAACATGGCTGTTTTTCATGTCTAGATAATACATGTCTAGATTAAACGTGGAATTCGTGTTTGAACATACTTGTTTTTTCGGTGAACATACTTGTTTTTCAGTACACATTTTAGTTTTCATAGAACATACATGTTATTCATTGAACATACTTGTTTTTACACTGAACATGGCTGTTTTTCATGTTATTAACATACATGTTATTCGGTACACATTTTGGTTTTCATAGAACATACATGTTATACAGTACACATTTTGGTTTTCATAGAACATACATGTTATTCAGTACACATTTTGAGTCGGTGCAAATACGTAAGTAGGCATACGTGTTTTAAAGTTAACTTAAAATTCATTGGAATGGTGCATGTGTGTTTTAAATGGATGCATATATGTTTTAGATTGTGCATATATGTAAGGCTAGTTATTATGATTAAATAGTTACTTACACTATTTGGTTAAGGTTTAATTGTTTTTGGGCATGTTTGTATCAGATTAATGAAGATGGTGATAGCAATGAAGATCTAGAAGTGGATGCACACATAGATACAATGCGGCGTTTGAGGAAATATGATTATTGAATGCGTGCATATATGTCCAACTTCTAAAAATGTTGATAATAATGAGTGTGCACATATGTCCGTTTTCGTTATATATATTAGTGCAGGCATGTATTGATCGATTAGATTCATGTATTTATACTTTTTAGAAATTTGTTTTTTAATTGTATTTCAATTGATATTGAATTTTGTATGTAACATCTATGTTCTTGTTTTGTTAAAAATTTACATTATCTAAAAAAACACATATGCACCTTACTATTTGAAAAACATGCATGTTCTAAAATTATTCAAAAACACCTATGCACTACAGCTGAAAAATAAAATGAAAAAATTAGTATATAAAAACACCTATGTACTACTTCTGGAAAATAACATTTCTTAAAAAAAAAAAAAAAAAAAAAAAAAAAAAAAAAAAAAAAAAAAAAAACGCCTTTTACTAAAATAAAAAATATAAAAAAATAAAAAAATATAAAAAAATTCCGAATTTTATTATTTATAAAAAACATGAATTAAAAAAAAAAGGAAAAAAAAGTAATATGAAAATGTCTTTTACTATTATACCCTTTTGAATTAAATAAAAATAACAAAATGCTATGGAGCATTAAATGATGTACATTGTGTATTATTAGTTGTAAAAAGGTGGTTCTCGCAGTTCCCGCACTTAAGAGGGTTCTGAAAATAAAGCCCCCCTATATATATATATATTATATTTTATTTTATTTTTTCACATTTTTTTCTCATTTTTTCGTATTTTTTTTTTCATTATTGAAATTTGCATGAAAAATCACATATGATATGTAATATAACATGTGATATTAGTGTTAAATCACATATAATATATAATATCACATGTGATATTAGTGTTAAATCACATATGATTTTTTCATGCAAATTTCAGTAACGAGAAAAAACGCGAAAGTCACGAAAGAAATAACTTTGTCGAAAGTATATCGAAGTGCCTATCTATAGAAAGATAATTAAATGATCGTCGTAACGGTATATTTTTTTTCGCTTAACGATTAACGGTTTGAAAGATATTAATATTTCAAAAAAAAAAAAAAATAAAAAAAATGATGAAAGTGGATTTTTTAAATTGTTGGGATTAATCTCATCCATTAGATCAAATAAAGATGAATGGTGAAGATTAATCCCTTGGTATGTAGAAAAAAGTTTGGTTCCCAAATGATCTTAAATCTAATATTAATTAAATAAACAATCTTAGATACTTTAACACTCTTCTTAAAATTGTTGATGTATTTCATAAGTCGATCCTTGAAGTAATTTAGCTTCTTTCCGATAATTGACTTTGTAAGCATATCGGCTAGTTGAAATTCATATGTGTAGTATTTGAGCTTGACTTATCCATTCTTCGCAGCTTCTCGAATGGCATGATACTTGACATTGATATGCTTTGTTCTTTCATGTTGCACGGGATTTTCTGCTCAAGCAATAGCAGACTTGTTATCGCCGAAGATCACATTTGGACCTTCTTGAGTTAGATCCAAATTGGGCACAATTTTCGAATCCAAATAGCATGATTTACAGCACCCACAATTGCTATATATTCAGCCTATTCAGAAGATTGTGCGAAAACGCTTTGCTTTTTTAAGTTCCAACAATACACCCGAGCCAAGAGTAAAAACATAACCAGTAGTACTTTTTGAATCATCAATGCTTCCGGCCCAATCACTATTAGCATACCCTTAAAGTTTCAAATCTTTATTTCTTTCAAACATAATTCCAAAACCAGAGACCCTTTCACATATCTACGGACTCTCTTTGCAGCTCCCCAATGAGAACTTGACGGTTCATTCATAAACCTTGATAGGAAACTAGCTGCAAAAGCTAAGTCTAGTCTTGAGATTGTTAAATATTGTAAGCTTACAACAATGCTTCTATATCGAGTTGGGTTGACTAGCTTCTTTCCATCATTTTTTGGTCAACTTGCATTTGTAAACATGTGGCGAAGCAACCGGTTTGCATAAGAACATCTTGAATTTATTAAGCCTATCACTAGTATATTTTCTTTAAGAATGTGAATGTCGTTCGGTAGTTGCTTGATTTCCATGCCAAGAAAATAGGATAGTAGTCCCAAATAGGACATATCAAAATGACATTCCATTTTACGAAACTAGATCACCGTTTCTTCTAATCACAAGTAAGTCATCAACGTAAAGAGAAATAATTAGCCTCTCTTGAGCATTAACGTTCTTCACATAAAGTGTTGTCTCACTTTAACTCCTCCTGGAGTTATTATTCAGCAAATGAGCATCGATCTTAGCAAACCACGCCCTTGGTGCTTGCTTAAGTCCATAAAGTACCAACTACTTCAAAACCTTCATGCTATCTTACATAAATCTCCTCCTTAAGTTGACCATTCAGAAATGCATATTTGACATCAAGATGGTGAAATTTCCAATTTCGTTGAGCAACTATAGCTAATAATAACTTGATTATGTCATGACGAGCAACGGGAGCAAAAGTGTCTTCGGAATCTACACCGGGAACCTGAGAATACCCTTTCGTGACCAATCTTGTTTTATTCATTGATCCTTTCGGCCTAAATTTAGATTTGTAGACTCATTTTGCACCTATTACATTTTTTCCTACTAGCAAGTCAACAAGCTTCCATGTGTTGTTTCTCTAGATCGTTTCAACTTCAGCTTTCATTGCATAATTCCATTCAGAATGTTTGAAGGCATCCATATAACTTTCATGTTCATTAACAGAATTACAAGAATCGTAAACATCAACAAGCGGTCTTGTTCTTAACACATCAGTGTTAGTTGTATCTTTAATATTAAGTTCTTGAATATCAACTTCATCATGATATGTTTCATATGAAAACCTATCAAATGCCTTTTAACTTCTTCCAAATTCCATTTTGAGTAGGCTCTTTCATCAAAAGTCACATCTCTACTTATTGCAATTTTACTATCAGTCATATCATAAATTATATATCCTTGACTTCGTTGCATAGCCGACAAAGATGCCGTTTCTGGCTTTTGCATCAAGCTTTGATCTTTTTATGTTTGGAATATGATAATAAGAGATAGACCCGAAGACTTTTAAGTGTTGAATTGATGGTTTGATTCCCAACCAAGCTTCAATTGGAGTTTTACCACTCACAGCTTTTGTTGCTATTCTGTTCGGCAAATATACAGATGTAGCTTTCGCCTCCGCCCAAAATTTCTTCTGTAGTCTTTTCTCAAACACATTGATCTCGCCATCTCCATAACTGTTATGTTCTTTCTTTCAGAAACACCATTTTGTTGAGGGGAGTATAGACCTGTAATTTTGATTAATTACTCCTTGTTGTTAAAGGAATTCTTCAAACTTATTTGACGTATATTATCCAGTTCTTAGAATATGCAAAGTATTTCCGCTTTATACTTTAACAAGTTTCTTGAAACTTTTAAATATTGAAATACTGAAGCTTTGATGCTGTTCTTGTATAATCGTCAATGAAAATAAAAAAAATACTTATTACCGCTTCAAGATGATGTAGACATAGGACCACAAATATCAGAATGCACAATTTCTAACTTGTGTGTGGCTCTCATCATAGTAGACTTTGGGAAAGGCAACCTGCGACTTTTCCTAATTCACAACCTTCACACTTAGAATCAACTTCACTAATAGGATGCGTATCTTTCACTAACTTAGTAGTATACATATGCTTAAGTGTTCTATAAATGAGGTAACCAATTCTCTTGTGCCATTTCATACTATCATCATCAGTAACACTAAAAGCACTAGCATTTGCAACACCAATCTTCAAGTAATAACTATCATTTACCATATAATGCTAGCTATTTTAGAATCGCGAGAATCCATGATAATGCAACGCGAGTCCTTTTTAAAATTCACACCATAGCCATTCTTAATCATTTGTGGCACCCTTAACATATTTCGATCAAGTTCATGAACATATAAGACTCTAAAAATGTATTTGGTACCTTTTTTTGAGTTGATAGCTATAGTCCCTCTTCTTTTTGCTCGAGCATAATGTCCATCTCCCAACTTCACTGTAGGGTTGTTTGTGGTGTTGAGACTAATAAAGAAAGATCTTTCTAGAATCATATGACTTGTGCATCCACTGTCCATAAGTGGTGAGGATTCTCTCAAGTAGTTTACTACTTGATTGATCAAGTTACATAATTAAAGGCCTAGATTTAAAGATACCAACTACTTTGATTTGATCTAGGCCTTTAATTTTGATCCAACGGCTGATAAGTATTTAACTTGATCAATCAAGTAGTAAACTACTTGAGAGAATCCTCACTCGTCCGTAAGCCATGTAAGGCTACCTGGATGTTTATCAAGATGACACCATGAACATATGCTCATCATCAACCTGATCCTCCTCGGAGATATTTGCTTGTTGAATTCTTTGTGTGTTGCTATGAGTTTTCTTTGCTCTATAGTACTTCTCGACATCTCCAAACTTGTTACAAAATTTTCACTTGAATTTTGCTTTATCTTTGAACCAACTATTAGCTTCTTAAGGATTTGTGTTTTGATAAATTTTACATGGAGGAAAAGTGCCTTTCTTTGATGTTGAAAAAGAGTTTTGTAAGGTAGAACCTTTGTTACCTTTACTGAAATTTCATCTTCTAAATGTGTTTTGTTTTGAGTTTCGAGTCTTGTTACTTTTATATGATGCTCAAAAAGTACCTTCAACTTTCTTCAATGATATAATAGAAACTCTTTGCTCCTAGGCTTGGAGTTTACTAGTTAGTTCAGAAACTGTAAGCGTATTAAGGTCACACGACTCTTCTATGGTGGAAATTTTCATTTCAAACTTTTGAGGAGCACTTTTCATCATCTTTTTTTGGATAAAGGTTTTAAACCCGGTGAATATATTACTACAAAAAACAGTTAAGTACATAGGATGTGAGTAAATCCCACATCTCAGCCCGTTACGTAGGCGGTAAAGCATACATAACAAAATATTACTACTCCTATCAAAGGAAAAAACCACTAAACATTAGATTACATTTGGCTCATAAAGACACCAAATACAAACTATCGTCTAAATTCACCTCAAATATTAATATCCATAGCATCACAAAATGTTAGTTGTTTTTTTGTTAAACCTTCAATATCATAATCATCATAGATGTTATAATCTTTGTCCTCAAATAAAGTTGCATCATTTGCACCTCCACTAGCCATGAATTGAGCAGTCTCATAATAAACATCCTCAACATCACTATCACTCTCTTCCACAGAATTTTTCACATCCTTAATAGTATTACCAACATTTCCAGCAATTGAAGTACCCACATTCTTGAATATCTTGTCATTTTCCTTTAATGCTTCAAATGAATTCCTTAAAGTAACCAGATTTATATAATCCAAATTCCCATGTCCTTTATTACTAGAACTCGAGGCCATATTAGTGGTATCGTCTTTCGAAGTCATGGCCCTATTCTTCCCTCACTTGCTTGCTTCTTTGATGTCCTAGACCCACTAGGAGTACATACAGGATGATACATAAATGTACTTTTAGGTTAAAAGCTCATTGGGTTATCATGTTGGTTACCTTAAGGTTTATGGTTTTGTACAACTTGGAACCCATCGTTTTCGGCAGCAACATTCTGCATATGACTTGAACCATTTTTCATCCTCAAATCAGCTCCTAAGTTCATACCAGATTCAGAAACCACGCGTTTAGGACATTGACTATCATTGTGACGAAACACCGAACAACTACAACACCTTAACAGTTTCCACTCATATTCCACCTTAGTTGTATTCAAATAAGAACCTGAACCCTCCACATAAGGAATAATAATCACCAAAGTATCTTTGAGAGGATAATCAGGCCTTATTCCAATCAATGCACGTGCAAAATCCATTCGACCCCCAGAGTCTATACACATAGTATTGGGTTTTATATTGAGTTGATAATACAAAACAATAAAAGAAGAATGAAGCAAATACGAAACTACAAGGACTTAAAAGACAATGAAGGAATTCTACAAGCTATAGAAGATTATATAAGATTCCTTAGAAGATATTGATAAAAGATTAGGAAAATATTTGTTTCCTAATACAGTTATGAGTCTTTGTAAACCCTAATATCTCTATTATATAAAGAGACATAGGGCGTATGTTTTAATGTGCACAAGTAAAGATGTAGTTGACTAGTAAAAGTGTGTGTGTCTAGGCGTTTGATTGTTTGTGTAAACGCCTAGGTTAGTTTTAGTTTAGCCTCAAGGATCTTTGATCCCTGTTATTGTTGAGTAACCGTTCTACAATTGATCATGTAGAATTGGGGCTAGTTGTGTATGTAATTGTTAAAGAAGATAATGATGAAAACCTTGTTACAATAACATTGATGTTTTGTTTAATCCGCTGCATATATTGTTAACATTTGTTATTGTTATTCCTAGAGCTCAAAACGATCTAAGGAGTTCTAACAAACTCCACAATTGGTATCAGAGCTCAGGGAGCTCATGATCTAGGGATTTACAAGGTTTTATTTGTCGAAGAAAGAAGAAAAATCGACTTTGGTTTTTATGTTCGTATTTTTCTGCAGTGCTGTGGTAAAAAGGCGATATCTTATTCGTTAATCGTTGGATTTTAACGAAATATTTACTGAAGGTTCTTCATACATCAAGGTACATTCTCACTGGAGGGATCTTCAATCTGAGCTTTTGATTGAAAGATATAAATTTTTTAAGAATCTGCTGCAAAAAAGGAAGTAAGTCGAGTTTTAGGGTTCTTAAGGTTTCGATTTTCAAGGATTTCTTTATTCTACTGACTTCATTCATCATGGAAGTCGAATTCCTGCGCTAATCTTGTCATCAAAGACAAATGCTTTGGCTTAAGATTACAAGTTATTATGTTTCTCGTTTGAACCTTAAGTTTTTCAGATAGGGTTTCTTTCTCTTTTTCGTTTATTTTGTTCTAATGTATGAAGCTGCTAGTGTTGATGAACGCTTGAAGAGTATTGAACGAGGAAGTGTCTCAGCCAAGGTGAGTTGCTAGGTTTTTGTGAAACCTTAGTTTGGATTTTGATGGGTACGTTTGCAGTTAGGGTTTCTCAGACTGGCTGCTATTGTTGATGGTTACTATATTCTTCTTAAAGTCAGATTTGGTGTGTCGGTTCTCACATCAGCAGTAAATACTTAATCTGAATATTGATTCTAATGCTTCAGGTCTCACATCGATTATGCTAGAATGCTTCATGTAAAGGGATTTAGGGCTATTAGGGCTTTGTGTGATTGTTTTTCTGCTGCTGCTGATCGTTTTTCTTGTGAAGAAGGGTTTTTAAACAATAATGAGAAGATTCTTGACAACGATTCTGTTTTGGTGAACCTGATGTGACCAAGAAGTCGTGATTGGATATCTTTCTGTAACATGTGAGGGTACTGGTTTGTCAGTAAAGCTATATCTTTTGTGAATGTGGCTACGTTTAATGAGGTTACTGTTACAGGAAGTAACCCTACTCATGTTACTGCTGCCACACGCTTTGTAAAACCCTAAATTCTGAATGCACAATTTTACGTCTAATTTGAATTTTAATCTAAGTTATACAATAATTAATAAATTAGCTAAAACTATATGTCATGTGATATTAATACATTATAAATTATAACCTAAGTAAATGTATCCAAATAATAAAGTTTGTTACAAATTAAAATTATATCCTAATCCTATACATTTTATACGTATTACACTATGGAAGCCTAACCTTTTTCCCTTGATTTGTTCAAATCGTATAATAAGAATACGAAATTTGCATGCATATCTTTTCTCAAAACAAGACACCACATTCCATTCATACTTACATGTTTTCTTTAGGCCCTCATATCATACGACCCAATATTTCAAAAGGATAAGAATGCATTAGTTGCCCTATCTCAGCCTAATATATCTCGATATACTTCTTTGATATAATTGATACAGTATTAATTTCTTTCTAAAACAAAATACATGTTTTCCATCTTATATTATTCGGCCTCTCTTCCTCTTTTTCTTTTTATACGACACAAGGCAAAACAAAACACAAATTCCTGGTTCTATTTTTCTCTCAAGATTCAGAAGGTCGAGGCTTGTTGCTGTGGGTAATCGATTAGTGGTGCTAAAGGGTTTTCAGTTTGGTTATAAACGACTTGGTGTGGTGTTCTTGTTCTTTCTGTTTGTCTCGTTAACAGCTAAGGTACTCCCATACATCTTCCTTTTGTCACATCCTTGATTATCCGACCTAACAACTACAACACCTTAACATAATCATCATCATGCTCTTTTGATTCGTTGTTGTTTCGTTTACATGTTAACTTATGCGTACATGAATATATCGCCACATGAAATCATAGAATAAATATTGTTAAGTGTGATGCATTGACCCATGGTTCTCCGTTTTGATCGACCTACATATATTAAGCACTAAATCTGATGTGTAGACCCTAACTAGGCCACTTAATGAATGTTTAATGAGCCTTGTAAAATCTGGAAACACTATGAACATGTTAACAAGACAACTAAGGCTTAGTTTGCGTGGGCTGTTGTGTTGTTGTTTTATGTGTGAGTGTAGGTGTTTGATTTGTGTGTCGACATGGGGCTGTTGTACATGTACAATATCGACTAAATAAACCTATGAAACCTGTGTTTACAATCTGATCTAAAAAGGGGTGGCTGTGATCTCATTGCATGCATGTGAATCAGTAATAAAGGAAGCAGGTGGTAGTATAAAGTGTGTCAGATGTGTCACATAGTGTCTAAAATATTTAACTGCATACGAGATTTATAAATTGAAAAGGGTATGTAATATATATGTGTGTCGATGTATAAAGCTTAGGAGATTTAAAAGGGTTACGCTATGGTGTCAATGAGTGTTTTAAACATATATATGTGCTACAAATCAGATTTTAAATGAATAAGGGGTATGGTGTCCTGGTTGTCTCGTATAACAGTTTAGTCTCATTAGGTTGTAGTTTTTAAAAAGAGTTAATATATGTGTGTCTTGATATCTGAAACTTGCATGCATGTGTATGTTGTAAATCAGTTAGTAAGAGAATAAGAGTGTGGTATTATGTTGTCACGTAGGGCTATTAAGGTGTGGATCTTGATATTGTTTTGAATTCGAGAAAGGGTGTGTTTGTGTGTGTGATCCGAGAGTGTGTAATTAGTTTCAAGATATGTTCGTTAACTTGTTCGAGATTATTGTATGTCTAATCCGGATTCCCTTTATGCACGTTATTGTCTTACTATTTTTATTACCTTAACCCACTTTCTAATTCGGTATAACCCTAAACTTCTAATTTGGCTAAACTTAATTTGATATCACATTTAACTTAAGTAAACCCTAAATATGAGGATGTAATTAATAACAAGCATTAAAAATTCGTTATGAAATTAAATGAGCGTATAAGTAATATATAATTATAATTCGTGTAGATTCGGTGAAGAATGAGTGATCCACATTTCCTTGTGTTCTTTTCCGTTTGCTTTCAATTTCATAATGTACAGATATTCCGCCCTTTCTCAGTAAGGGTATCTCATGACTTGATTCCTTGATGTTTGATATTCTGATTTATGATCCATTTGATATTCGTTTGGATGTTTTGACTGATATGATTCGTTCGTTATCTCCTGTGACTTCAGTATTCGAATCCTTTGACACTTTGTAAATTCAATTGATATTATAAATTCGTGTGAAAATCTTTCTTAAATATATCATGATAATGTTTTGAGAAAAACTGTTTTAAAATGATTGCTTTGAAACCGATGCGATACCAATTTTATATGAAGGTTTAATGACTTTTATAAAAATTGCTTTTAAAAGAATAAGTTTATGAAAACAGTGTTTAAATGATTTTCACAATTACTTAACCTATTTGTACACTATCTTTTCCTTAAAGATTTCTCATGATTTTTACTCTATTTCATTTACCGTTTTGCTATTCTGATTTATGATCCACAGTTGATTATTATGCATTTGCTATTCTGTTGATATGATTCATTCAGTTGGTATTATCTTTGTTGGATAATTGATAATTATGAAATTATCATTTATGCTTTATTTGTATCATCTATTTCATTCTATTGCCCAAGCTATTTGTTTTGAACTAGTTATGGAGGTACCATGACCATGTCATAGAGGCACCTATGGCATGTGTGGAAAACTAGAAGGGGGGTTGAATAGTTTTTACTGTTTTAAAATTAATTCGCATTGAATACTTAACGTGATTTCAAGTTAATGCAAACAATCAAACAATATAAGCAACGCAAGTAAGGAAAGAAAAAATCAAACCACAACACGGATGTTTATAGTGGTTCGGCTACAAGGACTCTCTTCCTTGCCCTACTCCACTCCTCGAGCCTCTAACTCGAGAGTTTTTGTTGAAGAATCTTTTAGCCCCATCTAGGATATGTTTTACAAATACCATTGATAACATACAGCGGAATTAACAAACGATCAATGATGTTCAACAAGGTTGAATTTATTTAATGAACAACCGTTTTATTGATAATAAATAAAATAAACCTACTACTACTAAACGTGTACAAACACACGTTTGCTATTTATAGGAAAACTGATCAAATTTTTCACGAATTTAGCGGATCCAAATCCAGGGGTCCGCCCTTTATGCTGTTTGGTTCCGCTGGGACCTGACAGCTAATCTTTACATATCTTTCCAAAATCTTGCCAAGATCTTACACAATCCAATTCTTTGCTTGAAGATCTTTCTATGATATTCACTAAATCTACAAGATATCTAAAAGATATCCAAATGATGTATGCCATGATGTCATGTTCATATTTCTATTTTTAAGAATGAAAATGTAAACATGTAAATGTATATATGTATGTTCTAAGTATATTCTAGTGATCATGTAGCATGTAAATGAGTTTTAAAAAGCTTATTACTATAAATGTAAAAGACTTTAACTTATATTTATGCTTTGCTATAGATAAACTTTATAATTGTCATTAACAAAATATAGCAAAGATCGTAAAATATAAATAACGTTTTTATGACGATATTTGTATTAACAATCTCCCCCTTTTTGTTGATGACAAAACATAAAATGTATTTTTAAGCAATGGAATAAGTAAAGTATAAGTCTTTTAAAAATATAGATTAAAACTAGTTTTGTGCAAATTTTGAAATCAATTTTGTCATAAAACATGTATGAAATGGATAATGTATGAGTTTAATCTAATCTCCCCCTTTTGTCGAAACAAAAAGAAGAAATGCATAGCGGAATGCGATGAATGGCCCTTGGTAATTACTCCCCCTAATTTGGAGTACCAAGTATGATGCATGGATTTTGAGAACTTAATAGCTCCCCCTTGGATAATACTCCCCATAATTGGAGTGCCAAGGTTATGATGCATGAATGAACCTACAAAAACAATAGTTAGTGTATGATATGCTCCCCTTTGATCAATACTCCCCGTTGCGAGGGTACCAATGTATATGATGCAAGGATTATGAATGCTACCAAACAAGGATTAGTATATGATATGCTCCCCCTCGATCAATTCTCCCCGTTGCTAGGGTACCAACGTATATGATTCAAGGATTATGAATGCTACATAACAAAGGTTAGTTGTATATGATTCAAGCTAACCAAGTAATATGATGCATATGTAAAGGTTCAACCAAGCATTGTAGTTCAATCCATTTGACTAAAAAAGTCAACTAAGTATGTTTGATCAAACCAAGCACAAAGGTCAAACAAAGTCAATACTTTAAACCAATTATATAATGATGCAAAAGTTAGTAGTTCCAACCAACCAAAATATAATGCCAAATAAGTGATCACACACAAGCATTAACATAACATCCTTCCATTGAAAATTGTTTGTGATCAAAGTCACAAAACAAGGTGTTACAACATAAAAAGAAAATATCCTAAAAAAAAGAAAAAAAAAAGTCCTAAAAAGTCCTAAGAAGTCCTATAATAGGAAACAAAGGAGAAACTTCTAATTTCTATTGCGGAGGATGTGAAAGCGCATTTAGGCACTCGAGAATGTGGTTCAAAATGAACCTCATTTCGTTTTGTAACTCGTGAACCAAGATGTTGGTCCGTTGAGTTAGGTGGGCGGTCCTCTCACACATGGAACATCCATGTCTAGGAAAGTTTGGAGGAAGGTTTGGTTCATTATTTGGTGGTGGTGATGGTGGTTGGTTGTTTGATGGTGGAGGTGGTGGTTGGTTGTTTGATGGTGGAGGTGGTGGAATGTATGTGGGAGACATGATGGAGGCTAACAAGGTGGATTGTAAATCCATAGCCTCATTAAGGTGGGAGTCCACCATATTGGAGAAGGCGTAAAGACGATCAAGTTCTTCATTGATCTCGCCTTGGCTTTGGGGTTGGTTTATCCACATTCCCTCATCAATGGCATTGTGGGTGGATCTTGGTGAAAGGGGTTGAGTTTGCGGTTGTGGTGGTGGTTGGTTACGGTAAAGGGGACCATGGATGTCCCGATAAATGGGATGAAAGAGAAGTGGATCTTGACCCTCAAAGGTCAAGGGTGGTGGATTTGTAGACCTTGGTGGAAGGTCTTCAAGAGTTTCAAGATAAGGGTGAGGTGATGTTGGTGGAGTAGCAAATAGCTCCATGGGATGGAGTTTGGGTGAATGTGGAGGTGAAGGTGATCTAGTTGGTTGAGATGGAGTGGGTGGTGGTGTGGTAGCCACTGGAGTTATGGTTGGTGGTGGAGTGTTGATGATGATGTGAGGTGGTATTGGAGTTGCTAGATTGAGAAAGTTTTCATTAGCTATGGGTGAGGAAATATTCAATGGTGATGACTCTTCTGATGAAGAATTTAGATTCACAAAACAACAAGGTCTGACACTCATTTGAGCTGTCCTTCTTGGTGGTCTGCTTGTTGATGAGTTGTTGGACTTAGTCATTTTTGAGATGAGAAGGGTTGCTTAGAAATACATGAATAATGCTTAGAGATGATGGTGAATGTGTGAATTGTGATGATCCTAAAGCTTCTAATTTATAGGCAGTAAGGTTTATGGAACTTTGTGTTTGGATTTGATGTTGATCCATAGAGAAATGTTGGTTCCTAATGATTTGGAGCAAGAAAATGAACTTGTCATATCACCAAAGTCAATCCAAAGAGATGGAGTTGAGTGAGTTTGGGAAGATATGCAGTAAATGCAAAGGATGAGTGGGAAATCTAATGATTTGATTGTCCCACGGATTGCAAGAAACCAATTTGAGGGTTCCTTGCTTGTTACAGAAAGGTAACTTGGATGGAAATTTTGAATTTTTAAATTTTGGTGGGAAATGAATTTCTTATAGTTCTAAGTGTGCCTAAATGATCCTAATGTGCTTAAATATCTGTAATATAATCCTAAGAACTAGACTTAATGATCTAATGAGCGGGATTAGACGGGAAATTTGAAAAATGTTACTGTTGAATGGCGGAGCCAATCGATAACAAATACGGACCCAAAATTTTAGTTTTGCGGAATCCGCTAGGCTTAATTTGGCGGAGCCAAAATATTCAACATACGGAACCCAAAATTTGGTTCCGCCATATCCGCCGATCGAAAATTCTTTACAGAGGCGATTTCTAACTACCCGAAACCCATTGAAATCCCGAAAATTATCCTAAATCATATGTAATTAATTAGTTGTGATTGTTTAAAAACAAAAACACAAGTTCTAACACATGATAACACATAGATCAAACGGACGATTTTGAACTTACCATATATGGATGTTAAGCCAAGCAGTGGCTTAAACACGAAAAATCGATAACATTAAGTGTTATCATCCAGCATCATCAAGTTAGTTCACATAGATGTTTAGTACCAACATAATATCCTAAAAACAGAACAATTCACCGCATCGTTTTTTGAAATTGTGTATACCAAACACTCCTTATTTCCTCACTACTTGTTGATTTTCTTGTTGAGCTTCATTATCCAACGCTCAATGTTCTTCATCATTCCTCTTGTTTGTCTGAATTCCTCGGATTGGTTCTCGATAGGTGGAAGTTGGCTCATGTATTCGGGAAGAGGAATCCTAGAATTGGGCAAACCATCATCTTCAATAACTGATGATGATGATGATGAGGTTGGAGGATGAGCATGCTTTCCTTTTGACACCGCTACTCTATGGTCACTAAGAGTTACAAAGGTATGGGGAATGTTGGAGTAGTCTAGAAGGAAACCTCTAGCATTAGGAGGAGTGGGTGAAAAAGCTCTAAAGAGACGGGTAAGAAGCATCCCATAAGGCATGGCGGTGGTACCCAACACCGGAATATCGGCCATTCTCTTGGCGATATAGTAAGCTAAGTTGAAGGGTTGATGGCTGGACACACAATAGAGCATGTAACAAAGGCTTGCATTGAGATGATCCCTATTTCCTATGGTGCATAACACGTTTGCTCGAAGAATCTCTTCAAACTTTTTGAATTGAGGCCTAAGCTCGTTTAGCTCCATGCCAAATGGGTCTCGATCTACTTGACGACCTTTACGGTTGGTCCTAGTGAGGATGTTCCTAGGGACAAAGAGATGATCACGGATAGTCTCTTTGGGAGTCAATGGTGTGTCGTACAGAGGCATACGATCAAGGACGGAATCGAAGATGGACATTGACCACTTGTCCGAATAAAGGCAAGTGCCTTGACCCAGAATTCCTAGGACTTCCGCGAATTAGTTCAAAGGGATGGTGAATTCATGTTGGTTGACTTGGAAATGGATACTCATGAGACCATAGTCGTTTGAACTAAGAATAACGCTAGCATAGAATTCTAGCACAAATCTAGGAACTATGGGTTCGTATATGTCTAGAAGACAATCAAATTGGATGGCGGCTAGTTGTTCTCAGATATTGGTTCCTTCTAATAATGAGGGGTCTATAGTTCTACACTCGTGAACATATCGTTTTCTAAAGCCTTAAAAATCTTGACTTGGTCGTTTGTGAGTCCTTTTGTCTTATGGTGTTTGGGTAGGTAATTGAGGGTTTCTTTGTGATCATAGTATGTTGCGGGAGGCATGATGTTATCCTAGATACGAAAATTACATAGTTTAGTTAAAACTATTGAAAATACTTATATAAATTTCTAGTGTGCGCCTACATGGGGACAATATGGAGGTGTGGTTATCTCGACTCCTTTTAATGCATGAAAATTTAGTGTATGCAAATTTTATAACAAAATGAGAGATAACCCAAACGCTCCTACTTCAATGTAGCTTCGATTGAATGTACTCGAAAATACATATTAGTTATGTATTCCCTTTAGCATTCAAGATACATTATTCAAGTGATGTTTAAAACATAACGTTTTTATTTCTATGAACAATGTGCAAAAACCGTTTTTCCTAGTCGTAAGAAGATTTTTGCAAGTATTTGACATGGGGTTTTTGATGAATTGTGACAATGCCTTATGATATGCAATTCCAAACTATGGAAAACATGATTTGTTAAGTAATTCAGTGAATATGCTTCATGATTTTACAAAAATTATGCATAAACCCCAAGTTTTGATTTTGTGCAAGAAATAGAAATCCTAGACTCAGATAAGGAATGTAGATATAGTTAGGATACTTACAGAGAGGTTTAAAGCACAAATTGGTTGTGGGGGATAACCTAAATTCTGGGATTGGTTTGCTATGGGTCGAGTTCCAGTAGCTTGTGAGTTTTTGGGGAATGTGATAAACAGTACATGGGTGTTTGTTTTAATATAAAAACTGACCCAGGAACCCACGGATTTGGCAAAACCAAAAAGTGGGTTCCGTGCTTGTTGTCGATTGGTTCCGTGGGAACCTTTTGACAATTGGTTGTTTATGACATGTTTGGTTAATCTAAGGTTCAAGCTAAGGTTCTAACTACGCATTTAGTTCCATTAATCCTAAACCAAGTCTAAGAAAGTTAAAGGGTACTCACTTAAGAGGTTTTGTGAGAATATCGGAAATGTTGTCCTCTGAGGATACTTTCACGATTGAGATGTTTCATTTTTGAACATTGTCGCAAAGAAAGTGGTGACGAATTTCTATGTGTTTTGTTCTAGCGTGTTGAACTGGATTTTTGCTAAGGTCGATAGCTCCTTTGTTGTCGCAAAGAATGGGAACGTCGTTGAGTTGAATTCCATAGTCGACGAGAGCTTGTTTCATCCAGAGAGCTTGTTGGCAAGCTTTTCATGCTGACACATACTCGGCTTCGGTTGTTGATATTGCTAGGGCTGTTTGTTTCATAGCAAACCATGAGGTGAGACAATGCCCAACAAAAGTACAAATACCACTTATACTTTTTCTATCGACATAGTCACCGTCATGGTCTAAGTCGGCATACACTATGGTTTCCATACCTGTTCCTTTGGGATACCATAATCCTAAATGTGTAGTACCTTTAATATACCTAAAGATCCATTTTACGGCTTCAAGATGGGATGTTTTGGGATCTTCTTGAAAGTGTGCACATAGAAAAACACTAAACATAATGTCCGGTCTACTAGCCGTGAGATAGAGTAAACTACCAATCATTCCTCTATATTTAGTGCTATCTACGGATTCACTTTCGTCATCCTTAGTGACTTTGGTTTCGGAGGACATTGGAGTTTTCAGAGGTTTAGAATCTTCAAGACCAAATTTCTTAAGCATATCCTTGATATACTTAGATTGGTTGAAGAATATCCCATCTTCTAATTGTTTTATTTGGAGACCTAAGAAAAAGTTTAGTTCCCCCATCATATTCATTTCAAAATAGTCATGCATGATTTTTGAGAAATTACCGCATAACTCTTGACAAGTTGATCCGAATATAATGTCATCCACATATATCTGAACTATGATAATATGTGATCCCTTTTTCTTAGTGAAAAGATTGTTGTCTACTAGGACCATGGTAAATAACCGGATCTAAATACACTCCTTGTGTTGGCGATACTTTGAGTAATACTAACTAGAACGCGGAATTTACTAGCTAGCACTTAGAAGATTTATTTGTATGATGTATGAATTGAACAGTGTTTATGTATGAACAAGAGACAATAGTTTTCCTTCAACGATTCAATATTATTTACGAATAATACGAGCACTCTTGCTAGTACTAGGGTTTACAACCTTGAATCTTCACAAAACAATAATTGTTCTTCTATCTCAAAATCATATCTAACCTTTAACCTAGGATATCCTTTTATAGACCAAGGATTCCTGTACAAGATAACTATAATTCTATATCAATATGATATACACAAAATCCTTTCTATAATTATCTATTACATGATTAAAAAAATATAAGCAGTACTAATCTTCCAATGTGAGCAGTACTAACTGACTTTGTACTGTCAGTCTTGTCTTCAATATCTCCAGCAGTACTAACTTATGTGCTAACAGTGCTAACTGTTAGGTTTAATTCCCAACAATCCTCCCCTAAACTTATGATTTCTCTCCAAATCACTAAGTTTTTTTGAATTAAACATCATCTCCTATGATGGGGGGATTCTTACAAACATTACCAAGTAATTCTCTTTGTTTGGGCTTTCCTCTGTTCAGCAGTATCAAAAATCTTTCTGACTAGTTTATTAGCCATCTCTGATTCTTCTTCAATCTCCAATTTTGAACACAACAGTGTCAATAGAGTTGCAGTCTTGAGAGGATAATCTTTCTCCACCAGCATATAAATTTCAATTCCTTCCTTGGTAGAAACTCTTTACACTCCACATGTATCAAACAGCTTCCATGACACATCTTTGATTTGTGCTTTAAATCTCCATATAGCTTCTCCACCATCAGGATCAAAAATCCTCTTCAACTGTACCCATAATTCTTTATCTTTGTCTTCAATTGGATATGTAATTCTGAATCTTGCTTGCACCAAATTCCACAACTGATTAAGATCTTCTCTATCAAAACCTTGAAGTAAATCTTCAAACAGTTTGTATTTCTCAGTTCTTCCACCAATTCTCATGATTTCCCATCCTTTCATTCTTCATTCTGTGAATACCTTCCAGTCAATGATCGGATATTTTGCTTGTATTGGTGGGATATGTGTGGATTCTGGCATTATCACTAACATACTCTTGAGATGTTCTTCTGTCAATCCAGTCTTTTGTTTCTTTGCTGCATCAGATTCTAACACTTCTGAATCTCTTTTCTTCCTTTTTGTGAAATCTCTAGTGATTGGTCTGTTTAGTCTAGCATAAGCAGCATAATATGCTTCCTCAATTTCTTGATCTGATCTTCCTTTGAAATAATTTTGCTTCCAGTTTGCTTGATTCTTCAAGTAACTTTTCATGAAGCTGATCTGTTCTTTCTTTGTAGGCATCTTTGTCTTGTACCATTTCTTTTGTCTTTCTCTGATTTTCTCCATGAGATCACTCCATGCTACTTCTCTGTTCTTTGATAGAATGAAACTTGTGAGTTTTTCTGACTTTTCTTCTGCACTTAAGCTTTCATCTCTAAGAAACTGCACTGCTTGAGCTCTCACAATCAAATCTGACTCTATCAAATATTGTAGCTGTTCATTGAATTGTTCTTGATCAACCTCAGCATTTGAAGCAATCTTTTCTAATCTTTTCTTTTCCAAAAACTCAATCACATTTGCTTCAGACATTCTCTTAGCTAATTCTGCATCAAGATCAATCTGCTTCTGTTCTTGAGCTTCTTCATCCATCTGAATTTTCTTTGCTACCTCAGCATCATGATCTATTTGCATCTGAGTTCTTGGCTTCATCTTTTTCATCTGTGGCTCATCTTATTCAATTAGAATTCCTTTGCCCTTGTCTTTAGCAGTTTGTACTGATTCAACAGTTTGAACTGTTTCTTTTGCCACTTCAACAGTTTGAACTGCTACTTGTTCCGTCTTAGCAGTTTTAACTGTTTCTTCAATAATTTCATGTTCTTCATCTTGAACACCCATATCTACATTTTCATTACCTTCTTCATTTAATCCACTGACACCTTCTTCATGCCTCCCCTGAGTTTCTGATCTCATTTCCCCTTGTACTTTTTCAGATATCCTCCCTTGTTTGGGAGAATCACCACCATCATCATCTGAATCATCTGAGTAATTACCATCTGAAGAATCTTCATCCAGTATAGTTCTAGCTCTTTTCCTCTTGAGATGATCTTCTAGCTTCTTCACTCTATGAGTCAACTTTGAGTAGACTTTGGCAAAATATTCTTTGTGACATTTAAGATCCTCCTCCAAAGATTCTACCTTGGCAGTTAACTTGGTACATAAAGCCATCAATTCATTTTGTCTAGAACTGCCCTCATCACTTCTAACTGTGTTACCTGTTAGAAGCGGTGAATCATGGGGCAAGGGTCCAGTTTCAACTCTAGTTTGACTAGGTTTAGACCTTCTCCTATATGTTGTGATGATTGGGGGTGTTTAGGTTATCTCAGGAACATGAAAGGGTGTGTGATGGGGATCAGTTGGGTTGACTGACCCTTCACCCTGATCAGTTTGAAGCATTTCAGGAAATAGTGGTATAACTACTCCATTAAACAATCTACTAGCCATAGCAATATTTTGAAAAACTTTCTGTTGTAGGCTAGGAGTAGGAAAAACTTCTTTTGGTTTCTTAAGCAAATTCTTTTTCTTATTCAGAAAAGTTTGAACAAATTGAGGATAGGGCTGAGCATCGGGCCGAATACCGACCCGTCCCGACTAAGCCCGAAACCAAAAATAGTAAAAATGGTTGCCCGAATACCGAACCGAATAGGCATCGGGTCGGTTCGGTAATACTCAGGATAAGTCGGTCGGTTTTCGGGACGATGCACCACAACCCGAAACAATTCTTATCAGTGAAACCAAAAGATTCATGATTCAAAACAAACATTCAAAACAAAACAAAACTTTCTTGAGATATGAAAAAATAATTCAAAGTTATCCAGGTTTATATAATACTAAGATTCAAAACAAAACTTTCTTGAGATATGAAAATTAAAATCGTTGAATATCCGAAAACTTTTAAAGAACAAAACTAAACTGTTACACTCAATCTTTTGTTCGGTTAAAACAAAACACAACATAATAACCTACCCGAGACCTTTGTTACAAGATCTTGAAGCCGTTGTCTTCGTTAGACTCGAATAAAAAGTAGTGTGTTTTTGGTGTTCGGTTATCAAGGGAAAGAAAGGGACGAATATGTGGTTGTCTTTATTAGCAAGAAAGAATAAAGATTTTAGATAAGATGAGAGTGATTGAGACTCTCTTGTTGTGTTGTTCTTCTGTTAAAGAGATAAGGGAGGCGGGGATTTAATGATAAGGGAGGTGGAGATTTTATTAAGAAACCTAAACCTAATATAAATTCGGGACAATCGGGTTCTGTCGGGTTTAAATCGGTTTTTATACCGACCCGACCCGATACCGATTAATAGCAAATTGTGTAACCGAGTACCGTCCCGAATAGTATCGGTTCGGTTTCGGGATGGCCGGTTTCGGTCGGTTTTTCGGGCTTATTCAGTTTCGGTCGGCTTTGCTCAGCCCTAATCGAGGATACATAAGAAATTTAGTTTTGCTTTTAACATTTGCAACCATACTCTCAAATATGAATTTTGAAAAATTCAAAACCTTGTTTGTTGACAAACAGATGAGAGCAATAGCAATATTGCTACTGAACTGCTCCCATGCAGTTCTTTTGGGACTTAAGCAATGCAAGAGAGTATGTATAAGAAATCTCCATTGAGGTGAGAAACATCCCTTTTGAAAAGTAAGTTATTGGTTGGATGTATCATACCCCATTTTGGCAAGTTCTTGCCAAATCTCAGTGTTTAGCATATTGTTAATACCATCTGAATCATCCAACTTAAGATGTCTCCTAAGTGTAGATTCGGTAAGAACAAAAGATATGCCATCCACTTTAGAATGGATTTGTATGTCTCCTTCTTCACTAATTTTGACAATAGCAGTTTGCCAAAACTGTGTGATGTGTGAGACAAATAGAGTAGGAGAGACAGTTAGAGCATACCTAATGTGAGAGTGGTTGAGGAAATCCACAATCTCATAAAACTATGGTCCATCTCCTTCCTCTGTTTTCTCCAGAAAAGCAACCTGGTTATGCGTCTTGATAAAATCCAAATTAGCCATTTTCAGTTATGATTTATGAAAGTGTATATCAGTAAGATGATCGTGTAGAGTTTAATTGATGAACTTTGCAGCCAATTGGGTTTTATAGATACTGTTAGGGTTTTGCAAATCTTGTGTAAGGGATAAATTATCTTGGGAAAGTAAATAAGTATATTTATGGTAAAAAGATAATTATCCTCTAGAAAAATACCCTATAAGTATGGTAAGTGAACATTTTTTACCCAACGGCCAGAAAATCTGTTACTGACACATTTTTACAACGGCTAGTTGAGCAGTACTAAGTTTACACTAGCAGTATAAACTTTGCACTAGCATTACTAATTTTTGAGAAAATTTTTACTGAGCAGTATTAATTGGTAAATAGTTTAAAATAGCATTGCTCATGCATAGTTTTTAGCAAACTATCAGCTATCAACGGATTTGATGAGTCTTTACCAATAGCCGTTTGCTTTGGACTAGCCAACTCTTCACTGTTAGATATGGTGAGTTGATAACCATACAATTTTTGGTAAATTGTCAACCATAAACGGATTTGATTAGTCTTTACCATAAACCGTTTGCTCTGGACTAGTTGGTTCTTATGTGGGTTAGACATGGTGAATCAATAACCATTTGTTGTGTGCACAGATAACACACTAAGCTCCAAAATCACCATATAGTCCAAAACAGAAAGCATTCAAAACTCCAATCATCCTGCAATTGTTAGTCCAACAATAGAAAACAAAGTGCAAAGCACTTGTCTCATAACATAAAAGCATATGACTAACGTTGCACATAAAAAGAAAAATTAATTCCTTTGGTGTACCCAAGCCATTACAGACTTAGGCTTTCCTCTTGCATCAACATAATTAAACATTTTTAAAACAGTTGGAGTACCATTGGGTTGAAGTGGTCTCCAAACCCATGATGCAGATGCATTAATACCATTACCCATATTTCCCTTAGCAGTGTTTTTAAAACTTCCAGTGTTAATTGCTTGCCTAGCAGTATGAGCTGCTGGGTTTACAATTGCAACTTTAGGTTTCCAAACTTGTTTATTTATCACTGCATTGTTTTGAAATGATCTCTTAATAGTTGTTGGTGCTGATTTGAAAAGAGTTTTTGCACGTTGAACTATTGGTCTAGGGTAAAAAGGTCTATTTGGTCTGACAGTATGAACTGCTGGTCTAGCAGAGTTAACTGTTTGTTTAACAGTATGAACTGTTCTTGTTCCAGACCTTAACAAAACTGATCTAGGTATCATTCTAGCATTTGTAGGGTGAGTGGGAGGTCTTACTGAGTTCACCCTAGGGGTTGAATACCTAGTTACCCTGTTGTAACAATGAGCAGCCAGATGGTCAAAGCTACCACATGTGAAACAAGCTTTCCTATAAAAGACAAAGTCATCACCTAGTTGGTGAGACTTGAGGTTGTTCCAATTCCTTTGGTTATCTCTTGGCTTGTTTGTGGTTCTATACATTTGTACATACCTAACTGTTGGTCTAAAAGGTTTTGCATTAGCTCTAGGCCTAACAGTTTCAGTCTTAACCATCTTTGGAACTTTTGGTTCCTCTATCTTAACACTAACAGGCTTAACCACAGTGTAACACCCCAACCCGACAAGGGTAGTAGTATAACATTATGGTGACATATCAGAACATACATAAATAACGCAAACGGAAGTCTTATCATGATTAAATGGAAAGTAAGTCAACATGACTTAAACATTACATAAGTTCCAAAAGATAACCAAAATGAAAGAAATAAAATCCAAGTCTAAAGACATAATCCAAAACTAGGAATCTAGGGTAAGTCTGCACTCAGCTCCTACTCTCATCCCAAAGAAAGCCCCAGCTCCTAACTTAATAACCTACCGCGGAAGAAAAGAAATGCGGCTGAGCTTAAGAAGCCCAGTGAACAGATATATATACATAACAAGTATTTAAAAGGAAATGAGGAATACAGAGTATAGTACAGAAAGGAAAATAAAACAGAAGATATAACAAGAGGTATCAAAGGTGTAAAGGTCATCAGTAATCTACCACGAGCCCAGAAACATATCATAACATACATATCATAATCATGGTCTTCAATAATACATAAATAACATAGTGGAGTAGCTAGCTCCCAGAAATGTGAAGGGCATGTATCGCACACAGTACCAATCACCAGAAATATAACATATCAGATAACATATCAGATCTAGGATGCATCCATACGCCCCTGCAGAAATCATAATCGTTGTGGCCAAACATAATACATAACAAAAGGAACGTGATGGGTCATCACTCCCCCACCCTAGAGTCATGCCATTGGTGAATCAATGACATGGTCATGGAACCCCCATGACTAGGGATAGCTCGGGTATCAACTGAAGGGTCAAACAGAATGTCATAGCAATGACACAGAGTCTAAGGTCATCAGAAAAGTCATAATCATAAGTTCATGTCAAAGATTGCATAGCAAAGGTTCATAATCAATGGGAAACATTGCAAAGGTTCCAAATCAGAAGTTAAGTAAATCAAAGACATGAAAGGGATCATGAGAAACCTTATAAGAAGGTCAGAATATCTGTACCTTATTCAAATAGACAAACGGATAAAAGGCGGATCACACAGAACGAAAGGTCACTCCTTCTTCACCGAACCTATACAAATTTAATAATCACATATTATTTTTAAGCTCGTTTTAATTAGATTACATGATTCAGGTTTCTTTCTATTTTTTGAAACTTTCTATTTTTAGTAACTTTCTTGAATTAGTAACTTCCCATAATTAGTAAGTTTTCCCAAAATAGTAAATTAATACTTTAAGGTTAAAATTGACAATTAAATAATATTTAAGGGTTAAAATGACCAATATAATAGTTTAGGGTTAATTACGTCAAATAAAGTTTAGGGTCATAAATGACAATTTAATAAGCTTAAAGGTTTAATGTGATAAATATAATAGTTTAGATTTTAATATGACACTTTATCATAGCTTAGAGTCTAAAATGTAAATCTAGCAAAGTCTAAGGTTTAATATAACAATTATTATAGTTTAAGGTTTAACATGCTACTTTAGTATAGTTTAGGGTTAGATTGTGTTAATTAAATTTTTGGCTTAGATAGCACTTTGTCTAGATTCATGCAGGTTCCCGTTTCCCTTTTTTTTTGTTCACGTAAACTTCATATTACTAGATATGAATATTTATGAAAATCAATGTCTTCATCTTCTATGTTCATTTCGTTCAACATATTTACACCGAGACCCGATATCGAACTTGACTTCCACAAAACCTATGCGAATTTCATGCATTTTAAACAACAACGGTTGACTCAACTTAGGGCAACACAGTCTTGGCAAGACCAAAACAAAGGTGGTGCGAGGGGAACTAAAAGAGGCAGCAAACACCACAAAATGACACCACTAAATACGACACAAACATGGTCACAAACACGACACAATCGCAGCCTCCATAACCTACTTAAGTCGACACATATATAGGCTTTGGGTCGACATATGGGGCTAGAAGATGACACTAAGAACAGGCCACAACATGGGTCGAAACAGAAAGAATTGTCATGGGTCGTATAGAGTTTTAACTAGGTTTTGACCCTTACTTTGACACATAACATACACCAAAATACCATAGATTATCGAGCCACCAATCAACAAGGTCATAAGCTTTTTAAGCCTCACGTTACACATATGTTTCACATATAGTTTGTTATTTTAGGGTCTCATTACATGTGTTATTAAAGACCATATTAGGCTCGCCCGTGTTTCTAACATGTCGACAAGAACATAGTAGGTTTGAACTCAGTTCATCACACACACACATGACTCAAAACCTTTTATATATGTGGCATATTGATTTTACTCTTGGTGTGATTTTATATGGTTGGTTAACGAGGCATACCACAAGTATTTTATCATGATTCTTAACGGTTGTTCAACATGTTTTATAATCTTGAATACTCATAGTTATGTGTCGAATGTGAGAGAGCAGAAAGAAGGCAAGATTACCTAGTGGTCGACTTGAAGAAAATGATTAGGAAACGAGGAATGGAAACTCGGATCACCAAGCAAAACTCCCACGATTCATACACAAAACCTTGGTCACCAACTTGCTTCGTTCCTTCTTCTTGGCAGCAAACTGAATGGAAGGGATGTGTGTGTTACTGGTTATAGATTGGTGTAATGGAGAAGATAGGAGGGTTAAAATTTATGGTGTATGAATTATAGGGAAATGCGTGTATACATATATGGTAATACCGTGTACTTTGTTGAGATTGATACGTGTGTTTATTTGACTGAATGAGGCGCATGAAAAAGAAGCCAAAGGCCATGTAATTAGTTTTGGAAAGTTGTTACTGAATATCAAAGTTTTAATGAGTGTGTTATCTTTGCTTGTGGAAAGGAGAAAGAAATAATATATGGTTCAAGGGAAAATATGGTAGACGTGTTTTAAGTTTGGTATTATAATAACTTGATTGGTGTAGCATCAATGTGATTGAGCAAGATTTAGGGGCTGAAATTTTGGTAATAATCTTGTTCCTTCCCTCAAATTTTCGACTAAGTAGAAAAGGTTTAGTCTAGGTAATTCTTTCTTTGCTATCTTTTATTTAACTTAAGTTTTAATTAGGATTTTATTTATAGGGTAATATTATTCATTAAGTATAGTTTAATATGTTACAAGTTAATAATTCGTACTTAGGAGATTTCAAAATGACGCAAGAATTTATGGCTAAAAATTTTCGGGTTTTACACACAGCCTGATTACTCTCATCATCAGAAGTCCATTCCTCTATAGTTGGAGCAACTGATTTCCTACTTGAGGATCTATCAGAGGACACCTTGTCCTCAGACAGTGATTTATCACTAGCACTCTCATACACAGGTTTATCAACTACATTTTCCTTAGGTTGAGGACCATATTTAAGCTCAGGTAGTTGAAATTCAGGAAGTCCTGTGTGTTCTAGGTCAATGCCTAGAGGTGTTGGAATTCCGGTGGAACTGACTTATAACCTAGGCCTGACTTAGCTTTATTGAGGATCTGACACTCAATTATCTTATTCACACCCTTAGATGCATACTCTAATGTGTCTACACTCATCTGAATGTTTTCCTTTGCCAGCTTTAACTTTTCCAATTCATTTTTCAACACACTAATTTCAGCATCCCTAAACATTATATCTCTCTTAAGTATAGCTACAGTATCACTAAAAGTAGACTCATTTTCCTTATAGTGAACTATCTGTTCTTCTAATACAGCCAAACCTCTCTTATGATTTGCTAAATTAAAAGCAGTCTGGTTTAGCTCTATTCTCTGATTATCATACTGTTTTCTAAGTGTTTCTAATTCTTTTAAAGCATCACATGATTTAGAACATTTAGAAACTTGTACCTCAGAGTCTGTGAAAGCCATAAGTGCCATCTCTGTAGGTGCTTCTGCTTCCTCCTCTGCAATGTAGCTCCAGTCAAACCCTAAGCCATCAATGGCAACCATAGCCTTTGAGCTTGAGTCTGTGACTTCCACAACCCTTGATTTGCTTCCAAATCCTCTACTCTTGCCATCTTGTTGTCTTGGCATTCTGCACTCCCTTGAATAATGACCTTTCTTGTGGCAATTATAACATTCAATCTTTGACTTGTCATACCCAGCAACATCATTGCTGTTTATGATTATCTTATTGCCAGTCTTTTTCAAGAATCTTCTAGCTCTCTAGCTGAGAAGAGAGAGCCGCGACTTGATATCCATCTCTTCAATATCATCTTCATCAATCTCTTGAAGATCTGCATGAGTCAACATGCTTCCATTGTGTTGAGTAGTCAGAAAAGCACAATAAGTATTCTCATCCAAGAGTCCATTAGTACTGCTTGAGGTACTAGCAGTACAAATATTTGAACTAGCAGTTCCAACTGCTCCAGTAACTTGAACATCTTCTTCTGAATTAGAGATACTGGGAGTTGACACAAAGGCCAAATTTCCAGAACTTGAGCTTGAACTTGATATAGCAGACTTCTTCACTTCATGTTCTACTATCTTGAAGTTGCTATAGAGATCCATCAGACTCATAGAATCAATGTCTGGTTTGTTCTTCCAGACAACCACATGCATAGCCCATTCTGATGGTAGACTCCTTAGGAATTTTGAGTTGAGATCTTCCTGAGGCATCTCAATTCCTAGAACAGCAAGTTGACTCACTAGCTTTTGAAGCCTATTAAACATATGATCTAGTGACTCATTGCTTGTTGCTGTGAAGTTCTCAAACTGTTGCTTGAGAAGGGTCTTCTGAGTTTTTTTGGTGGCTTCATTCCCACCATATCTTGCAACAATAGCTTCAAAAAGAGTTTTGGCACACTTGTACTTACTGAAGTTCAGTAATTCATCATTGGGTATTGTCATCAGTAGCATGCTTTTGCCTTCACATCATTCTTGTGCTGAGACTTCTCTTCAGTAGTCAATGGCTTGGTCTGCACTGGTGTTTCAGTCTTGCCCTCAACGACAGTAGTAGTGGTTGTAGGCTTAAAAGAGTTCCCATCTTCTATGATCTCCCAGAGTGCATAATCCTGCACTTGAAAGAATTGTTCAACTCTTAGTCTCCACATATCGAACTCATTGGGTTTAAGCATTGGTAACTTAGCAGCAATGTTGGTTTGGGTTGTTGTCTCCATGTCCATCTTCTTCTTAAACAAATTCGTCTGGATCTTCTAAATCAAAGTATCAGAAACCTGGCTCTGATACCGCTTGACCGGATCTAAACACACTCCTTACGTTGGCGATACTTTGAGTAATACTAACTAGCACGCGGAATTTACTAGCTAGCACTTAGAAGATTTATTTGTATGATGTATGAATTGAACAGTGTTTATGTATGAACAAGAGACAATAGTTTTCCTTCAACGATTCAATATTATTTATGAATAATACGATTACTCTTGCTAGTATTAAGGTTTACAACCTTGAATCTTCACAAAACAATAATCGTTCTTCTATCACAAAATCATATCTAACCTTTAACCTAGGATATCCTTTTATAGACCAAGAATTCCTGTACAAGATAACTATAATTCTATATCAATAGGATATACACAAAATCCTTTCTATAATTATCTACTACACGATTACAAAAATATAAGCAGTACTAATCTTCCAATGTGAGCAGTACTAACTGACTTTGTACTGTCAGTCTTGTCTTCAATATCTCCAGCAGTACTAACTTATGTGCTAACAGTGCTAACTGTTAGGATTAATTCCCAACAGTAAACTTATTTTCAACTAGGAAATTCTTAAGTCGATCATACCATGCTTTTGGTGCTTGCTTAAGTTCGTATAAAGATTTTTTAAATTTATAGACATGATAAGGTTTTTCAAAGTCGGCAAAGCCGGAAGGTTGTGCTACGTACACTTCCTCATTAATAAAATCGTTAAGAAATGCACTTTTAACATCCATTTGGAATAGTTTAAAGTCATGTGCACGTGCATATGCAAGTGATATTCTAATTGACTCGAGCCTAGCTACCGGTGCAAACGTTTCATCGTAGTCTATACCTTCTTGTTGATTGTAGCCTTGAGCTACTAGCCCAGCTTTGTTTCTAGACACTACGCCATTTTCGTTCATTTTATTCCTAAACACCCATTTTGTTCCAATTATGGTTTGACATTTAGGTTGAGGGACTAATGTCCAAACATCATTTCTAACAAATTGGTTAAGTTCTTCTTGCATCGCTATGACCCAAGATTCATCTTTTATGGCATCATTTATATTTTTAGGCTCAATAGTTGAAATAAAACAAAAGAAATTACTTTGGTTTTGGACTTTTAATCTTAATGTTCTTTCATTAATTTCTCCTATGACATTGTTTAATGAATGACTTTTGGATTCTTTGACGTTGACAATTTCTCTATTCACAGGTTCATCTTCTTTGTCATTTTCTACATTTTCTTGGTTTTCAACCATTTGACTTACAACTAAGTCATCATCTACCAAAGGTGATGTCTTAGAGGGAGGTGGACTTTCGTCGAATGTTACGTTCAACGATTCCTCGACTCTTCAGGTTTCTTTGTTCAAAATAATGTAGGCTTTACTATTTTGTGAATACCCAAGGAACACACCTTCATAAGACTTTGGGTCAAATTTGGTGATATAATCCTTAGTTTTTAAAATGAAGCACTTGCTTCCAAAAACTCTAAAATATCCTAATGTAGGCTTTTTGCCTCTATATAGCTCATATGGAGTCTTTTTCAAAAATGGTCTAATTAATATTCTATTTAAGATGTATGTGGAAGTGTCGACGGCGTGACACCAAAACTTTTGTGGTATGCTTTGTTCATTTAGCATTGTTCGACTCATTTCTTAGAGTGTCCTATTTTTACGTTCTACTACACCATTAGATTGAGGAGTACGCGGAGCTGAAAAGTTATGAGTTATGCCATTAGCATCACAAAAAGCTCCAAATTGAGTTTCGTTGTCAAATTCTCAAACATGGTCGGTTATAATTGACACAATACTATTTCCTATTTGATTTTGAATTTTCTTACTTAGAATTTCAAATTTATCAAATGCTTCATTTTTAGTTTTCAAAAACTTAGTCCAAGTATACCTAGAATAATCATCTACTATTACCAAAGTATAGAAGTTTCCTTCATAACTTTGTATAGCGGATGGACCAAACAAATCCATATGTAATAATTCTAAACACCTAGATGTAGACACCATGTTTTTAGCCTTATGGCTATTATGAACTTGTTTCCCAATTTTGCAAGCATCACAAAAGTGTTGGTCGTATTTCAACTTGGGTAGGTTCCTAACGAGTTCCTTAGATGATAAGGATTGGATTAGTCTCATATTGGCGTGACCTAAGCGTCTATGCCAAATAGTTGAGTTGTCATCTAAGGAGGTGAGACAAAGTTTGTCTTTAGATGTTTTGTCTAATTTCATAACGTATACGTTATTCTTTAAAACACCTTTTCCTACGGTTACACCGTCTTTAAGTATTTTACTTCTATTTTCACTGAAAAGGACGTTATACTTTTTACGGCATAATTGACTAATACTAAGCAAGTTAAAACCTAAGTTATCTACATGAGCAGCATCATCAATAGTAAGAGAGTCATGAGAGATTGTACATTTTCCAATGATTTTACTTTTAAGCTTGCTACCAAACATAACGTTACCTCCGTCGTAAGGTTGGTAGGTTGAGAAAAGGCTTTTGTTTCCCGTCATGTGCCTAGAACACCCGCTGTCTTTTATCTACTCATCTGGTTCTAACCCGACTTTCAAGCATACCTAAGTTCAAGAAAAACTCAAGCATTTGGTCCCCAATATCTCATGGGTCCATTTGGGTTAAACATTCCATTATCTTGATTCATGTATGAAAATGGTGGATATTGGTTCCATGGCATGTAGTTGGGACCTTGATAACTTCTAGTTAAGTTTGGATTCCAACTATTTTGATAATGATGCTGTGAGTTGTAATTACTCTTTGAAAAGGGGCGTTTGGGAATAGACGTTCTATGTCTTTGTTGAACTGTTTTAGTCCTAAACTCATTTTTACCTTGTCCTATTCCTATAGTAACTGCTGGTTTTGTTTGTTAACAGTTGTACTAGTGCTAGGTTTTCTTGTGACTTTAACGAACTCAGTACAAACCTTCTGTTCAGCAACAGTTCCCGCGGAACCTTTGGCCATTACTGGCGGAACCAAATTTTTGGTTCCGTCGGATCCGTGGGTGTCTGAACTTGTTGGAACAGTATCTTGTACTTTAACGGCTAGTTTCTTAAAACTACTCAAGTCTCCTGATTTCATAAAACCTAATCCGGTTTTATCATGAGGTAGTTTTTGAATTTGCATTATCTCATCTGCTAAACTAATATTCTTATCAAACTTTTTAAACTTAGAATTTTGTTTGATAAGTTCTTCCTGTGTGGTCTTAAGTGTTTCTAATTCTAGTTTAAGTTCTTGACATGAAACACATGTTTCCTTAATGGCTTTACCCTTTTCTAATCGTAAAGCTTTTTCTTTTAACCAATGAACTTCGTTTTCTAAAAATTCCTTTTTGGTTTTTAAGAACTTATTTTTGTTTATGATTTTTAGGGTAATTTCACACAGTTTGTTATATTCAATTTCTAAGGTATCATCATCAATAGAAGAATATGACGAGTCAGAATGTACCTCTTCTGAGTCATGAGCCATGAGAGCAAATTCGTCGTTCTAAGGCTCGTCGTTATCACCTTCACTGTCACTCCAAGCACCACTAACAAAGGCTCTTTGAGTCTTGTTCTTGGGTGGCTTCGGACAATCTCCTATTAGATGACTAGTATCTCCACACCTAAAGTACTTCCTATCTACTTTGCCTTTCTTATCATCACGGTCTTTCCGGAAGGATTTCTTTTCTTCTCGAGGTTGTCTAACAAACTTTCCTCATCTTCTGAAGAACTTCTTGAAATCTCTTACGGCCATGGCATACTCTTTGTCTTCGCTACCTGAACTAGACTCTTCATCATCACTTAACTCTACCCTAGCTTTTAAGGCAATGGACTTCATCTTTTCCTTTTTGCCTTTAACTATTTCTGAGTCTTTTTCCATCACCATCTCATGAACTTTGAGATTTCCGATGAGCTCGTCAAGTGTCATGCTTGAAATATCCTTGGATTCTTCAATAGCCGTCACCTTTTGCTCTCCACTTCGGATGAAGTGCTCTAAGAAATTTCCTAACAAAGTTCTTACTAGAAAAAGATTCGTCAAGTGCTTTAAGAGAAGTAATGATAGTATTAAACCTAGCAAAAGCACTATCAATGTTCTCATCTTCAGGGATAGCAAATTGTTCATATTGTTGAACAAGAGGATCAATTTTGTTATCCTTTACTTGTGAGTTCCCTTGATGAGAGATAATTAAAGATTTCCAAATATCTTTAGCGGTTTTACACATAAAAACTCTTTCATATTCTTTCTTAGGTAAAGCATTATAAAGCATCATTTTAGCTTCATTATTTTTGGCAATCAACTTCTTTTGCTCATCACTGTGACGAGTAAGAGAAGTACCCTCATCCCGACCACTTGATATATCTTTAATTATGGGTTTATGATCACCCTCTACAATGATATACCATAGATCTATATCCTTTGACTTCACATAAGTTTCAAAGCGGTTTTTCCGATATATAAAACTATTTGGTTCAAATAGTGGTGGTCTTTGCATAGATTGACCTTCTTTGAAGTCTTCAAAATCCATTGATCGTTTCAAGTTTTAAAATACAGTATATTTTGAAAATCTTGAGTAACCTGGCTCTGATACCAATTGTGGAAAACTAGAAGGGGGGTTGAATAGTTTTTACCGTTTTAAAATTAATTCGCTTTGAATACTTAACTTGATTTCAAGTTAATGCAAACAATCAAACAATATAAGCAAAGAAAGTAAGGAAAGAAACAATCAAACCACAACACGTATGTTTATAGTGGTTCGGCTACAAGGACTCTCTTCCTTGCCCTACTCCACTCCTCGAGCCTCTAACTCGAGAGTTTTTCTTCACTAAGAAACAAGCTCCCTTCTAGGCGGAGAAAACCTTTACACGTTGCTTACTCTTTTTCCGGTACAAAGCTAGATACCGAGTTCTAGTTCAAGGTAGAACCAACCTAACGTCGCTTACACTTTTTCTGGTACTAAGCTAGATACCGAGTTCTTTACAAGGGTACAACCACTCCCGATACTCTATGTGTTTTGAGGACTAAAACACTAACTGATCACTACTGAATGTTTTTGTATAACAATGATGTGTGATAAACTATAAATCACACAGTATCTAACTAACAAGACTTGCAACAGTGTGTTGAAGCTTGTGATGCTCGATCTCTTTGCTACAAAAGAAAGATCTCTACAAATGAAATGAATGAATGAATGGGTTAGTAATATATGCAAGAATGTATAATGTAGTTTATGCTATGTGAGTGATGAGTGAACTTGAATGATCAGCTTGCTATTTATAGGCAAACTGATCAAATAGTTCACGAATTTGGCGGATCCAAATCCAGGGGTCCGCCCTTTATGCTGTTTGGTTCCGCCGGGACCTGACAGTTAATCTTTACATATCTTTCCAAAATCTTGCCAAGATCTTACACAATCCAGTTCTTTGCTTGAACATCTTTCCATGATATTCACTAAATCTACAAGATATCTAAAAGATATCCAAATGATGTATGCTATGATGTCATGTTCATATTTCTATTTTTAAAAATAAAAATGTAAACATGTAAAAGTATATATGTATGTTCTAAGTATATTCTAGTGATCATGTAGCATGTAAATGAGTTTTAAAAAGCTTATTACTATAAATGTAAAAGACTTTAACTTATATTTATGCTTTGCTAAAGATAAACTTTATAATTGTCATTAACCAAATATAGAAAATATCGTTAAATATAAATAACGTTTTTAGGATGATATTTGTATCAACATCATGACACTGTTCTGTGGAGGTGTAATTAGTCTACAACGTTCCCACTTATGCTATATAGCAACCATGGCCGCCATACTTATTATTATTATATTAACGTACGTATGCATAGTCTCGAACTTGTATATGTATATCTGTTTTGCAGGGAGCGTATGGATGCATCCTAGGTACTTTGTTCAGTTCAGTTATTTAGTGAATGGATTGTTTGTGTACCATACACCCCGTTTCACTTCTGGTACATTGTGAGCTAGCTACTCCATGTACAATTTGCTATGACTTTGCTATGATTATGATTATGATTATGTTTATCTATTTTGGGTCTATTCATGTATCATGTCTAGACATATCTGTTTAGGGCTCGTGGGCATTCCTTTGTTATTTCTGATTCCTTATTCATTCATGTATTTTCTCATGACTTATGGTATATTGTCCAGCAGGTTTCCTTAGTTTTGTTTCGTTCATTCGTTTGCTTATTACCTTTCATTATATGTATCTGTTCACCGAGCTTTTTAAGCTGAACCACATTTTCTTTTCCTGCGACAGGTTTTAAGAAGGAAGCTGGGTTTTTAGTGAAGAGTGCTTAGGAGCTCTTAGTGGACTGCACTGTTGATAGCTCCCCATGGATTAGAGTTGGAATTAGAGTTTTCATTTTGACTTGGTTTGTATCTTAGTTTTGGAAGTTGTTATGTTCAGATTGATTACATTATTATTATCACTTAGAATACTTTTGTAACCATTGTATTATTAAAGTCTTTCGCTTGCGTATGTTCTGTTTGATGCCATAAATGTGACATTTGACCCATTTTCAGATGGGGGTGTTACAATTATGGTATCAGAGCAAAGGCTTCGACTTGTAGTACATAAAATAATGACCTGTGAATATTAGGCCCTTAGGTTTGCACTATAGGAGCTTGTGAAACAACTTTTGAGAATTTGCCTTAGGATTTCCACTCTGGAGGAACTTAAGATATGACCAGTGAGGATTGGTTAGACTATGTGATAAGATATTTGTTAGATATATTGCTTTCGTATCACTCTGATTCGTGCCCCTACCTTTTAGTTAAGCCCTTTAAAATCATTCTTTCCAGAGATTTAGGAAACCTAACATTTTGCACAGCTTAAGTTTAGTGACCAAGTAAAAGTAATATGGTTATGCCTTACACTATATGAGTTTTATTTTCTGATTCCGACCTTAACCTCTGATTCGTTTGTTAATCATTTAGATGCCTCTTCGACCATTCTGAGGATTCTGATGACCATGATGTGTTTAACACATTCAGTGATTTCCCTTGCTTTTGTTAAGCATATTAAGGTTCCCACTACAATATTAAGTTATGCCTTAACCCTTTCCGTTCCTATGAGAAATCTGGTGGTGAGTGATGCGTGGTTTTGCGACCTTACAACAGGTTTTACCTCTCGAGGGATCTCAAGAGGCTTGCAATCCCCACCAGGCAGTGTACCTGACCGATGTAGTATAGTGAAGTGGCAAGTACCGGGGGATTGATCGTTCTCTAGGGGAATAGTGTCGTTAGGATTGAAAAACTACTCTAATAGGTCTAAGGGTGAGGGAAGATTCTTTTTGTATTTTTTATGAAAGCAAGTAAAATCTCGGGTTTGAAGGAGTGGGCGGAATTAGTTGCTAGTCAACTAACCCAAATAACTACAAATGCAAATAAAATAAAATAACTGAAAATGAAAAGGTTGTGGAACTTATATGGAGAGAAATGTGTTTACTTAGATTTCCTTACTCCCTAACTATCTTTTACCGGTTGATTAGTGTGTATTAATTGCGTGGATGACGGGTGTATTCCTTAATACCAATCGTGGGGTGGCGTACGTACTTCCCCAACTCTACAAGCTCCTACTTCACTCCTATGTCGAGCCGGCTAAGAAGCTCCTAACATGGGATCACTAGAATTCGCTCATGCATTAAATACAACCATAAAAACCTTAGTACGCATTGGTTCATGTTTCTTAAGACGTTCAAGCAAGTTACCGTATAGGAGGTTAGCCGGTTTTCTTAAGCCTAACATCGATAAACAATCATCCAATACAATTAATAACACACCAACAACCAATAATCAATAGTTAGGTTTCATTAGATCTAAGCAAACACAAGATAAATCTAGCCTAGCATGTTAATTAAAAGACAAGAACAAGATATAATCAAACAACACATAGACATATTGAATGATTAATTGATTACTTATCTTCAATTAAACATGGGAGATCCAAGGGTATAAAACCCTTAAAAATGGCAGAAAATTCGTCTTAGGGTTTCTCCTCACAAAGTTGCACACTAATGACTAAAAATTGCAAAACTATATATAGAGTTTAGGGGCTGACGGCGTCACGTTGTAGGAGGTGACGCCGTCACCTCGCCGCGGCTAGGGTTCCCGGATGGTCTTCCAGACGTCGTCCCTCTTTAATCCTCCAAAATCCATTCTGGCGCGTCAAGGGTTGACGCCGTCAAAATTGTGCTTGACGCCGTCTCTCTTTAACTTAAACCGTGACGGCCTTGATCACCTTAAAGGGTGACGCCGTCAGATTTCCATTGCAAAACTCTCTGGCGCGTGTAACACCCCAACCCAGCAAGGGTAGAAGTATCACATTAATGGCTTCATATCAGATCAAACAAAGCATACATTCAATAGTAATACAAAGATTCTCAAAGGTTACAAATGAAATACTGAATACACAAGGATACAAAGGAAACAAAAACTAAATACTAAGTCTGCAAATGCAATCCTTCTAATGACTTCTACTTCAGCATAACTATCAAGGTCTTCTAAGTCCAAAAGTCTCTTCACTCTTACCCAGCTTCCAACTAAAACCTGCCGCGGGAAAAGAAAACGCGGCTGAGCTACTAGAGCTCAGTGAACAGATATAACGTAACAAACAGTAGTATAATGAATAAATAACATGAGTAAAAGAGTGTGGAAGCATGAATACATGGTATCAAGATGAAAGGTAAGAGTACATGGTATCATAAGGAAAGGTAAAAGGGTACATGGTAAAGGAAGTCAGAAATCCACTACGAGCCCATAACATAACATGAATCATAATCATAATCATAATCGTAAAAATGCAGAGGGGAGACCTCTTAGTATCCTGTGAATATGAGGGGTGTCCTCAATCATGGGTATCCTGTAAATATGAGGGGTGTCCTCAAATCATGGGTATCCTGTAAATATGAGGGGTGTCCTCAATCATGGGTTGGAGTAGCTAGCTCCCGGAGTGTGAAAGACGTGTATCGCACACACCATCAGTCACCATGAATAACATAACATAACATGAACATGAACAAATCTAGGATGCATCCATACGCCCCCGGTGGCCATAATCTGCCTCTACATAAACATGAATCATAAACATAAACGAGCAGGGACGGGACAGGTCATCACTCTCCTGCCCTAGAGTCATGCCATCGGTGCATCGACTGACATGGACATGAAACCCTCATGCCTAGTGAGTGGCTCGTAGTATCAAACTGAGGGTCAAGGTCAAGTATCGTGAATCATGTATTTAGTTTACTTGCATAAGTCAATGTCTTGTTTCATAAGTTCATAATCATAGGTTCATAATCATGGTTCATAAGCAAGGTTCATAAGCAAAGGTTCATAAGCAAAGGTTCATAAGCAAAGGTTCATGGTCAAGGGTTCATAATTAAAGGTTCATGAATGAAAGGTTCATAATCATAAAAGGTTCAATATCATGATGGTTCAAAAGATCGGAGTTCATGAATGAAGGGAACATAGCAATGGTATAGGGAACCCTAATACGAATCATAATCAGAGAATGAAGGCCTCTTATCAAAGAAGCAGAATATCTGTACCTTATTCCAGCAAAGCACAATACACAAAGAACAAGATGGAATGAACTCAGTTCTCCTCCTTCTTCACACCTAGAGGGGTAGACAAGTGTTACAACACTTTCCATTTTAAGTAACTTCCCATTTTAGGCAGGTTTCCATATTTAGTAAGTTTCTATTTTTTAGAAAGTTTCCTTATTTAGAAAGTTCCCATATTTAGTAATATTTCCATATTCTCGATTAGGTTAAGTCATTATTAGGTCATATCATGGCTTTAGGGTGTATTTTAACAAGTTGCAAAAGTTTAGGGTTAAATATGACAAGTTTTCATATTCTAGGGTTTGAAGTGTAAATGTACCAAAGATGAAGGTTTAAAGTGAAAATATCATAATTAACTCATCTTACTGTTCATGTTATCAGAATTACACATTTAGCCTCTTAGGTTTCATAATTCACATTTTATACCCTTGTAGTTACATAAATTACATTTTAAACCTTATGGTATTTACAATTACACATTAAACCCTTAATTTACCAATTTTACACAATGTACACTTATTCCATCATATTATACGAATGTACCCTTAGATATTCATAATTTACACATCAAGTCCCTCAAGTTATCAAAGTTACATATTAAGCCCTTAAATTTACAATTTACACCTTTAATTATTAATAATTACATATTAAGCCATTAAATTACCAAATTTCACATAACTCCCTTAATATAATTTATTTCTCAAATCAACCCTAAGTTTCCATAAATTACATATTTAGTCCCTCTATTTTAATTATTTAATAAATCGAATTTAACTTTATTAAATTAACAATTTAAGCCCTTTAAATGTAAAATTTACAAAAGAGACCCATAACTTATATTTTATACGATTTATATAGGGTCCAAATAATATTCTAAAAATAACCCACAAGTTTTATAATTTACAAAACACCCCCTTATGATTTGAATTAAATCGTATAACACATTTTAGTAACAAAACTCTAACCCTAAAATACCAATCATTACCCAATAATTATTTCACCATTATATCATCATTTAATCAACCAAAACAAGCCCTAATTCCAAACCCTAGCTCGATCCACATTTTATTTCTTTTTCTTTTTAATTTTCTTAAACCCGGTAAGATAGAATAAATCAAAAATAAATATTTTAGGCCTTGATAATTCGAAGCAACATTTTTCTCAGATTATTAGGATCATTTAGAGTCTAAATAAAATAATTATGAAGCCCCAAAAATTCGGATTTAATTATTTAGGTTTTAAACACGTTTTTAAGATTTAATTCCCAAATAATTTATAGAGTGTGCATGGATCATGTTATGCATTTTATTTGAAGTTCTTATATCATAAAAGGTCTGAGGAAAATACCAAAACCAGATTCGAACGTGTGATGAGAGGTGCACGAATTTTCTTATACGCGTATGGCCAAAACGATTCCAAAATTCCCACGACTTCACGAAGAGCCTTCAAACCTTGAAAATATTTTTCCCAGATGGTGTTCGACATAAAGATCATAATAAAAATGGCCAACGAATTTTAGAGGTGTCGTATGATTAAATTTCGAATTACCTCGTTTACTAGCGCACGAAAAGGAATAAATTCTTCAAAAATAGAGATCGACCAAAAAAAACTTCACCACTATTTTTCCTAGGTTGTACACGTTATGAAGAGTGTTATAAAAATGAGAAACAAGATTTGTGATGATCGAATGAATTAAAAACGAATTATACCTCTTTGATTAAGTCGCGAAGGAAAAATTCCACCAAAATTAGATCGTGCAAAGAACACCTTCACCACTATTTTTCTAGGACACTTTAGGAGTAGATTGATCACAAAAAATTTCTTGGAAGATTTTTAGATGGCGTATGGAGGCTAGGGAATTTTCTTGTGTGTTTTTTGTTTCGGCAATTTAGGTTAAGGGTAAATAAAATAGGAAGATTGATTTAATTATGGTAAAAACGTGTCATGGGATCACCTTGAGCCAGAAATTTCGTTAATATTAGTTGGCCCATTATTTGATTGATTTTCTACATAGTTTCCATGTTTTCATAAGTTTAAAAATACATAATAATGCTTTATAATATCATACGGCTCACATAAGGGTATAATGGTAATTTTACAACTTGTATAAATGTTAAATGAAATCCTTAAAATTATTTGGGATCATAACTTGTGCATTGCTAGAAGTTTGGAATTTTTATGATACTTTATAAGCTTTTAATTAAATTTTTAACTTGTAGGGGCAATTTGGTAATTTTACATGCTTTTCAGATTTTAGGTGTTACAACTTCTTCCCCTCTAACAGAAAAATTTCGTCCTCGAAATTTGCAAAGAATTTTAATTGAAAGGATCGGAAACAAAACAGAGACATACTATGCCGTGTGCGAATCCAAATGATAACGTATCAATATACGGATGATAATCGAATTTTATTAGGATGAGGTACAAACAATACGTAGGGTTTACATCGAATTGATTGGGCGAATGAAACGAGAATACATCGAATCGTAGCAACCATGAGGTGGTGCAAAGTAACTCTTCAGCTTTTCGAATAGTCTCGGCTTCAAAAGAACCTTCCAAAGGTGTTCTCGTAAACAACAGGTCTTGTTATACTCAGAATCCAAAATCTCATATCTTAACTCATAGCAGATCAAAATGAACAGACTTAACGAATGCGGAACGTATATATAGTAGAACAGAGGCATATTCTCGTATAATAACAGATCGAATCCATACGGACAGAAAGCATGTCGTTAGATATCATCAAATGGCAGAAAGCCCTATAATAGAATCTAAGATCAGTATCGGAAGTGCAGAGATCAGCAAAACGCTCGTCGAGCATCCAACGTACCAAGTCGAATGTCCAGAACAGCAGATCAAATGGATAGGTAGAATGAATCCAAAGTCTCACTAAACGCGGATGAGCTCAAACGGATAACAGAAATTCTAAGGTTCTAAGGCACTTCTCGAAATATCCTATGCCCACAACAAGTGCACGTTATATGATGTAAGTATTATCACGTTGATCAGGCGTCATAATACTAGCATCATATAAATATGCCCTCATGATGGTCATACTTTATCTCAAGTCGTGAACAACACAGCTTATCTAAATCCACCTAGTCCACCTACAGTCTCAGGGTCACCAAAGTCAAACATCATGACTAAGAATACGAAATTTACTCAAGAGTAACGGAAATCCGAAAATGTCCATCAGAATTCAGGTACGTCGTTAATAGATCCAAGACTTCAAAACTCATCGAAATCCATTCAGCCAAAATTAGTGGTTACTTCATCATCCGTTTATTCGTAAATCTCAAAATTCCTTCCATAGCTCCTCAAAATTCTCATGCAAATCATTATTCAACAAACGCAGAATGAACACAGAACGGAATTACTAACAGCGAACCAAATCATTCAAAGGACCTCATTAACAGGTAACGGAATTTAAGTAGGTTGAGGGGAAACGAATACGTCGTTGATAGCTTCATCCTCCACATAATCATTTCGTCTAAACACCAGTACCCGCTTCAAAAACCGTCCATTCATATACAAAATTTTAAAATTTCTTCCAAGTTGGAGTAGTTTGCCACTTGTCCATCTTCTCTCATGGTGAAAAGGAAATACAAACTTGGGTCTGGTTCCTCAAGCCTTCGGCAGCTCTTCTTGATATTGTGGCTTCGTAACGGTAGTCTCTGACACGATCACTGTGCATCCCTCCATCCGCAAGCCTGCTTCAGCTATCAATTCATCTTAGTACCACTAAAATGACTAGGGAAACAAGATTACGTTTCTTCGACAGGTCTTCTAACGCAGCTCCAGGTTTTAAGGTAAACACCGCCGTCGTCGACTCCGGATTATATGCTGAATGGTTCGTCTCCTACGGTCTGGTTGTCTTGATGCCCGAACTGTAATCTTCACGGTTTGCATAATATATGGTTGAGTATTATCCCAGTTCTTCTCTTCTTCCTATATGCTTCATCCCTGGTAATGCTCGTCGCTACCGTCTTCTACTACTCTTCCACCAAGTTTCTCACTCTGATAACTGTCTTCGATCTCGGTTCTTCCTGTGGAAAACTCTGTCTTCACAATATACCGGGTAGTGTCGTCTACAAATGTTTCTGAATGTCAATCAAATTCCTCTTCCAGAACAAGTGGTCGTCTCATTAATAATCTCTATATCCTTCTTTCGTTCTCTGAACATAACACAATGTCATACTATGACAATTTGTCCAAAACACACGAAGACATGATCATTTTTGCCAATACTATTGGCATCACTCAAACTCATATGGTTATAACGAGCGCGAGGACCGTCTCTGAAATCGTTTAGGGGAAAAACTTTCACATACACCTCATGTCGCCTTCCTTCTTCTTCAAAGTAAGACTGAACTACTTCACAAAGGTTACTCTCGGTTAGTTAACCCCCTTCTTAGGAGTTCTTGTGGTTGCTGCTTCAGCCCTTCAAATTTAACACGATGCAACGAGATACGAAGTTTCAAAAGAAAGACCAAATCAATCATTGATGTGCGAAAACGGATAACGATTACTGATAGTGGTACGGTTAGGTGCACAATAGTCGATACGTCGTCACATACTTCTTCTTCATAGACCAACAAGAGTACTTCAAGAGAATCACTGAGGTGAGCAAAATTCATATTACACCGGAAATACCGGAAAATCTTCGTACAACGGAATATTTCTAATGGCGGAACTTTCCAAGGGTGAATAGTAATGGTTGTCAGGAAAATTGATAATCATATGAGTTCAGGGTTGGTGCTTCCATAGTGGCAAAACTTTAGCAGATTCAGGTGTAGAGATTCATCATAACGAAATAGGGTAAGATAGATTGTTAAGATCACATTTCAGATACGGTAGTCTATTGCAGCTTTACAAATAGTCATCCAGTCCATACATAAAAGACCACACAATAAGACATGTCAAGATCAAAAGATTCATAGAACGAATACAGTCATCGAATCAGACGGATAGTTCATATATCGAAGTCCATCACATGTTTCAATAAAAGTGTTGAGATGGATAAACGAATGATTCAAGTGTGGGGATTTGTTCAGCTTCTTAGCATAAGCAGTAAGTAGGATGTGTATTATCAGCAATACGAACATCGTATATTTGTCAAAAGTGAGATGTACAGAATATCCGTTATTAGCATCATCATGCTCAGTTAACAAATCCATACAGAGATAACATAGCATCATATCCTTCCAAAGGAAATGGTTGGCAGAACAAGATTCGTCATTCAAAGGAAAGGAACATAACTTCCTATATCCATGGTTAATAATTACCAGAATTCTCATAGGAGTAGTAACGGATTTATGCAAAGTTAAGTAGCATCGGATGATACATTTACACTCAGCATAAGCAACGAATTCACAAAATGTGTCGAACACATTATATCCTTCCAAAGCAATGACCTACGATGTGGTCGGAAAGGTGTCAAATAGCTTGTCAAACAAATCGGAGTTGGATGTCAAAATCTGAAAATGAAACTTAAATGGTGCATGGTGTCCAGGTAGGTATTCCGAGGCATTCCCAACTTACTTGGTTTCTAAGCTTAAGTTGCAAAACTTCCTAGTTTCTGAAATAAATGTTCTTATAAGGCATAGCTAAAGGCATAGGCACGAATCAGAGTGATACGGAAGCAATGCTACTTACATAGATGTCCTAGTCTACCCATTCCTCACAGGTAATAACTTAAGTTCATATGGGGAATTCCTAACGCAAATTCTCAAAGGTTATCTTAGGAGCGCCTACAGTGGAAACTTAGTGGTCCTAACTTACACAGGCCAAGGGTAAATGTATTACGAATCGCAGCCTGTCTCTGATACCATAATTGTAACACCCCAACCCAGCAAGGGTAGAAGTATCACATTAATGGCTTCATATCAGATCAAACAAAGCATACATTCAATAGTAATACAAAGATTCTCAAAGGTTACAAATGAAATACTGAATACACAAGGATACAAAGGAAACAAAAACTAAATACTAAGTCTGCAAATGCAATCCTTCTAATGACTTCTACTTCAGCATAACTATCAAGGTCTTCTAAGTCCAAAAGTCTCTTCACTCTTACCCAGCTTCCAACTAAAACCTGTCGCGGGAAAAGAAAACGCGGCTGAGCTACTAGAGCTCAGTGAACAGATATAACGTAACAAACAGTAGTATAATGAATAAATAACATGAGTAAAAGAGTGTGGAAGCATGAATACATGGTATCAAGATGAAAGGTAAGAGTACATGGTATCATAAGGAAAGGTAAAAGGGTATATGGTAAAGGAAGTCAGAAATCTACTACGAGCCCATAACATAACATGAATCATAATCATAATCATAATCGTAAACATGCAGAGGGGAGACCTCTTAGTATCCTGTGAATATGAGGGGTGTCCTCAATCATGGATATCCTGTAAATATGAGGGGTGTCCTCAAATCATGGGTATCCTGTAAATATGAGGGGTGTCCTCAATCATGGGTTGGAGTAGCTAGCTCCCGGAGTGTGAAAGACGTGTATCGCACACACCATCAGTCACCATGAATAACATAACATAACATGAACATGAACAAATCTAGGATGCATCCATACGCCCCCGGTGGCCATAATCTGCCTCTACATAAACATGAATCATAAATATAAACGTGCAGGGACGGGACAGGTCATCACTCTCCTGCCCTAGAGTCATGCCATCGGTGCATCGACTGACATGGACATGAAACCCTCATGCCTAGTGAGTGGCTCGTAGTATCAAACTGAGGGTCAAGGTCAAGTATCGTGAATCATGTATTTAGTTTACTTGCATAAGTCAATGTCTTGTTTCATAAGTTCATAATCATAGGTTCATAATCATGGTTCATAAGCAAGGTTCATAAGCAAAGGTTCATAAGCAAAGGTTCATAAGCAAAGGTTCATGGTCAAGGGTTCATAATTAAAGGTTCATGAATGAAAGGTTCATAATCATAAAAGGTTCAATATCATGATGGTTCAAAAGATCGGAGTTCATGAATGAAGGGAACATAGCAATGGTATAGGGAACCCTAATACGAATCATAATCAGAGAATGAAGGCCTCTTATCAAAGAAGCAGAATATCTGTACCTTATTCCAGCAAAGCACAATACATAAAGAACAAGATGGAATGAACTCAGTTCTCCTCCTTCTTCACACCTAGAGGGGTAGACAAGTGTTACAACACTTTCCATTTTAAGTAACTTCCCATTTTAGGCAGGTTTCCATATTTAGTAAGTTTCTATTTTTTAGAAAGTTTCCTTATTTAGAAAGTTCCCATATTTAGTAATATTTCCATATTCTCGATTAGGTTAAGTCATTATTAGGTCATATCATGGCTTTAGGGTGTATTTTAACAAGTTGCAAAAGTTTAGGGTTAAATATGACAAGTTTTCATATTCTAGGGTTTGAAGTGTAAATGTACCAAAGATGAAGGTTTAAAGTGAAAATATCATAATTAACTCATCTTACTGTTCATGTTATCAGAATTACACATTTAGCCCCTTAGGTTTCATAATTCACATTTTATACCCTTGTAGTTACATAAATTACATTTTAAACCTTATGGTATTTACAATTACACATTAAACCCTTAATTTACCAATTTTACACAATGTACACTTATTCCATCATATTATACGAATGTACCCTTAGATATTCATAATTTACACATCAAGTCCCTCAAGTTATCAAAGTTACATATTAAGCCCTTAAATTTACAATTTACACCTTTAATTATTAATAATTACATATTAAGCCATTAAATTACCAAATTTCACATAACTCCCTGAATATAATTTATTTCTCAAATCAACCCTAAGTTTCCATAAATTACATATTTAGTCCCTCTATTTTAATTATTTAATAAATCGAATTTAACTTTATTAAATTAACAATTTAAGCCCTTTAAATGTAAAATTTACAAAAGAGACCCATAAATTATATTTTATACGATTTATATAGGGTCCAAATAATATTCTAAAAATAACCCACAAGTTTTATAATTTACAAAACACCCCCTTATGATTTGAATTAAATCGTATAACACATTTTAGTAACAAAACTCTAACCCTAAAATACCAATCATTACCCAATAATTATTTCACCATTATATCATCATTTAATCAACCAAAACAAGCCCTAATTCCAAACCCTAGCTCGATCCACATTTTATTTCTTTTTCTTTTTAATTTTCTTAAACCTGGTAAGATAGAATAAATCAAAAATAAATATTTTAGGCCTTGATAATTCGAAGAAACATTTTTCTCAGATTATTAGGATCATTTAGAGTCTAAATAAAATAATTATGAAGCCCCAAAAATTCGGATTTAATTATTTAGGTTTTAAACACGTTTTTAAGATTTAATTCCCAAATAATTTATAGAGTGTGCATGGATCATGTTATGCATTTTATTTGAAGTTCTTATATCATAAAAGGTCTGAGGAAAATACCAAAACCAGATTCGAACGTGTGATGAGAGGTGCACGAATTTTCTTATACGCGTATGGCCAAAACGATTCCAAAATTCCCACGACTTCACGAAGAGCCTTCAAACCTTGAAAATATTTTTCCCAGATGGTGTTCGACATAAAGATCATAAGAAAAATGGCCAACGAATTTTAGAGGTGTCGTATGATTAAATTTCGAATTACCTCGTTTACTAGCGCACGAAAAGGAATAAATTCTTCAAAAATAGAGATCGACCAAAAAAAACTTCACCACTATTTTTCCTAGGTTGTACACGTTATGAAGAGTGTTATAAAAATGAGAAACAAGATTTGTGATGATCGAATGAATTAAAAACGAATTATACCTCTTTGATTAAGTCGCGAAGGAAAAATTCCACCAAAATTAGATCGTGCAAAGAACACCTTCACCACTATTTTTCTAGGACACTTTAGGAGTAGATTGATCACAAAAAATTGCTTGGAAGATTTTTAGATGGCGTATGGAGGCTAGGGAATTTTCTTGTGTGTTTTTTGTTTCGGCAATTTAGGTTTAGGGTAAATAAAATAGGAAGATTGATTTAATTATGGTAAAAACGTGTCATGGGATCACCTTGAGCCAGAAATTTTGTTAATATTAGTTGGCCCATTATTAGATTGATTTTCTACATAGTTTCCATGTTTTCATAAGTTTAAAAATACATAATAATGCTTTATAATATCATACGGCTCACATAAGGGTATAATGGTAATTTTACAACTTGTATAAATGTTAAATGAAATCCTTAAAATTATTTGGGATCATAACTTGTGCATTGCTAGAAGTTTGGAATTTTTATGATACTTTATAAGCTTTTAATTAAATTTTTAACTTGTAGGGGCAATTTGGTAATTTTACATGCTTTTCAGATTTTAGGTGTTACAAAAACTCTCTGGCGCGTCACGTGTATTTTGTCATATCCACCTCTTTTGCCAAGCCATGACGCCGTCAGGAGCAATCCTTGACGCCGTCACGTGTACTTTTCCAGCAGCTTTGGAGACTTTGTCGAATTCTTCACTTTTATGCTCCAAAAACGTCCAAAATGCTTCCTTTTCCAGATTTCTTCTCCAAAGTACCTAAAATGACAAAAAGAATGATTTAGGGCAATATTTGATCAAATAAATACGATTTAGGGCTTAAATGACCCCCTAAAAGCGGTACACTTTTCGCTTCATCAAATACCCTTACACTTGAGATTTGCTTGTCCTCAAGCAAATGCGTTTTTATTCTAATCAAAAAACAAGTTAGGGGTCATTTAACGCTAATATAAAAGTAATTACAACAAATTGTCGTTCCACTTTAATCATAATAAGCACGGAGATTACACACTAGCACCTCACAAGTAGTGTTTAGATACTCACATCTCTAAGGTGTCATAAAAGTATATCTCATAAATGAAAATGGATAATATCTCTCACTACCTGTCATAGCAAATAGATTACCATAGGCTTGGGAAAGGATAAAAAACCTCCTCCACTAGGCGTAAGCACCTAAGATAAACTATCAAAGAGGGCTTTTAAACGGGTTATAACGTTAGGTGTAGGGATATGATAAACACGGTTTTGTTGGATAAGGGATATTTTACTGGTGGCGAGTTAAAGATCTTGATTAATTACATGTACAATATGGCGTTGCTAAGCCAAGACTAGACTCGACTTAAGCTAAAAACAAAATAACAAAAACATAAAATAAACATAAAATGAAACGGGATGGTAGTCCGTATGTTTTTTTTCTACTTTTCTTTTTCTCATTTTTTCGTATTTTTCTTGATTTTTTTTTTCGATTTTTTTTTTCATACACTCTTGCCCTACCATCCAAAATAATACATCGTAGGGGCGTCGCATTCCCCTTACACTTGAACTTTTATATAACTTTACAATTACTATTCTAATGACTCGAATTAAGATAATCGAAACACTTGGAGTACTTTTAAAATATTTAGCACATATGGGGGTAATAATGTTGTTCTTCCCCATTACTCCATTACACTAGTACTTTACCCATGAGTCCCAATCGTCCCAAAACAATATGTACAAGGACATGACTCGACTTAGCAACCATGTAATCAATTAGATAATTAACTTGGGGTTTAAACAAATGTTGTCACAATAATGCACTAAAAATGAGTGCATACAAGGTAGGCTAAGGCGATTTGGGTGTACATTTAAGTGGGGTGTGAACAAATTCTTCCTTTAACTAAATGCTTAAAGGTCGAACCGAAAAGATAGGCTCTGAGGGGTGTACTAGGGGTATCGTGTACCAAAAATGGGTACAACGCAAAGGGTGTGGGAGAATTACTTGACCAATGTAGCCAATGTAATTATAACAAAAAACATAGGTGTAAAACAATGGGTTAATCCTAATGCTTCTTATCATGTAGTAAATCTAACTACACGAATGTAGTCTCACTTGTGGCCTCGGAATGGTCCTAACGCAAGTTCTAGAATCTAAGTGCTACCGGTACACACATCATAGCATAAATGCTTTTCCTACCAATTCTAGGGGCGAACCTCACATATTTGGGGGTGGAAAATTTTTTTAGTGGTACGGTTTTGTGCTAGTCATATAACTCCTATCCATGAGACGCTCATTAAGATCAAAGTTTCACTCCTATATGTTGTAAAAAAATTTAAATTTGGCACTAAAATTGCCTTAACAGGTATTTCTCTCAGTTTTATTACACATCTACCATTAAACAAACGAAAAATCAAGCATAATAGCATTCTCTAAGGTATCGTACTTTACCCCCCTTTACACTTAAGATGAACATTGTCCCCAATGTTCAAATAACAAGATGTAAATGTAAATAAGGTAAAAGAATGAAATCAAATACTCCCCTGATTCGTTTGGTGGATAAAGAGGTAACATGGTTAGATCTTCTTCCAAGAGAAAGTAGAAGCTCCAAGACTAATGCATCGCCAAAAGCTAGATTCCACATACATTTCCTTGTCCAAAATAACCTGTTAAACCTGAGAAAACAAACACGAAAACCTGCATAACATCGGCGGGATAAATCTATATAAGGATATAATGCTTGTGGAATGATTATTTTGCAGATTCATGGAGTTTATAAGTTAGAGATTTAATAAAAACTTTTTATGATTCCAGTAGAAAAACAAAACTTTCAAAAATTTCAGAAAATTAAAACCTGACACCGTCAGGTTGTAAGGCCTGACGCCGTCAGAAATGATCTGACAGAATTCTCATGTTAAGTTTCCGGAAAATTTCTCGAAAAACCTATACCTTACTTCCTGGAATTCCTGCAAAACATCATTATGACTCGATACAAGCATTTGACTCAAACAATTACTAATATGTATGTTAATTTAATATTGTTATGATTCATGTTCATTTGTTCTAATAAACCGATTTGGATTTCCCTTGCACTTATCTTTTGCAAAATACCTTTATATGTAGTTAAGACGAAGTTAAAAACAAGATAAAGCATTTTCACAATTTAGTTTTGAACATGAATCGATAATAATAAAAATTAAACATACATACGGAAGCAAATAAAATCAAACAAACAAATAAATAAACACACAAACAAATAAAGCTTGGGTTGCCTCCCAAGAAGCGCTTTTCTTTATTAACGAGTCTTGTAGCTAGACTCAAAGTCACGTACATTACGTGATTCCATCATTCATAATGATGTATCCCTGATAGATATAATCCCTGTTATCAGGGTGGTGGTGTCTCAATCGCTCGACATTCGCAGTCACTTCACCTCCTCCCTTGCTGGTCAAGCTTACTACCCCATCTTGGTGTAGACTTTTAATTGTGAATGGTCCGTACCACCAGGGACTTGGTTCATCGGTCGGTGCTTTTGTTTCTGAATGCCTTAGGAGCACTGAGTCTCCTTTTGTAAATTCAACGGGGTTATTGGTCTGCTCATTAGCCTCAATATAATCGTTATTTCCACCCTTACATTCTCTAATCTCATTTTCATTGTAATTCTTAATCCTTGCCTCCCATGCAAGGATTTTCTCTCGAACATTACCACGGATTATATTGGGGTTCGCCTCCATCTTCTTTTGTAGAGCAACATCTCGTATATGTCGTGGGATCGTTGGGAAGTTTATTGTTTTCTTCCCCTTCTTTATTTGGATAGTACTATTTTCGTAATCGATTTGTGCCCTAGTGGTAACGAGAAAGGGTGCCCCAAGGATTATTGGCATATTCATATAATTTCTTTCAATAATCATGAAGTCGACCGGATACAGGAATCCGGCAACGTTGACCAACACATCTTCTGCAATTCCTAACGGGTACTCATAAGAATGTTTTGCAAAGGAGAGTTTAGTACGGGTGATGGATGGCAGTTCGTCGGTTAACTGGACATAAACAGATAAAGGCATCAAATTTACGTCGGAACCTTGGTCAGCTACCGCATCCAGATACTTGAGTTTTCCAATGCTGCATGGTATTTCGAAGATCCTGTAGAATTCCTGCTTTTCCACTAACTTTTGTCTTATGAGGCTCTCATACAATTGCCCTCCGGGTAATGTGTCAGATTCATCATCCGGTTCCATCCTCTTGGACTCCTTTTTGGGTAGATGAGTACGTCGATAGTTTCTCACCCAATCGTTTATGGTCTCCTTGTTTATTTCTTGCTTCAAGTAATGCCTCCACTAGTACAAAAATGAGATTTAGTCACACATGCTGTTTTTCGAACAGCCACACAGTCGCCTTTTTATGTGACTAAATGTACCAGAATAAAATAAACAGCCACACTTGATCCGACTTGTGTGACCATTTCGGAATTACATCCGAGGCTATAGCCACACATTTGAATATTTTCGTGACTATACGTATCTGGTAAATTTTTTTTTGATTTTTTAGTCACTTATAATTTGGGACGTGTGACGGATACAAATAAGGTTGAAACATTAGTCACACTATATATATACATATGTGACAAATATATGTCACGCAATTGAAAAGTGTGACCAAAATCCATATATGGTCACATGAAGTAATTGTGTATGTGGCTAAATCATATGCTCAAGTTTGTCACACATTATTTAAGCGTGACTGCTAGTTTTTGTTGAAAATTTAGCCACATATGAATTTGAAATGTGTGACAACTGAAAAGTAAGTTTGAAGCATAGTCACGATATGCATTTAAAAGTGACAAATATATGTCACACACTTGAGATGTGTGACCAAATGTCATATATGGTCACACTAAACCATAGGCATACATGATTAAGTGTGACCAAAATTCGATACAAATAGTCACGTAAGTTAATATGTGTTTCTAAAGTTAAGTGTGTGTTTGCCTGCCAATTCCTAATGTGTATGGTCACATTTAATTGTAGCACAATCATGTGACTATAGGCTATACAATAGTAACACCATACCACAAATGTGCATCTAAATTATGTTTATGGCCACATTATAAGGGTATTATATGTGACCAATACATTGAAAATAGTCACACTGAAATATTCATGTGACTAATATGTATAGCAAAATGTGAACTCAGTTATCATTAACCTTGATATTAGTCACATTGATTGTTTGTGTGACTAAATTCAAGATGTTACATATGGTCACATGAAGTATTTATTTAGGTGTCTAAATCATAGAGTCATATTTTGAGTTCAGACTGTTAGTCATGACTCTTCATTTAATTTGCCCCATTACAATGCTGGGATTTTATAGTCTATCTAGTTTAATGCAGTAGTATGTAAGTATGTTACTTGCCCCTAGCTGGAACCAGATTACTTGACTTTCTAAAGTCAATTTTCAACTTTATAATGAAGTAACATGTTACTAAAGTGCCTGCAAGTGCATATACATGATAAATGGAAACTGCAAATACAATAAAGCTTGACTGCAAGTGGACATATACATGATAAATGTCAGACTATACATTCTAGCAGTAATAACTATACATTCTAGCAGTAATAACTATACATACTAGCAGTAATAACTATACATGTTTAAGTCAAACTATACATTGTAGAAGTAATAACTATACATTCTATTTCTTGTCCTTGGGTCCTAGATATACTCTTCCATCTTCCTGAGCAGTTCATATGCCATGTCATCATAATTAAGCTGAAGCTTGAGTATTTTCTTCCCACGCAACATCTGATGTAGAATGTCTTTGTGAAACTTTAAAGGGTAATCCTTTTCTACAAGCATGTAGATCACCAACTCATTCACAGTTAAAGCATGTACTCCACATCGTTGAAAAATTTTCCATTCTTTAACAGTATTGTGCGTTAGTCTTCTCCAACATTCATCTTCATGATTTGGTTCAAACATTACCTTTAAATAATTCCAGACTTCTCTATCATAATTAGCTTGTTCTGGTGTCTTATTACCAAATCTTTGTTTGAGTAATTTCCATAGAGCTATCATATCTTGTCTATCAAAATCATGAACCATGTGAAGAAAGCTTACATACCTTCTAGAAGAACCATCATGCCTCTTAATATCGTAATAAACTGTTTCCCCAAAAGATCCAGACTTATAATCAACAATGGGATGTTTGACAGTTAAAGGTTGTGCATCCATGGCTTTTCCTACAGAGTCAACTGCAAGTTCAGTGTGAGCTTGCATTTGTTCTTCAGCAACAGCTTGCTCAGTTTGTTCTTGTTTTCTCTTTTTACTGCTTTCTATTTCCAACTGTTCACCTGCTCTCTTTGAACTGTCATTCAAGAAGAGATCATTGTTTCTCTTGGCAATTGCATATAATTCTTCAATTCTTTTATCATCCAAGAATTTCAAATCCTTTAGTTTCCATCTGTCCACATTCTTCAAATACCTGCACATGAGTAGATGTTTATGATATGATGTACATATTGGGTATTGTTGATATTAATATAAATACCTTTGCAAAAAAAAAAAAAAAAAAAAAAAAAACTACCTGCACATGAGATCTCTTCTTTGTTTTTGAGTGGGTGGCTTGTTCTTCTTAGCTGCATATCTTTGTTCTGCATACAACTTCTTTTTTGCATCAAAAAATTCTTTCAGCATCCTGGCTTTTTCATCTACTGAGTACTTATCTTGCTCTTGTTTATGTAGTTTCTTAGCAAGCTCAGAATCAGCTGCAACCTGAGCCCTTTGCTCATCCCATGAAGCTATTAACTCTGCATCTTTTTCTTCTTGTATTCTCCTTTGTTCCAAAATTGTCTGATGTTCTGCATCATACTTTTGTGAGAATTTCATAGCAATTTCAGCATCAACTTTTAATTGCTCTTCTTTTGATAATGGTTTCTCCACAGGCTCTTCAGTAAGAATCCCTTTACCTTTGCCTTGTACCTGTGGAGTTGATTGTTTAGATTTTGGAGAGGATGATGGCTCTTGTATCACAACACCTTTGGTTACTGGTTTTGCTGTCTTCAGCTCAGCAAGTACACTAACAACATTTGCAAAAACCTCTGGTGTAGCAGTACTAGCTTTTGTAGTACCAACTGTAATTGGCTCAGTAGCACTATCAGCATTTGTAACCTTGCCCAGACGATGATCAATCACCACTTGATTCCCTTGGTTATCCTCCCCTAAAACTTTGCCTTCATTCCCTCCCTGTTTGGGAGCATCCTTAGAAGCTTCAGAAGATTTAACCTTTTGTTTGGGAATTCTTGATCCTTTGACTCCTTCTAAATACCTAACCCTTCTCTTCAAAGCCTTTATCTCCCCACCTTGAGCTTTGATGACTCCATCTTGGGAAGAAGCTATTGCTCGCAGATCACCAATTTGTGCAAACAGCTTGGCACAGGTATCCTTCAATTCATTCAAAAGTTGCATACTATCCTCACCACTTCGGCTTGTGTTACCTAGCCCGAGAGGTGGATCACTGGAAAAGTTAAGTTCAGTCTCACCCCTAGGATGAACATCCGAACCCCCCATTGTTTCCATGTGACTGGGACCTTCACCTGAATCAGTTCCAGAGGAACTTTCTTCATTAGAAGTTGTCTTGGTTCGGGTCTTAATGATGTTACCACTGTCCTGTGCTGCTGCTAAGCTAGACACAGTAGTGGCAGCCCTTGCCAACATGTCACTCTCCCCCCCAGTGACATCCTCATCTGCAACAGTTGGTATAGAACCACTAGCCTGAGGTAGCTCAGTGTTCTTGGTGTTAGTCCTACGTTTATAGGTCTTTTGTTGTTGTTCTGTGGGTGTGTGATGGGTACCAGCTGGGATTGCTGAACCTTCACCCATTTGGGTTTGGGCTAGTGCCAACATTGTTGGAAACAAAGGTGTCACTCTCCCTGAAAAATCTTTTCCAACCCTACTCATATTAGCAAAAACCTTTTTGGTAAGGCAGGGAGTGGGATAAACATTTTTGTGACTTTTCTTTTTTTTTAAATTGGTTGTCCAAAAAGAGTTGCAAAAACCTTGGATATAGAAAATATTTAGCCAAAGAACCATCCAAGTTCTTAACCATATTATCAAAAATTAATTTTGAGAAATTAAATCTTTGAGTATTTTCAGCCAAACAAATTATAGCAGAAGCTAAATTACTGCTAAATTCATTCCATGCAGTGGTCTTTGGACTTAGACACACTAAGACAGTATGAATTAAGAATTTCCACTGAGGAGAAAAATTACCTTTTTGGAACTTTAAAGCATCTGTATATCTCTCATAGCCCATCAGTGCAAGTTTTTCAAAGATTGTAGTATTTGGAAGATTCTCAACTCCGTTAGCATCATCTAGGAGAAGATCTCTTCGAATAGACGCCTCTGTAATGATAATCATCTGCCCATCTACAAGGGCATGGATTTGTGCTTCCCCATTAATAGTTTGGACCTTAGCAGACGACCAAAACTGGATAATGTTGGAAGTATATATAGTAGGTTTTACTGTTAATGCAAACTTAATATAGCTTGCATTAAGGAAATCAATGATCTCAGTAAAATCTACAGACTTATTGGATTTTTCTAAAAAGGCAACATTATTATGAGGTTCGGTAAAAGTTAGGTTCGACATTATGATTTGATTTGGGGGTTTTGCAATTTGACAATTAAAATTCGATTAGGGAGTGGAAGAGAGAGAGTAATGTGTGCGTGAATGTGATTGTGTGCAGCAATTGGGGTTTATACACTTTAAGTAAAAAGTGATACAAACTACCCTGCACTCCCAACCACTGCTAAAAGGATACCCAGCAGTACAACGTTTCGCTAGCAGTACAATTGTTTACCTAGCAGTACAATAATAATAACTGTATTCAAATATCATAAACTTGTACATAATAACTGCATTCATATATTAAACCAAGTCAAAATAAGTTTACATTTACATAGGCAAAATATACATAGGCAAAATATATAAAGAAAAGATACATTAAGACACATATTTACTAGCTTCAATACTTCTGTAAACATCAACTATTTTCTCTCTTTCTTCTTCTATTTTTTTGTTCCTCTCCTCAATTTTCTTCTGATGCTCCTCAATGACCTCTAAATCTTTCTTGTTCCTTTCTTCATACATCTTTATACGCTTGTTGTGAATTTCTAACAATGCGTTTTCAACACCATACTGGCCTTTACTACATTTCTCCCAAATATTTTGGGATATGCCAATTTTTTTTATATTTTTCAGGCATTGGTGGAGGAGAATCATCCCTTGGGCGTTTGTTTTTGTTGGAAGAAGGAGTTGAAGAGGAGTCAGCCATTGAAATTTGAAATTTATTTTCTAATGAAAATATCAAAGGAGTTGTATATGGTACGGTTGATTAATTATGAACGGTTTTCCATGTCGAGTTGTACAAATAGGCTAGAGAGGTATACGAACGGTTCCCAATACTTTAGGTGGGAAGAGGGACCATCGAGAGGCGCCAAAAGTAAACAGATGGATAATATTGATTGGATTTGGTTTGTGTTTGGTTTGGATTTGACTATTGTAGTTGATCTAGAAGTGTGTTTGGTGTTGGATTGACTAATTGACTTTTTAATTAGGGTAATTGATATTTTCTATATTAATGATGTTTAATGTAATTTGTGTGCTAACTTTAATGACTAATTGACTTTTTCATTAGGGTAATTGATATTTTCTAGTACATGTTTAATGTAAATACATGCTTTAATATCTATCGCAGTCTGAATGTGTTTGAGAAGTATGGGTATATTTAGGCCACTTCCAACAATAACTCAGCCTTAACAAATTAAAATTCAAATTCAAATTCAAACGTAAGATAAAGTACAACATATTAACGCTGCGTTAACGCAGGTTAGCCCCAACAATTAAAATTCAAAGTCACGTTAATAAAACGTGTGCATTTGTACCCTATAAATACCAATGCTTCTGAAGCACAAGTCACACAGAAACACATTCCAAACTTCTCAAATACTCAAGATCCTAGCATCTCAAATTCAAGATGTCTTCCAGAAAAGATTTCGGGCAACAATTTCCAAGCCCACCTCGCCAAAAGGATTTTGGCCAACAATTTCCAAGCCCACCTCGCCAAAAGGATTTTGGCCAACAGTTTCTAAGCCCACCTAGCGAAAATGAAAAATTCCATACTCCACCCGAGCATATCTTTCCGGTTTTCCAACCGGAAAATTTTTCGGTGAATAATCAACCTGAAAATGAATTAGTTCCCAACCAAGACCCAAATCCGTTTGGGTTAACTGAGGAACAACTTAGGCAAGAGGAAGCAGATATGCAAGTCCTCCTGGAAATGGAAGCACTTGAAAGAGAAGAGGAAGCTGATCGTTTGGAGCGGCAAGCCAGGGAGGATGAAGAACGTAGGCAAAGGTGGGAGTCTGGTTTTTTCACACCTTCCGAATCCTCTGAAGATGGTTACCCAGATTCAGATGATAGTTTTTATTAATCGTCCGTTGTTTATGTTAATCGTATGTTGATTATGTTAATCAATCATTGTTTATGTTAACGTAGTTTTTATTTGACATTTAATGTATTTCTATTTCATGTTTAATGTATTTCTATTTCATGTTTAATGTATTTGTATTTGATACTTTATTTTCAATTTATAAATTGAATTGAATTTTAATTGAATTGATAAATTTTAAATATATCCCGCCTTTTTGTTTAATTTGAATTTGAAATTTTAAATTTTAAATATCCCGCTCGTTATTAATATGTTGTACTGTTACTTTACGTTTGAATTTGAATAATACTCGTACGGTTACTTTTACTTTCAATCTGATTTTTAAAATAGCCTCCAACGGCTAGTTTAACGGCTTTCCACTATCAAAGCCACTTTCACAACACTTCGTTTTCTCACACAACTTCTTATAAAACTCTCTCGCAAGTATCACTAATTTTAACACAAACACTGTGGCTAACAAATTAACTAGCAGAGGTGCAAAAGGCTATCCTCACCCGATTACACAATGAACAAGAAAAAGAACTCAAATTGATTAACAATTTGCTAGGTGAGATAACTCGTATTATGCTACAGATGCATAATCGTGCTGATCCAGAGGTCGAAAGGTTGCGTGAGTTGCCTCAAGACCATCCAGCTATCAGGGTTGGTCTAGAAATTAAACTCTTTTAAGAAATGATGAAACAGGGTCGAAAGGTTGCGTGAGTTATTGTTGGGTGTGTTGCTCATGTACAAACATATAATCTCGGCTCATTCGTTAAACATCTCGTATACAACCATATCATCTCGGCTCATTCAATTCGTTAAACATCTCGTGTATAACCATATCATCTCGGCTCATTCGTTAAACATCTCGTATACAACCATATCATCTCGGCTCATTCGTTAAACATCTCGTGTACAACCATATCATCTCGGCTCATTCGTTAAATATCTCGTGTATAATCATATCATCTCGGCTCATTCGTTAAACATCTCGTATACAACCATATTATCTCGGCTCATTCGTTAAACATCTCGTATATATACAACCATATGATCTCGGCTCATTCGTTAAACATCTCGTATACAACCATATCATCTCGGCTCATTCGTTAAACATCTTGTGTATAACTAAAGCTCAGTTAATTAAGGGTGAGTGTGTTAAAGCTGACGTGGCATTGTGTTAAAGTTTAAAGCTGAGTTATTGTTGGGAGTGGTTAGAGTATTTTCTTTTGTTTTTTTCGGTGGATTTTAGTGTGACTTAATCTTAATACCGCCAATTTTGTCCATATAATATTCAACTACGTACGGATAACTAATACCCGCGGGGAAACCCGAAAAACCGATGGATAATATTAATCAGGTATCCGGTGGGATATGGGGCGGGTACGGGTATATTATAAACGGGTTCGGTTATGGGTATACTAAAACCCGCCCCGAACCCGAACCGTTGCCATCCTTATTTACCGGCTATAGCCGGATTTCACCGCCACCTCATCACCATTAGTTTTTTTTTTTTTTTTAAACAAATCTTGCCACGTCAGCTATAGTTAAACCAAACCACAAATTCAATATTCAACCAGCAATTAATCCCTTTACCCGGTCATTTGTAAACACACACAAAAATCAATAAACCCTAATCAACACACACATTCTTATGGCAAACACAAGCACGCAAATAATGAAACCAAATAACAAAAAGGTAATTAGTAATTTGTGTTTTGTAAATGTAATTGGTAAGGGTACAATAACTAGTAATTACGTTTGTACTGTTGATGTGATGGTTGCACAGTATGATACATTATTTGCGATTATTAAGATAGTACCCTATAAAATTTGGAGCCAAAAATTTTATTTTTTCAAGTTTATGCTTTAATTAACAGGTTCAAAGGGAAAATTTTCAAATAATTCAATTGTTAATTTCAAATTACAACTTGGAGGCAAATTTTTGGATCGAAATTTTTTGAATCACAAACGATTCATATTCTTGGTGTATAGCCTCTTTTCTCTCCTTAAAAAAAAGACTGCAAATAAAAAACAAAAATCAAATCTTCTCTCACCATTACTCTCCAAGCTAAGCCATAATCATTTTCTTTTACCCTTTGTTGCTCAAGAGTCATGGAAACTGAACCCATTGTTGATAACCATACTTTGCTTCCTCTTGATCATATTGTACATGATGATAACGCCTTAGAATATGAATCCGAAAAGTCTTCTGATGAAGAAGATATAGATGAGCCTGTAACCAACCAAACACCTGAGATAGTAGCTAAGAGGGGCTCAACCAGGCTAGTAAAGTTTCGCGCGAAGCATGACAAACCTGGTGCAACAAAGCTCAAGGTAACCATCGATGCATTAGGTAGGGTAACAGGGGAAAACAGAGCAGTGTTTGTGAGTTTTTTAGGAGATGTGGCTCGTGAGCAGATAGGTGTGAAGATTCTACACTGGAAGAAGGTGAATAAAGAAGCAAGAGATAAACTATGGGATGAAATCTTGGTACATATATACTATTTTGTAACCCAGTACTACATAAGTTTATGTATGCAGTTACATTATGTGCAACTAATTAACAACATTGTGTTAATCTTTTCAGAAATTTTTTGTTGTTGACGTCCAATACAGAAAATTGATAATGATTCGTCTTGGTAAAATGCTAAGGAATTACAGAAGGAAGCTCAAATTCAACTACATTTTGCCCAACCTAAATACACCTTCCAAACTGAATGAAGTCCCAGACTTGTATAATACAATAATGAAATCAGAAGACTGGGTCGAGTATGTTAAATACACGACCACCGAAGCATACAAGGTTTTAATTAGTCATCTTTAATTAAGTGTATATGTCATTTTATTATTTTCAGTTTGCAGCATTACCGCATCTAAACGCCTTATGATTTTGTGTTTTTAGGAGAAATCTGAGAAAGGTAAAATGGCGCGTTCCCAAAATATTTATCAGCATAAAATGGGACGAGGTGGATATGCTTATGTCAAAGAGAAAATGGTAAGATTACACAATGTTTGTTTTACCAATTAAGAGACGATCAGTATGAGAAATGAATCTGTTTACATTGCCCAATTTGCACATTTGCATTAATACCCTCATATTTTCGATTATCTTGGTTTAACTGTACATGTGTAAGCATCCTCATATTTTCGTTTATCTTGGTTTAACTTTACATGGGTATGCATTTGATGTTTATTAGATCCAAAATAAAGAGATTGAAGCGGATGAAGACCCCCCCCCCCCCCCCCCCCCGTGATGTAATGTGGGTGAAAGGAAGGGTAAACAAAGACGGCGAATACCCAAATGATGATATTAAATCAGAGGGAGATGAACTTGTAAGTTTGACTGCTAATTCTATTATTATGCTTATATAGCAGCAACATTTAACTGTGTACTAGCAGTAGTAGCTTGTATACCAGCAGTTACTCTAACAGCATCAAGAAGACTTTTAATCCCAACATTTCCTATATTTTTTGTGCAGAAAGAAGCTGATGACAAGATCAAGGAAGGAACATCGGGTTTTGATGATGGCACTGATGCCATGACATTTGTATTTGGCAAGGAAAATGGCGGTTATGCCAGAGGAGTGGGAGGTGCAGTAACATACAAAGAGTATTTTGGCCTTCCTCGAAGAAAACAAGAAGCGAATGAAAAAATTGCCTTACTTCAAACTCAACTGGATAATGAGAGACGCGAGCGTGAAGAAAAAGATAAATTGATCAAGAAATTGTCCGCCGAGATGACCGAAAAAGATGTGCAGGTCAATAAATTATCCGGTGAGGTGGAAAACACAAATATAATGCTTTCTCAAATTCTGCAACAGTTGAATGATAAAGGGATGAATATAACTCTGCCAACTGAACCATCGCCAATAGCCTCAGTTGTAAGCCATTTTTTATGTTGTTAACAATTTCATTTTCTAATGCTAACACCACTGATGCTAATGATACTAGGCATTGAACATAAACTGATGAGTGACTGTATTTCTTAATTTATATTGCAGGTGACTCCAATGGCCATTGACAATATTGCAGGTGACTCCAATGGCACTCAGACAAGTGGTGTTATAAGTCCTAAAGATGCGGGAATTGAGGAGAAATCCAATGGCCTTGAAACTTCTAAAAAGGTAACGGAAACAATGGTAAGTATAGTAATAAAAGATCGCCCTTTGATTTTTGAATTTTACATACATGATCGACTAATGTACCGTGTTTTATATATACGTATAGGAACCTGCTGCTAAAACTGTCAGGCCTAAGCATAACCTTAAGTCACGACGAAACGGGTCTCCAGATTCCCAATCGCTACAAAATGTGTCGTCTCCAACACAACCACTGCCAACAGTATGTATTTCAACGTGTTTCTTGTTACTCTTTTGTTTAAATAATGTAACGTGTTTTATATATACATATAGGAACTTGCTAAAACTGTCGGACCCAATAAGCCAAAGCAAAAGAAGCGATGAAACGGGTCTCCAGATTCCCAATCGCAACAAGATGTGTCTCTAACACAAGCACTGCCAACAGTATGTATTTCAACATGTTTCTTGTTATTCTTTTGTTTAAATAATTTCTGATATATACATGCAAATTTTTTTTTTTTTTTGTAGACACTTAAGTGCAAACTCTGGCACACAAAGAAATCAAATATCGTTGCTTTTGGTACCGTATACCAGTCTCATGGAAAGCAAATGCTGCATAACCTACCACTCCCAAATGATTGCTACAGAGTGTCAATTGATTCATCGTTAGTTGATGCAGCATGCATACCGGACGTAGCAAATAATGGGTTCAAAACAGTTAAGAAAGTCAAAGGTAGTTTCGTTGCATGGCCAAAGGATCAAGTTATTTTTGAAGAGGTGGTACGTACATGTGTTTTTTCAACCTACATATATAATTATTCATATGTAATTCAATGTTTGATAGAAGCGTCTTTTGTTTACTACAGGTTACACCAACAAACCATGTGACTAAATGTGTACCACAGGCACCAACGAAGAAACAATATATATCTGCTAACGACTTAAGGCAAACTGCTAAGGGGGTGAAGGTTCAAAAGTCTTTAGATATTTGATTAATTAAGTACGACATTACAATTGTATATTCTGTCCAGTTATATACATTCGAGTTTAATTCAATTAGAAATTTCTTGTGTTTTTTAATATTGTTTTATATATAATATATATACACATTCCAGCAGCACTAGCATAGTACTAGCAGCAGTAACTCTGCTTCAGCAGGACTACCTTGGACTACCTTAGTACTGCTAGCAGTAGCAACTTTGCTCCAACATTATTGGTCACTCTTTGTTTAATTCGATGTGTGACTAAATAGTACCAAAGGCCACACAAAATAAAAATTCATGTGACCATTGGAAGAACAATGGTCACGCAAAATACACATTTCTTCACTTTAAACAGCATATGGTCACACTTATTAACAACTTTGGCCACTTTATGCTTAATTGTATGTGACTAAATAACCAAAACAAGCATGCTTTGTGTGACTAAATATTATAAAAGGCCACACAAACATAAAATTCAAGTGGCTATTCGATGATCAATAGTCACACAAAATACAAATTTCTTCACTTTAAACAGCATATGGTCACACTTATCAACACTTTTGGCCACTTAATGCTTAATTGTATGTGACTAAATAACCAAAAAAAACATGCTTTGTGTGACTAAATATTACAAAAGGCCACACAAACATAAAATTCATGTGGCCATTGGATGATCAATAGTCACACAAAATACACATTTCTTCACTTAAAACAACATATGGTCACACTTATTAACACTTTTGGCCACTTTATGCTTAATTGTATGTGACTAAATACCCAAAAAAAACATGCTTTGTGTGACTAAATATTACAAAAGGCCACACAAACTAAGAATTCATGTGACCATTGGATGATCAATAGTCACACAAAATACACATTTCTTCACTTAAAACAGCATATGGTCACACTTATTAACACTTTTGGCCACTTTATGCTTAATTGTATGTGACTAAATACCCAAAACAAACATGCTTTGTGTGACTAAATATTACAAAAGGCCACACAAACTAAGAATTCATGTGACCATTGAATGATCAATAGTCACACAAAATACACATTTCTTCACTTAAAACAGCATATGGTCACGCTTATTAACACTTTTGGCCACTTTATGCTTAATTGTATGTGACTAAATACCCAAAGCAAACATGCTTTGTGTGACTAAATATTACAAAAGGCCACACAAACTAAGAATTCATGTGACCATTGGATGATCAATAGTACACATTTCTTCACTTTAAACAGCATATGGTCACACTTATTAACACTTTTGGCCACTGTTTTTTAAATTGTATGTGACTAACTCGAAAAAAACAACACACGATGTGTGACTAAATCATCACAAACGTCACATTTATTATATTTTCGTGTGGCCATAGGATGGGAAATAGTCACACATACTGATGAATCCAACAAAACTTGTGCCTAATTAGTCACACATATTCGGGTTTTGGTCACTCTTTTTCGATGAAAACGGCCACAAACTAAACAATGTGACCATATGATACCTACGGTGGCGCAACTTTTTGTCACACACACCCAAAAAAACGTGTGTGACTATATGCATATAGTCACGCATTTCCAGTGTGACGATAGGCAGAATCTGTACCAGTGCTCACTTGTTGTGACTTTGGCGGTTCTACCAATTGGCGCTCTTCAGAGGGCGCCTCCTTTCCCTTTTCGGAATCGCATTTGTAGGCATTGGTGTTTCCGTCATTAAGTGGGACGAGGTCAATTTTGTTAACTTCCATAGTTATCAACTTCCCTCTTCCATCATTTTCGCCCTCTTGGACGACGGAGATGGCATTAACACATTTAGTGTTGGGAACTTCAACGTCTTTCCGCACTAACACATTTTCAGGAGCTTTTGTTTTTGTGTATTCTTTCAAAAGGCTCATCATCTCAGCCATCTTCTCTTCCATCTCCTCCTTTTGTTTGTAGATAGCTTCCTTAAATTTTGCCAACCGTTCGGAGTGTTTTGACATGTATTCTCTCATTCGAGCTTCGAATGTTGGACTAAGTTCCTGAGGTGGTGAGTTGGGTTGAGCGTGCTTATGGAAGGGTTTAGTATTTTCCCTCCGGGGTGATTCGGACAATGGTATTTGCTTAATGCTTGAGACCGAGTTAACTGTTGCTTTTTGTGGACTTAAGGGTCTCTTTTGCTTTTTCATAAGATATGCAACCCTCTTCTCAAGTTCACTAACGCTTTCCTCGGTGATTTGATTGGCTTTATCGGGCGATGAATATGTCTTGACCTCCGAGCGTACGTCGTGGGAAACTTGCCACAATTCATCATCGTCGGATGCAAGCTCATCAACGATTTCCTATGATTCCTCGGCGCTTCTGTCACGCAATCTGCCTCCGGCGGCTCGATCGATGGCACGCTTGGTGTGGTAATCAACATGGTCATAGAAGATTTGGATTTGAAGCCAGAGATCTATGCCATGATGAGGGACTTTTTGGAGTAAGTCCTTGAATCGAATCCATGCCCCATACAGGGTTTCGCCTCGACGTTGTTCGAACATCAAGATATCCTTCCTTAATTGGTAGTTCTTCCTGGTGGGAAAAACTGAGCGAGGAAACGAGTGGTGAGATCATCCCAAGAGGTGATGGATCCTGCGGGTAGACGCTCTAGCCATTGACTAGCTTGGTCCCGCAGAGAGAATTGAAAGAGACGTAGTCGGGTCGTCTCTCGAGTGGCAACATCAAGGTCTATGGAATCAACGATTTTGAGAAAGTCCTTGAGATGTTGATTAGGATCTTCGGAATGAAGTCCATGGAATGCGCATCTGCTTTGCACCAACCGGATGGTGTCGGATCGCAAGGGAGTGACATTGGCTCCTTGAGTGAGCTCAATGGTGTTTCGATAGCCTTGGTGGCTAGGACGGGAGTAGTCTCCTAAGATACGGGCTCTAGGAGGTGGGTGTTGTTGTGGTGGTGGGTTGTTGGGATCAAGGATATTACCACCTTCCATGATGTCGGATGGTAATGGTTACGAACAAAGAAACGAAGAAAAAAGATAGACTAAAGAAAACCTAGAAAAATAAAAATCTCACTAGAAAGGAATCTAGTGAGTAGACCTAATAAAATAAAAATTCAACCTAAACAATAACTATTCCCCGGCAGCGGCGCCAAAAACTTGATGCGTGGTTTTGCGACCTTACAACAGGTTTTACCTCTCGAGGGATCTCAAGAGGCTTGCAATCCCCACCAGGCAGTGTACCTGACCGATGTAGTATAGTGAAGTGGCAAGTACCGGGGGATTGATCGTTCTCTAGGGGAATAGTGTCGTTAGGATTGAAAAACTACTCTAATAGGTCTAAGGGTGAGGGAAGATTCTTTTTGTATTTTTTATGAAAGCAAGTAAAATCTCGGGTTTGAAGGAGTGGGCGGAATTAGTTGCTAGTCAACTAACCCAAATAACTACAAATGCAAATAAAATAAAATAACTGAAAATGAAAAGGTTGTGGAACTTATATGGAGAGAAATGTGTTTACTTAGATTTCCTTACTCCCTAACTATCTTTTACCGGTTGATTAGTGTGTATTAATTGCGTGGATGACGGGTGTATTCCTTAATACCAATCGTGGGGTGGCGTACGTACTTCCCCAACTCTACAAGCTCCTACTTCACTCCTATGTCGAGCCGGCTAAGAAGCTCCTAACATGGGATCACTAGAATTCGCTCATGCATTAAATACAACCATAAAAACCTTAGTACGCATTGGTTCATGTTTCTTAAGACGTTCAAGCAAGTTACCGTATGGGAGGTTAGCCAGTTTTCTTAAGCCGAACATCGATAAACAATCATCCAATACAATTAATAACACACCAACAACCAATAATCAATAGTTAGGTTTCATTAGATCTAAGCAAACACAAGATAAATCTAGCCTAGCATGTTAATTAAAAGACAAGAACAAGATATAATCAAACAACACATAGACATATTGAATGATTAATTGATTACTTATCTTCAATTAAACATGGGAGATCCAAGATTATAAAACCCTTAAAAATGGCAGAAAATTCGTCTTAGGGTTTCTCCTCACAAAGTTGCACACTAATGACTAAAAATTGCAAAACTATATATAGAGTTTAGGGGCTGACGGCGTCACGTTGTAGGAGGTGACGCCATTACCTCGCCGCGGCTAGGGTTCCCGGATAGTCTTCCTGACACCGTCCCTCTTTAATCCTCCAAAATCCACTCTGGCGCGTCAAGGGTTGACGCCGTCAAAATTGTGCTTGACGCCGTCTCTCTTTAACTTAAACCGTAACGGCCTTGATCACCTTAAAGGGTGACGCCGTCAGATTTCCATTGCAAAACTCTCTGGCGCGTCACGTGTATTTTGTCATATCCACCTCTTTTGCCAAGCCGTGACGCCGTCCGGAGCAATCCTTGACGCCGTCACGTGTACTTTTCCAGCAGCTTTGGAGACTTTGTCGAATTCTTCACTTTTATGCTCCAAAAACGTCCAAAATGCTTCCTTTTCCAGATTTCTTCTCCAAAGTACCTAAAATGACAAAAGGAACGATTTAGGGCAATATTTGATCAAATAAATACGATTTAGGGCTTAAATGACCCCCTAAAAGCGGTACACTTTTCGCTTCATCAGTGAGTAACCACGAGTATAGGAAATTGTCCATTTCGTTCTAACAATAGGATTCGTTCTGCTAAACTGTTTCCTTTGGAAGTATACGATTTCGATGTCATTCTGGTATGGACCGGTGGACTGAGCATTTAGATGCTAACTACTTTCATACTATGTCTCACCTTTGGCGTTTTGAACAATCCTGAATTCCTTACCATGATTTCCGACTGATTAATCGTTGTTATCATTACTACCCTGAAAACTCGTACATTATTCTTTGCGGTTGTGAAGGTTTTTATAGCACATATTTAATACATCGTTGGATGGATCTTCCCTTGAGAGTCATTTTGCAATCTGAATTTTCTCGATGTAATTCCTGAACGAACCACCAAGATTTCCACCCGAATGTGAAGTTGATATGACATGGTACTAAGAGATTGTTTAGTCACGACTCAAGGTAGAATATGATACCAATAAAGGAATGATTATATGAGGCAACTATTATGACGCCCGATCAACATGATAATACAAACATCATATAACTTGAACTTATTGGGAGCATAAGATATCTTGAGAAGTGTCGAAACAGTATGGTCTGATGAGACAGAACTCTATCCGTATGGAACGACGTTTTACCTGAATATGAAACTCCATATTGAATGACACCATTTAGATGGGAAGAACTGAAGGAACAACTTGTAAGTGGTTCTAATTGTCTGAGTACACCTCCGTGGACTACCTCGGTTTTATTCGTAAAGAGGAAGGATAGTAGTAGGAGATTATGTGTTGACTTTTGGAAGTTGAACCGTATTAATGTTAGAAACTGTTATCCACTACCTCGAATCGACGATGTATCTGATCAATTTTAGGAAGCGAAGTTTTCCTTTAGATAGATTTATGGCTTGAAGATATTCCTAGAACTGCCTTTCGTATTCGTTACGGCCACTATGAGTGTTAGTTATGCCAACAGTATTGGCTAATGCTCTGACTGTTTATGGACTTGATGAATCGTGTCTTTCGTGAGTACTGGGACAAATTTGTCATAGTATGACATCTTGGTGTATTCAGAGACGAAGGAGAAACTTGAGGATCATTCTCGTATTGTGTTAAAAATGTAGCTATAGAAGAAGCTTTAAACAAAATTCTCGAAGGATGATATTGTGGTTGGGACAAGAGACGTTCTTAGCAGATGGTATCATTTTGGATCCTGTGAAGATTGGAATTATCACCAAATGGTCAAGACTAACGACAGTTATTGGGGTTAGAACCTTTGAGTCTTGTGGAAGGATTATGGAAGATGTTCACAACTGGCTTTATCGTTGATGAAGCATATAAGAAGAGAGGAGAAGTTTAGTTGGGATGAGGAACGAGAACTGAGTTTGAAGATCTGAAACAGGAATTAGCTTCTAGGTGGGTACCAATTTTGGGAATGATTTCAAGAAGAGACTTGGTTATATACTTGTGCAGCACGGGAAGGATATCGCTTATGCATCAAGACAACTAGAAATGTTGGAGGCGGAATATCAAACATATAACTTGGAGTTGGCAGCATTGATCGTGTTAGAGATTCGCGTTTTACTTCACAGTTCCAGGGAGACCTATAGAAGGCTTGAGGAATCAGACTCAAATTAAGATTTCTTTTCACTCTCAGATAAATGGACAGAAGGAATAAACTATTCGGACTTTAGAGGATATGTTAGGATCCTGTACTTTGGTAGGGATGGAAGTATAGAACACCTTTTGTTGGAAGGGGGTTAGATAGCTTTTTATTGAAGATTCAGAGTTGATTATAGTGACTGAAAGAATAGTTACTGTGGTAGAGGAACTTTGTAATTTTAGACTGGGGGTTGTGTGTTCTTAGGGTATCTCCGTACTGAAGGGTTAGACGTTCTGACATAATATAGAGATTTATTCAGTGATTCGTTAGTCCTTAAGTTCGTTCTTAAAATTACGGATATTCTACCCTTATCCTTATGCATTTTATACATTCGATAATTCGATAATTACTTCGTTGATCGTTTGTACGTTTCCTTGATTCGTCGGAATTTTAGAATAGGATTGTGAAAATTCCTACCGTTTAGCATTGCCTTCGTATTTATCTCATGTTCATATCATGCTTCAGTTCATGTATCTCATTTGTGATGTCTCAGTTATCATCCGTCGCCTGTGGTTTTGAATCCGTTGGATTAGATTTGTTATGTTGAGAGAGCGTGAGGCTATTTTGGACTGTCAGGATCGAGTCATGAGAAACAACCATTCCGTTTGTTAAAATCGTTTTCATTTTCTTTTGTAATTTGGTACGTGTCCGTTTAATCATTTCATTACAATTTCGCGGACGAAATTTTCTTTTTAGAAAGGAAGAGTTGCAAAACCCTAAATTCTGAATGCACAATTTTACGTCTAATTTGAATTTTAATCTAAGTTATACAATAATTAATAAATTAGCTAAAACTATATGTCATGTGATATTAATACATTATAAATTATAACCTAAGTAAATGTATCCAAATAATAAAGTTTGTTACAAATTAAAAATCTATCCTAATCCTATACATTTCATATGTATTACACTATGAAGGCCCAACCTTTTTCCCTTGATTTGTTCAAATCGTATAATAAGAATACGAAATTTGCATGCATATCTTTTCTCAAAACAAGACACCACATTCCATTCATACTTACATGTTTTCTTTAGGCCCTCATATCATACGACCCAATATTTCAAAAGGATAAGAATGCATTAGTTGCCCTATCTCAGCCTAATATATCTCGATATACTTCTTTGATATAATTGATATGGTATTAATTTCTTTCCAAAACAAAATACACATTTTCCATCTTATACTATTCGGCCTCTCTTCCTCTTTTTCTTTTTATACAACACAAGGCAAAACAAAAAACAAGTTCCTGGTTCTATTTTTCTCTCAAGATTCAGAAGGTCGAGGCCAGTTGTTGTGGGTAATCGATTCATGGTGCTAAAGGGTTTTCAGTTTGGTGATATACGACTTGGTGTGGTGCTCTTGTTCTTTCTGTTTGTCTCGTTAACAGCCAAGGTACTCGCATACGTCTTCCTTTTGTCTCATACTTGATTATACGACCTAAAAAACACCTTAACATAATCATTATCATGCTCTTTTGATTCATTGTTGTTTCGTTTACATGTTAACTTATGCGTACATGAATATATCGCCACATGAAATCATAGAATAAATATTGTTAAGTGTGTTGCATTGATCCATGGTTCTCCGTTTTGATCGAACTACATATATTAAGCACTAAATATGATGTGTAGACCCTAATTAGGTGTAATACCCAAAAATCTAAAATATGTAAAAAGACCAAAATGCCCCTACAATCTTAAATTTGAATTAATAAGCTTATAAAGTGCCAAATGAATCCCAAACTTCTGGTAATGATCAAGATATGAAGTAAATGAATTTTGGCTACTACATTTAACATTTTACAATGTACCAAAAATTACCATGAGCACATAAAACACCATTTTGGGCCGAAAATATTTAATTAGTATTATGTTACATTAGTTTTGTTTTAAAAATCAAATAATTACAAGTTAATTAAGGAAATTAATCACAAAATAAATGATTTTGATGGAGGATTGATTTTGGGCCAAATATTCTGAGTTTATCCCCCCCTCCCCCCAAGGTCGGCCAAACCCATTATAATATTTTCCTTCCTATTTTTTTTTAAAACCGAAACCCTAAATCCCTAATTGTCGACAAAACAAAAATCCCCCATCCTCCCATCCGATTTTCTGGGCACCATCTAGCATTTTTCTGGAGTTCTTCAGCGTGTAAAGAAGCTAAAAAAAATAGGAATTGGATTGTTGAAGCCTTGATTCGATCGTGGTAATTGTTTTGTTCGGTTTTGTTCATCCGTGAGGTATTAATTCCATTCGACTAATTCCTATGTTCTATAATCAAACTAGTATTTTTCTAATGATCCTTAGGTCGTATATAACTCAGGAAAAATGATAAACATAAATCATGCAAGCTTAATCAAGTGTACGAAAATTAAAGAGATAAAACACACTTAATTCCCAAATAATGTTATACGATTTTTCTGGGTTGTGACCATAATTTTAACATGTTCTATGATGATAATATAAGCTTATAAAAATAGCCATGTAATTTGTAGAAGCTTATTCGAATTGATTTGGAATTTTGAATGTATCAGATTTAAAAGAAAAATCAAGAAAAATTAGATAAAAACCCTAGAACGAATTAGGGTTATGTTTTATGGTTCAAATCTGATTATTAAATGCTTACAATGACTGTATAATTATGGTGTAATGATTAGATGAATTAGGGTTTAGTTTTGGAATTAAAAAGGTATGTACGATTGGTTTTAAAATCACAAGGGTGTGTTTTGTCATTTTTAAAACTTAAGGGTTATTTTTATAAGGTTAATTAGATCAATACCAAAGTGTAAAAATTATAACATGAGGGTATTATATGTAAAATTATCAAGATATGGATTTAAAATGCAATTTGGGGTTCGAATTGAATTAATTTAAATGGAGGGGTTAAAAGTGTAAATTATTAAACTTAAAGGACTATAATGTGATTTTGAATAAAATATGTGTTTTAATCAGTAACTTACAATGTTTTCATTTAAAACCCTTAACTTTGGAATATTTACATTTTAAACCCTAATTTAAGGAAACTTGTCACTCTTAACCCTAAACTATCAAAACTTGTCAAGATCTACCCTATGTTCATAATATGACTAAAGAATGACTTAACTTAAGTTACCATACTTAATCCTTCTAATTATGGAAACCTGCCAAATAAGGAAACTTTCTAAATATGGAAACTTACTAAATTTGGAAACCTGCTAAATCTGGAAAGTTACTTAAAACGGAAGGGCAAGTTAAAATAAGTAATTAAGAACCTATTGTAATTCTCTTCTACTCCTTTAGGTGTGAAGAAGGAGAGGTCCTGATCCATTTCTGTGCTTTCTATTCTTGTCTTTGTTTTGCATTCGCGATAAGGTACAGATACTCTGCCCTTTTTCAGTAAGGGTGTCTTATTCCCTTGATATGATTTTGATTTCTGATTCGTTTAAGATTCCCTAAGCCATTGCTATGATCCCTTTTGTTGTAAACCTCTATCTGTTAAACTCTGATTTGGACCTTTGACATTACTTCTGAAATATTTGATTATGAACCATCTGTTATGGACCTTTGGATATGACATTCTGATTTGATTTGATATCTGACTCTTAGTTTGATACCCGAGCCAAAATTTGTGACCCTAGCCATGAAGGTAACATGGCCATGTCATTGATGCACCGATGGCATGACTCTAGTGTGGTTGAGTGATGTTCCACACCGTCCCTTATCTGTTATCTGCTATGGCCATTATTATTATTTGTCTGCAGGGGCGTATGGATGCATCCTAGATCTGTTCTGTTTAGTGGATTATCTGTTATATGATTTGTTATTGTCTGGTGACTGGTACTGTGTGCAATACATGCCTTTCACATATATCTGGGAGCTAGCTACTCCATTTGAAGAATGAGGACACCCCTCATATTATCTGATTATCTGAGAGGTCTCCCCTCTTTATGATTATGAAGATGTGGTTACTATATCTGATTTGTCTGGGCTCGTGGTGGATTACTATCCTATTCTGTTCATTATACCTTCACATCATTTATACCTTATGATATTTCCCCATTGCACTATATCTTATTTCTGTTTCGTTATCATTACTTTGTTTATGTATCTGTTCACTAAGCTTTTTAAGCTCAGCCGCATTTCTTTTCCTGCGGCAGGTTCTTAGTTGGAAGCTGGGTATGAGTGAAGAGACCTTGGACTTAGAAGACTTTGATAGTATTCTGAAGTAGAGACTATTAGAAGGATTTGAATTTGCAGACTTAGTATTTAGTTAGTTTCATTTGTAACCTTGGAACTCCAGTATTTCATTTGTAACCTTTGAAATTTCTTGTATTACTATAGATGTATGCTTTGTTTGATCTGATATGAAACCATTATCGTGATATCTTAACCCTTGCCGGGTTGGGGTGTTACATTAGGCCACTTAATAAATGTTTAATGAGCCTTGTAAAATCTGGAAACACTATGAACATGTTAACAAGAGAACTAAGGCTTAGTTTGCGTGGGCTGTTGTGTTGTTATTTTATGTGTGAGTGTACGTGTTTGATTTGTGTGTCGACATGGGGCTGTTGTACATGTATAATATCGACTAAATAAACCTATGAAACCTGTGTTTGCAATCTGATCTAAAAAGGGGTGGCTGTGATCTCATTGCATGCATGTGAATCAGTAATAAAGGAAGCTGGTGGTAGTATAAAGTGTGTCAGATGTGTCACATAGTGTCTAAAATATTTAACTGCATACGAGATTTATAAATTGAAACGGGTCTGTAATATATATGTGTGTCGATGTATAAAGCTTAGGAGATTTAAAAGGGTTACGCTATGGTGTCAATGCGTGTTTTAAACATATATATGTGGCTACAAATCAGATTTTAAATGAATAAGGGATATGGTGTCCAGGTTGTCTCGTATAACAGTTTAGTCTCATTAGGTTGTAGTTTTTTAAAAAGAGTTAATATATGTGTGTCTTGATATCTGAAACTTGCATGCATGTGTATGTTGTAAACCAGTTAGTAAGAGAATAAGAGTGATGTTGATATAAATAATGCCTAAAAACATTATCAATACTTATTCATATCTCTATGTTTTGATGATCACAAAATGTAAACTCATCAAACATAAACTTAGTAAGTAAACAAGTATTTAGTTGGAAATATTCATTTCTACAACTTAATCACTTAAGGTATGAATGAACAAATGCTTAATACATTATATGATCAAAGGAACATTTTCTTAATCACTAGATTTTTTATAAAATGACCCAAAACATTTTATATCTTTTAGAAAATCATTTTTGGTATTAAATAAAAATGTTTAATCTTTTATAAAATTATGAATTCAAATTTTCAACCAAAAATGGTAAAAATATTCCAGAAAAACCTTCCCCACAAAAAGAAAAATCTGAGCAATGGTCAGATGGGCGGCCCCCTTAATTTTATTAGGCGGTACCCTTAATTTTAAGGGGGCCGGCCACCTATTTAAGGGGACCGCCCCGCTTCTCCAGCTGTCCAGATTTGCCTATAAATACTGGACTTTCCCTGGACTTTTTCCTCACCTTTTGCACCCCAAACCTTCTGTTCTAAATCTCCTCTAATCCTTGTAAATCCTTTCTAAAATCCTTTGATCATATTCTCTTAAGCATTGGTTTCCAAGTGATCCAAGCTTCTACCACCCAAGTGCAAAAGAAGAATACTCCTTCAACCACTAGAGAAGAAGTATTACAACTTAGTATCATCTTGCTATCTAAGTTGTTTGTGTAATCATTCATTCATTTGTGTATAAGTTGTGTATATTTGTTAGATAGGTGTGAACATAATTGATTAGGCTAGATTAGTGTGTGTGTAGTCAAGTTGTGAAGAAGTGAAGGTATATAAGCAGTGAAGGTGTGAAGAAGAAGAAGAAGAAAATACAAGTAGTGCTAGATAGTGAAGCAGGTGTGAAGCTATTGTGAAGAAGGTGTGAAGTCGTGAAGAAGTTTTGAAGAAGGTGTGTAGTTGTAGTAAAGAAGTTGTGAAGAAGTCGTGAAGAAGAAGTTGTGAAGTAGTTGTGATTTAAGTTGTGAGATTCGTTCTAGCTACGATTAGAACTCGACATCTAGCTTTGTGTCGTTAAACCGGTGTAAGCGAAAGTTGTGTAAGGTTTTCTCCGCCATAAGGGAGCTTTTTGACATAGTGAAGAAAACTCTCGAGTTTGGTGCTTGGGGAGTGGAGTAGGGCAATGAAGGTGTCCTTATAGCTGAACCACTATAAATCTCTTGTCTCTCAGTTAGATCTTTCCATCTCTATCTTTCATTTCATTTCATTACTTTACTTGCATTGTTCATTTAGATTTACTTATATTTGTTCATATTGTTCAAGAGTTGAGTTCACATAAATTCGAATCTAAGTTTTAAAAGTAAACAAAGTTTTCATAATAAAATTAAAAAGACATAAAACAATTCAAACCCCCCCCCCCCCTTCTAGTTTTCCACAATTGGTATCAAGAGCCACGTCAAACAAGATTTTTAAAATATATTGTATTTTAAAACTTGAATCGATCTATGGAATCGGAAAAATATTTAGAAGGGCAATTTATGCAAAGACCACCGCTATTTGAAAGTGATGGTTTTCTTTATTGGAAAAATAGATTCGAAACTTATGTGAAATCAAAAGATCTTGATCTTTGGCATGTTATTACCTATGGTGATTTTCCCCCTATTCAAAATAATCCTTTAACTAAAAGTGATGAAATTGTACCTTTTGAAAAACAAAATGATGATTTGAAAAAGAAACTAGCTAAAAATAATGAGGCAAAAATGGTTATTTATAATGTGTTACCACGTAAAGAATACGAAAGGATCTTTATGTGTGAAACCGCAAAAGAAATTTGGAACTCCTTACTAATAACTCACCAAGGTAATAGTCAAGTCAAATATAATAAAATAGATCTTCTTGTTCAACAATATGAACAATTTACGATTCCGGAAGAGGAATCAATAGATAATGCTTTTACTAGGTTTAACACTGTCATCACAAGTTTAAAAGCACTTGATGAGAATTTTTCAAGTAAGAATTTTGTTAGGAAATTTCTTAGGGCTCTTCATCCAAAATGGCGGGCTAAGGTTACGGCGATTGAAGAATCGAAGAACTTGTCAACTCTTCAACTTGACGAGTTGATCGGCAACTTGAAAGTCTACGAAGCAATAATAAAGAAAGACTCCGAGATGGTCAAAGGAAAAAGAGAGGAAAGCAAGTCAATTGCATTGAAAGCTAGGAAGGAATCTAGTGAAGAGGATAGCTCAACCTCCGAGAGTTATAACAAAGAATATGTTATGGCCGTAAGAGAGTTCAAGAAATTTCTAAAGAGATGAGGAAGATTCACAAGACAACCACGAGATGAAAGAAGATCGCTTCAAAGAAATAGGAATGATAACTACGGGAAAAGAAAGTGCTTTAGATGTGGAAGCCCAAACCATCTCATTGGCGAATGTCCAAAGCCACCGGGTTATGATTACCAAAACGCCTTTGTTAGTGGATCATGAAGTGATAGCGACAAAGACGAAGCGGACAAAGCAAACGACGAAAAATGTCTTATGGCAAAGACATCAAATGAGGTACTTTCCGAAACCAAATACTTTAGTGACAAAAATCAATCATTAGACGAAAAAGACCTAGATAATGAATATAATAGGTTATGCAAATTAGGTCAAAAAGTCATGGCTAAAAATAAATCACTAAAACATATTAATAATCGATTAGAAAATGAAGTACTCGAATTAAAAATTAAACTACAACATTTAGAAAAAGGAAAAGAAGTTTTTATAGAATGTAAAACATATCTAGTGGTCAAAAATGAAAACGAAAAACTTAAAGATGAAATTTCCAAACTTGACAAGTTTAAAAATAGTAGTAACTCACTTAAGAAAATAATAAGTGGTCAAGGAACTTCGGGAGATAAAACCGGTCTAGGATTCAACTCAAATAATGTTTCAACTAGTGAAAATAAAAATGTAAAGTTTGAATGTCAATCTAGTAAACAAACACCATTAGAGTCAAAACCTAAGTATATACTTATAAAAGATAGAAAAATACCTATTGCGAGTGATGAGGAAGTAAAAAGTTTTTATAAACTATCATTAAAAGCCAAAACCGGATTTTCTAAACCGAAATTAAGATCTAAAACTCCACCTCCAAATAGACCAAATAATCCTCATCCTCGGTCTAAAACCCCTCAATCTAGAAGAAATCAAGGTAGACAAAACTTTCCTAATAATAATAATCACCCAATGTGGAATTATTCACTTCAACCAAGTTTTAACCCTTGGGGAATACTTTCACCATACATGCAAATGCAAACCATGTTTGGTTCAAACAATTTTGGACAAATGAGACAATGGGGACCAAGTGGCTAAATCGTCACTCATTGAATAATTCGGAAACTCATCTATGATTGGCTTCTATAAGTCAATATATCACCTTGAAGTATTTGAAGAAAAGCTGGACATAAGGTACGTTCTCTCTTTAAATTTCATGAGTAGTTACTTCATACATATAGTCTTATTAATCATTGCCTTAGGATATGCTTAGTTTGATAGGTTGCATTGCATTCACACCTTTAGTTATATCCGTTTTATGATTTAATAAACTAGAAACCCTTTAGTTAGCCCCTTAAGTATTAAATGAAGTATTCACTGTCGAACTCATTTAGCCTTCTCAAATTTAAAATGGAAATCTTCTATGTCCGCTATTAGAAAACTCATGGTGATGAAGTGAAGTGAGTTAAGTGGATTAATCATTAACATAGAAGTAAGATTAGATTTCTCGCGTTAGAAAACTATGGATGAAACAAGCTCTCGTAGAATATGGCATCAAGTTAGATAAGTGTGCGACAACAAATGAGCTATAGATGTTAGGTTATATCCCATTCAACACTCTCGCGTCAAACATATAGAATTTCGTCATCACTTCCTTATGACCATAGGATATGTAGAAAAGGTTAGCATGTGACAATAGCCTTAACCAATTCCTTTGAGCATGAGATCTTTAACATCCATTTTTAAAATCTAGGATTAATGGTATTTGTTGTCAAAAATCTAGTATCTTTAAAAATATACAAAAACTTCACATTTTGGAAAAATAATTTTTTAAATGACTATTACATTTTTCTATTAACATGTTTTACTATCTCATTTTTCTTCTTTATCTATGTCCATAATTCTATTTTGATCAAAGTCAAAGAACGGGAATTTCTTTTTACCCATTTTCATAAACACATTTTTGAAATAAAACCCAATCTATTTTATTGAAATAACTTTCACATCTAAATAAAAACCCAGTTTCAAACATTGTTGAATAATGCTAAAAATATTTCTTTAAATCATGCATGGTGATCTCATATTTGTCATCTATATTTATGTACATGACATTTATAAGTGAACTAAGTCAAATCAAGCAGACTATGGTTTTTCTATTAAGATTTTGTTTGTAACAAGTCTAGAAGTCCATGCTATCTTAAGTTCCCATTTATTGCACATAGGCACACATTAGAATCCATCTAATAGTTCATTAATCTTCCCACTTAGTTATAATTTAGAAAATACTTGGTGTAGTTTATTGTTTCCTAGTCCATATATATTACTTGCTTGATGAGTATGTTTACATGCTAGATGAAATTACTTGTTTCCTTAATCTCTTTAATTAACATATTTTGCATAGATATCTATTACATGCTTAATTGCCTCAAAGAGTTGGACTTGCTTGAAACTAAACCCAAAAAAACACAACCCTTTCTATAATTTTCTGCCAAAAACCCATTTCCAGTAATCTGGAAACCACCAGATGGGCGGCCCCCTTAAATCATAAGGTGGCCCCCTTAATGTTTAAGGGGACCGGCCATCTGATGGTCGAAGGTGCTGTCTCTTTTTCTAATTTTTAGCCCATTTCATCCTACACTTCCCAAAATTCACTTCCAATCCATCCAACAAATTATCCATTCCTTTATCCCATCAATCCTACACTATAAACACTCCCATTCCTCATAACATTCTATCATCTCATCACGCCATCTCCCATCAAACCAAAGCCAAAGAAAAAAAAACCTCAAGGTTAGCAAGGATGACCGAAAAACCCGAAGAAAACCAAACCCCCGAAACAAGTCCATCTCAACAAATGATGTGGCTAAACAACCGACACCTCCACCCACATTTGTTCCCAACTATACACCCAATCCTCAAGCTCATTCCAATGAACCCTTTCACAAACCTCATCATAATAACCAATCACCCATCTTTACTCCCAAAAATACCCATTCATCTCTTCCATATGATTCATATGAAGAGCATGATCAATCCCTAAACAATTATTCCAATCTCATTCACACACCTCACATCTTATTCAATCTACCAATGTACCATCCAAAACACTCACCACTCTTAGAATATCCCCTTCTTCCATATCTCCATCCTCATCCACTCATAATTACCCAAGCTCACAAATGTCTCCACCACCAAGAGTATCACCACCACCTCCTACCAACTCACATGTTACTCCTACGTTACATGTTCAAACATCCATCCTAGATAACAACCATACTCAACCATCATCACCTTTCTAAACCACCCTCCAAAATTTACCTTCCTAAACCACACCATTCTTACACTATAAATAGCCCTTTTGCATCATTAGTTTTCATTCATCCATCATAACAACCACACTCCACCATCATCACCTTCTTCCAAACACTTGAAGTTCATTGAAGAACTTAAAGAAGCCCATGAGCTTTGTGCTCTTCTTACCTTACACCTTGCTCAATTGGATCAACTCCCTTCTAGTCCTCCTTCATCACAAAATAACCCTAACCTCCACCTTCGTTCCAAACTACACATCTCAACCTTAAACCAACCTCATTGAAACCCTTCAAAACCCTCATCATATTGGTCAAACATCCAACTTTACTTCCAACTACACACCTCAATTTCTTCCACTTCCACCAAATGACCAAATCCACATTCCCAACCAAATCCATGACCGTAGTGATCTCCTTACTATGCACGTTACAACAAGGGCCAACCTCCATCCTCAACCTACTCAAATTGCTCACCTCACCTTCCCAATTTGAATCAAGTTGATAATTATGTCAACTATTGTCCTTGTTGTGTCCTTCTCCAAAAACAAATCATTGCCTTAAATAAACATTTCACTTGTATTGAGTATCTTCTTACTAGATCTCATCCAACATCTCCACTTGAGTGAAGATATTTCTTGGATCAAATATCTACTCACTCGTCCTCATCCTATTCCTTCTCTAAACCGATATAACATCGTTAGATCCACTCCATCCGCTCCATTTCCCTCACCATCAAATAACTAAATACTATTCACATGCTTTCCGCTCCAAACTCTCCACCTCCAAAAATATACCTCTATTAATCTAACATCCTTACCCTCACTCAACCAATTCCATTCCAAATACTCTACCATCAACCATCTAAACATACCTGTATGCTTATTTTCCAAGCTTTCGTGTCGCAAGCAAGTCCGAAAGCTCTCTTTGGCAATTTAGGACCTTTTTCTTGTTATATGTTTCAATCATACTAATTAATGTCGTGCTATATGTTCTTAATATTTGTTTGCCATGATTGTTGACTGCCATGATTGTTGTTTTTATATTCCATATTTTTCTATGTATGCTTGTGCTTCTAATATTTTTCTTGCAAGTATTCCATATCTCGATTCCTTGGTGCCCTCAAACGAGGGGGAGCACACATCAAGGGGGAGTTTTCGCCCCGACAAATTTCGTATCTGAAATTTGTCGGCATAACCTTTTTGATTTTACAAAAAGGGGGAGAAGTGAATATAAACTCACTAAATACTTGTCCAAAAATAATGTTTTGGATTTAATGAGTTTAAGTTTTGTAATCATCAAAAAAGGGGAGATTGTTGATATAAATAATGCCTAAAAACATTATCAATACTTATTCATATCTCTATGTTTTGATGATCACAAAATGTAAACTCATCAAACATAAACTTATTAAGTAAACAAGTATTTAGTTGGAAATATTAATTTCTACAACTTAATCACTTAAGGTATGAATGAACAAATGCTTAATGTATTATATGATCAAAGGAACATTTTCTTAATCACTAGATTTTTTATAAAATGACCCAAAACATTTTATATCTTTTAGAAAATCATTTTTGGTATTAAATAAAAATGTTTAATCTTTTATAAAATTATGAATTCAAATTTTCAACCAAAAATGGTAAAAATGTTCCAGAAAAACCTTCCCCACAAAAAGACAAATCTGGGCAACGGTCAGATGGGCGGCCCCCTTAAATTTACTAGGCGGTCCCCTTAATTTTAAGGGGGCCGACCACCTATTTAAGGGGACCGCCCCGCTCCTCCAGCTGTCCAGATTTGCCTATAAATACTGGACTTTCCCTGGACTTTTTCCTCACCTTTTGCACCCAAAATCTTCTGTTCTAAATCTCCTCTAATCCTTGTAAATCCTTTCTAAAATCCTTTGATCATATTCTCTTAAGCATTGGTTTCCAAGTGATCCAAGCTTCTACCACCCAAGTGCAAAAGAAGAATACTCCTTCAACCACTAGAGAAGAAGTATTACAACTTAGTATCATCTTGCTATCTAAGTTGTTTGTGTAATCATTCATTCATTTGTGTATAAGTTGTGTATATTTGTTAGATAGGTGTGAACATAATTGATTAGGCTAGATTAATGTGTAAGTAGTCAAGTTGTGAAGAAGTGAAGGTGTGTAAGCAGTGAAGGTGTGAAGAAGAAGAAGAACATACAAGTAGTGCTAGATAGTGAAGTAGGTGTGAAGCTATTGTGAAGAAGGTGTGAAGTCGTGAAGAAGTTGTGAAGAAGGTGTGTAGTTGTAGTAATGAAGTTGTGAAGAAGTCGTGAAGAAGAAGTTGTGAAGTAGTTGTGATTTAAGTTGTGAGATTGGTTCTAGCTACGATTAGAACTCGACATCTAGCTTTGTATCGTTAAACCGGTGTAAGCGAAAGTTGTGTAAGGTTTTCTCTGCCATAAGGGAGCTTGTTGACATAGTGAAGAAAACTCTCGAGTTTGGTGCTCGGGGAGTGGAGTAGGGCAAGGAAGGTGTCCTTGTAGCCGAACCACTATAAATCTCTTGTCTCTCGGTTAGATCTTTCCATCTCTATCTTTCATTTCATTTCATTACTTTACTTGCATTGTTCATTTAGATTTACTTATATTTGTTCATATTGTTCAAGAGTTGAGTTCACATAAATTCGAATCTAAGTTTTAAAAGTAAATAAAGTTTTCATAATAAAATTAAAAATACGTAAAACTATTCAACCCCCCCTTCTAGTTTTCCACAAGTGTGGTATTATGTTGTCACGTAGGGCTGTTATGGTGTGGGTCTTGATATTGTTTTGAATTTGAGAAAGGGTGTGTTTGTGTGTGTGATCCGAGAGTGTGTAATTAGTTTCGAGATAGGTTTGTTAACTTGTTCGAAATTATTGTGTGTCTAATCCGGATTCCCTTTATGCTCTTTATTGTCTTACTATTTTTATTACCTTAACCTACTTTCTAATTCGGTATAACCCTAAACTTCTAATTCGGCTAAACTTAATTTGATATCACATTTAACTTAAGTAAACCCTAAATATGAGGATGTAATTAATAACAAGCATTAAAAATTCGTTATGATATTAAATGAGCGTATAAGTAATATATAATTATAATTCGTGTAGATTCGGTGAAGAAGGAGTGATCCACCTTTCCTTGGGTTCTTTTCCATTTGCTTTCAATTTCATAAGGTACAGATATTCCGCCCTTTCTCAGTAAGGGTATCTCATGACTTGATTCCTTAATGTTTGATATTATGATTTATGATCCATTTGATATTCGTTTGGTTGTTTTGTCTGATATGATTCGTTCGTTATCTCCTGTGACTTCAGTATTCGAATCCTTTGATACTTTGTAAATTCAATTGATATTATAACTTCGTGTGAAAACCTTTCTTAAATATATCATGATAATGTTTTGAGAAAAAACTGTTTTAAAATGATTGCTATGAAACAGATGCGATACCACTTTTATATGAAGGTTTAATGACTTTTATGAAAACTGCTTTTAAAAGAATACGTTTATGAAAACAGTGTTTAAATGATTTTCACAATTACTTAACCTATTTGTACTCTATCTTTTCATTAAATATTTCTCATGATTTGTACTCTATTTCATTTACCATTTTGCTATTCTGATTTATGATCCACATTTGATTATTATGCATTTGCTATTCTATTGATATGTGATGTAGTCAATTTATCCCACAAAAGTTAACACACAAAAAGTGAAATTATGTGAAAACCCCAGGTTCGTTTTCCCGTCGAGGGTGTGAATGGAATTTCGTGTTTTCGGAACGTGATACGTGTCGTAAATGTGATAAAAAGTGAGAGATTTTGATTTTTTTCTACACTACGAATAATCGAATATCAAATAAAAACAACTAATAAAGCTATGATTACAAATAATCTAAGCATACGAAATCTAAAACGAAAGTTTAAATTAAAAACGTACGTTACGAATTTTAAAAAAAACGTAAATAAAAAGTGATTTTCTAAATTTTAAAACCTAAAAATATAAAAATAATTTTTCTAAACTCTAAATATAAAAAGAAAATTTTGGAAAAAAGAAAAATATATATATATTTTTTTTTGACTTTTTAATAATTTTTTATAAATTAAAAACTATTTAAACTATTTTAAATTTCTAAAAATACTAAAACTAATTTTAAAAATCTGAAATTTTTTTCTAAAATACTTAATACTAATCTTGAGCTATGAAAAATGTAGAAAGTGAAAATGCTTTTTTTAAATAAGCCGTAAATAAGCAATAACTCACAATAAGCTAAAAAGAAAAAAATAAAAATAAAAGGGTTTTAAATAAAATTTTGTAAAGTTTAACTAAAAAGAGATTAAGAGTGCAGTGGTTGGTTGCTTTGGTTGTGTGTGCTAAATGTCCTGGGTTCGAACCCCAGGACTGTCAAAATTTTTACAAATCTATTTTTTTCTTTTCTTGATTATCATTTGCAAAAACTCAAAGGCACAAGTGTACTCTAACTGATGAAAACAGATAAACAGATAAGCTAAAACCAGATGAAAACTAAAATTCCAAATCCAAATCTTACTTAAACTACACTAAAACAGGCAAGATCAGAAGCTACACTAAATCTTACTAAAACAAACACAAACACAAACAATAAACACAAACAATATGCAAATCCTACTCATAAAACTGATGAACACAAAGTCTGCTCTTCTACTCAATAACCACAAAACTCACTAACCACTATATTCAGTAACCATTATACTACATAATCAGTAACTAACTTATCAAACTAAGAACAACTAACTAACTTTTCAACATAAGAAACTTCAACAAGCAGGAAAGAAAAAAGAAACAAGATAAGCTAAACTATTTTTTTTTTCTTTTCTTTTTTCAAGCTTAACTAAGAACCATTAAACTAATCTTACCAAAATACGCAGTAACTAGAACGAAATAAGCAGAATCGAAGCACTAAATAAGCTAAATAAAACTTGACTTATATTAAAATAAAGAGTAACATTACAACTGAAAAAAAAATACAAATTACCTTAAAATAGCTAAACTAAACCTACGGAGATCAATCAGCTAGTTTAAAAGCAGATACATATATCCACAAAACTCAAATTCAATAACAAATACTGAATAAACAAATTACTAAAATGAACTTTCATTAACTAAACTAAATTAAAATTACATCCGACTAAAATTAAAACTACATTTCTGAAAATAAATTACAACTAAAAAAATAAAAACATACCGAAAGAAGCTAAAATAAACCTAGAAAAGAAAAGAAAAAAGGAGTCGGCTGCTACTCGACTATTTATATAGAAAAATTATCAAAACCCTAATTCGAGTGTGCTTGTTGTGTGAGAGTGTTCCCTCTTGCGGTTGTTGTGTTTCTTTGTAGACCCTTGGATCAAACGTGCTCACCACTTCTTTTGATCTTGAACCGTTGATTTTCCTTTGTAGCCTCGGATTGATGAGGTGGAGGGGAGGGGACCAAGAACAAACCCATGTGAATGTTTGTCTGGTTGTGGTGAGGTGGAGAGGGGAGATTAGCGGGCGGATTAGGGTGGGTGTGGGCGGTATTTTAGGGAAGAAGATGAAGTGGTGTGTTGGTTTTAGGGATTTTGACTAAATGATTTGGGGATTTGACCAAATTTTAGTTACTGCGTATTAGTTATAAAAAGATGGGTCGGGTTTGGGTGAGATGTGGTGGGCTTGGTTTTAAATTTTTAAGTGGTGGGCTTATGGGTAGTATTGGGTCGATGGGTTTAATGTGGGTTGGGGTTTGGTGGGTTAAGGGTTATAAAGGGATGGCTATTTTGTTTGGTGGATCCGGTTGTAGTGTTAAGAAAATAGGGTAGATTTAAGTTTAGTTTTAGGGACCAAAAGTGATAATCTTGAAACTCCAAGGACCATAATTGCCATTTCTTCAAATTTCATCCAAGGGTAATTTTTGCCAAGTAAAAATAATCCAAGGGTCATTCTTCAAAAATATTATCTTTGACGAATTTTTCCCGGCTTCGGCTCTGTAAATATCTTTTCCACGTCTCGTGCTCATTTTCTCGGATTTTGCTTGATTTTGTCCCTTTTTCAAGATATCCGTACCTGCATAGAAATAAACACAAAAACACAATATCTTTGGCATTTATGGTTAGTTTTTGGTCTATTTGGGTCCGGTTTTGGTCAAATAAAAGTATGTGTTTAAGCACATACCAATATGATTCATTCAGTTGGTATTATTTTTGTTGGATAATTGATAATTATCCTTTATGCTTTATTTGTATCATCTGTTTCATTCTATTGCCCGAGCTATTTGTTTTGAACTAGTCATGTAGGTACCATGACCATGTCATAGAGGCATCTATGGCATGACACTGTTATGTGGAGGTGTGATTAGTCCACAGCGTTTCCACTTATGCTATATAGCAACCATGGCCGCCATACTTATTATTATTATTATATTAACGTACGTATGCACAGTCTCGAACTTGTATATGTATATCTATTTTGCAGGGAGCATATGAATGCATCCTAGGTACTTTGTTCAGTTCAGTTATTTAGTGAATAGATTGTGTGTGTGCCATACACCCCATTTCACTTCTGGTACATTGTGAGCTAGCTACTCCATGTACACTTTGCTATGACTTTGCTATGATTATGATTATGATTATGGTTATCTGTTTTGGGTCTATTCTTGTATCATGTCTAGACATATCTGTTTAGGGCTCGTGGGGATTCCTTTGTTATTTCTGATTCCTAATTCATTCATGTATTTTCTCATGACTTATGGTATATTGTCCAGCAGGTTTCCTTAGTTTTGTTTCATTCATTCGTTTGCTTATTACCTTTCATTATATGTATCTGTTCACTTGGCTTTTTAAGCTCAGCCGCATTTTCTTTTCCTACAGCAGGTTTTAAGAGGGAAGCTGGGTTTTGAGTGAAGAGCGCTTAGGAGCTCTTAGTGGACTGCACTGTTGATAGCTTCCCATGGATTAGAGTTGGAATTAGAGTTTTCATTTTGACTTAGTTCGTATCTTAGTTTTGGAAGTTGTTATGTTCAGATTGATTACATTATTATTACCCCTTAGAATACTTTTGTAACCATTGTATTATTAAAGTCTTCCGCTTGCATATGTTCTGTTTGATGCCATAAATGTGACATTTGACCCGTTCTCGGATGGGGGTGTTACACGTTTTTAATGCTGCTGGTCATTGAGAGTTAGTACTGCTACGGTTTTTAGTGCTGCTACTTATTGGTTATTGTTGTGTTATATTTAATGTTGCTCATTATGCAAGTTAAAGCTGCTAGTTCTGTTCGTTTATGCAGCTGCGTTATAGAACTTAGTACTGCTCGATTATACCAACTCATTAATGCTGCTAGTAGTATTTGATAATGCTGCTACTTCGATGTACTATCCGTTAATGCTTCCATGGTAACTTAAGTACTCGTTAATGCTGCTCGTTGAATATCTGTAAGTTACTACTGCTATCGCTCGAATGATGCTGCTTATGATTTTTAATGCTGCTTCAGGAAGTTAGTACTGCTAATTAAGTTTTTAGTACTGCTACTATATTTTTAGTACTGCTACTATAATTTTAGTACTGCTAGCTTTATTCGATATCGGACAGTACATTATTTGGTTCTCGGATGGATTTGAGAGATGTTGGATAACACACACAAGTTTGATTATTGATTTAAATGTTCTTTAATGTTTAAAAGGCTCGTGTTTGGATTACTTGGAATAATTGGTTACGAAGAAGGTTGATTATCACTTATTTGAAGATTGAAGTGGAATTACTTGGGTACGTGATCTTATCATATCTTAAACGGCTAACAACATTTAAAGGTAACTTGTTTGTGCTTATAAGTGTTTTGACAAAGACTTGTCAAATCTAGCAATAGTGATTTGCTATCACTTAAAGGAGTTATATTGTAGTGCTTAGTGTTTCTTAGAAGATGAGGATTTTGTCAAGAGGTTGCGGTCTACTTATATTTTTGCTTTTTGGTATAAGTTCAAAGTCACGTGGATAGTGCAAGACATAAGACATAAGTTTGAGTTGTTCTACTTCATCATCAAATTTGTTATACTTAGTTTTCTTCAATAGTAATCATTACAAGAAGCCTACAGAATTGGAGATTTAAGAAATGGTTAACACATGGATTTCAGGGGAAGCATATTATAGAGTGTTTAATCATTTAGATGCACCATTTGAGGGGAAGGTTTTGACTACTGTAAGTCGTTATTACTACTGCTGGTTTAAGTTTCTACTGCCTCAAATTCATTTTTAGTAAGCGTTTTGGTGTTCTTCATGGAGGGTAATTTGAGACATTGGAAGGTTGGATTGGAAGTGTGATATTGGTTAGTGGTTGTCAAAATCAAAGTTGCATCTACTTAGCATTCCCTAGTGGATAATGACAAAAAGGGGAAGAAGAAGTACATAGAAGTTTTGCAACTTGCAGATCCTTGGTGGTACAACATTTTATGTAAGTTCACACGAGTTGAGCATAAGGGGAAGATTGTTTCATTCATGGAAGATCTAGAAGAATGTTCTGTAATTATCAACAAGGGGAAGATTGTTGGGTTTTATATTTAGTTGATAATACAAAACAATAAAAGAAGAATGAAGCAAATACGAAACTACAAGGACTTAAAAGATAAAGAAGGAATTCTACAAGCTATGGAAGATTATAGAAGATTCCTTAGAAGATATTGATAAAAGATTAGGAAAGTATTTGTTTCCTAATACAATTATGAGTCTTTGTAAACCCTAATATCTTTATTATATAAAGAGACATAGGGCGTATGTTTTAATGTGCACAAGTAAAGATGTAGTCGACTAGTAAAAGTGTGTGTGTCTAGGCGTTTGATTGTTTGTGTAAATGCCTAGGTTAGTTTTAGTTTAGCCTCAAGGATCTTTGATCCCTGTTATTGTTGAGTAACCGTTCTATAATTGATCATGTAGAATTGGGGCTAGTTGTGTTTGTAATTGTTAAAGGAGATAATGATGAAAACCTTGTTACAATAACATTGATGTTTTTTTTAATCCACTGCGTATATTGTTAACCTTTGTTATTGTTATTCCTAGAGCTCAAAACGATCTAAGGAGTTCTAACAAACTCCACAATAATTGTGAAGATCGTTGTAAGCTCAACTAGGATCAATAATAACAAAGATAACAGTATGCACATCGGAATTAAACAAAACACTTTGTTATTAACAAGGTTTTACAAATATATGCTACAATTCTATTTGATCAAGATAGAACGTGTTATCTAACTATAACAAGGATCAATAACATTGATCTTGCAGCGTGGAACCGATCCCAGGTGGTAGGATCGGTGGTGTTTTCTAAACATGACTACAACACACACAAAACCATGTCCAGGGATCTCTTTATTTATAGAGTTCCATCTAGACTTACAAAGAAAACCTAATTGTATTAGGAAACAAAATCTTTCATAATCTTTATCTCTTTCTTTTTCAACAGGTCTTCTAGAATCCTCCATCTTTTCTAGAATTCCATATTGGCGATCTTGGTCCTTTTGGTATCATCAAATCTATAAATCCCAACAATCTTCCCCTATTTGATGATGACAAAACAACTTGAGCACTTGAAGCATCTTGATCTTGTACATCTTCAAATCTGAGCTTCCACTTAAGTTAAGATCTCCATGAACTTGTTTCTTGTTTCCTTTGTAAATGGCACTCAACCCATCCTCAGTAAATGCTGTAACCAGAATATCATGCAATTTTACCCAAACCAGAACATATTTTAGTTCTTCTTTTAATAAGCATTCATTAGGAGACCACTTCTTAAGAATAATTGGGGCATTACATATCAGCCATGGTCCATTTTCCAATACCCCATCCCTGACTACTGCCGAAGCGAATTTGAAAAAGAAGAAACGTTTCGAATTCATTATTGCTTTGAATATACCAAAATTCTTCCATACGTTTATCACATAATGTTCAACAACAGGAAATGCAATTCTTTTGCAAAGAAAATAACCATATAACGAGTTTTCATACCTAGCATTGGCCTCCAAAACCGAAGATTAAGGAATAAGAACTTCAGCACTGTTACCAGTTTTATGTCTAATGTACGAACGTCTGCCACACGTTTGTTTGATTTAAGATTGACCAAGCTCGCAAAGGATAAAAGGGCAGGTTGTTTTTGTGTTCCCATCTGGTCAACCTCAATCAATACCGATTTATTAGCAGCCCCTTTATTGTCCATGTCCATGAGATTCACCTATTCTGCAATAGGTTTTGTTACACGAACCACATCTGCTTCACAAGCTGCACATGTAACCTAGTCTTCCCCACTCGAACCAGCCACAAATTTATCCCCTTTCAAACTCAAACCAACCACAGCCTTTGATTTACCTGTTCTGCATCAGGTTTTATTACACGACCCACATTTTTTTCATAAGTTGCACGTGTAACCTTCCACACTCGAACCAGGCACAACTTCAGCCCCTCCTACACAAGAGTTTGGGACCTCAGGGTGACCAGCAGCTTCTTCTTGAGATGATGGATCCTCTCACATTAGTCTACTAGATTTTAATAGTTTCCCATCATCTCTCAATAATACGAGTTTACCCTCAAACATTTTCCTTTCAATATCCCGAAGTTTTTCAGCTAAAGAAGACGGACTTAGACTACCATATGCATCCGACAAGCTTGGAAACTATCCCTTCCAACAACACTATGCTCAACAGTAGCCTTCTCCTTAGTACCATAAGTTTTTGACACATTCGTCTCCTTATTCTTATCCTTTTTACTTCCATCCCTTCTTCTTCACGAATCCAAGAACCCCTGCTTCATGATTAACAACTTCTCTATGAAGCCTCATTTTATTAACATCATCCATCATCCTCGTTGAGTAATCTTTCTCTAATTCATCATCTTTCATTCTTAATAATTCAGACTCTCTTTTGAGAGTTAATAATCTGACAACTTTTACTCTATCAATATCTCCAATGGTTTCTTGGAGTTTAACCCACACAACTTTGTCATCTACAAGTCCATTATAGAGGGTGAAATTTTGATCGGCGATAACAGAATGCAAATAGGTTAGTGCCTTGTCCTTCTTTAGCGGTTCAGTCTAGAAACCGTTGGGTTTTTTCCGAGTGCTAGAGGATTTTCATCAGTCTCTATAATCTTCCATAAACCTTGAGATTTCAAATATTTCTTCATTTTTACTGCCCAAATATGATAATGCATTACAGAGAATACTGGAATTGTTGGAGCAGCAGCTGCATAGATGCCCATGTCTAGGCTAGATTCTTGTTGAATCCTAAAAGTGTTTCACTCCCTCATGTGTTTCTCTCAAGTAATAGCATAGCCCCTTAAGAAAAGAGCTCTAATATCACTGTAAATGTTTCATTGCATTTTATAAGAACTAAAGTAGCAACAGGTTTTTGATCATGATTGTGAAAAGGAAACAAGTGTAATAGAAAGTAAAATAGGCAAGTGAACATAATTTGAATGCTGGAGTGATATAACAGCTCAAAATTTCAACTAATATTTATAGGATTACAAGACTTTGTACATAGATTTTCTTTGCCTCTAAGTATTCTTATTAAGCAAGTGTTTCATAGCTAAGACTAGTAAATATCTATGTATCCTTAAGAGGTAAGAACACTTCCTATCGATCTAAGGTTCCTTATGAGGTAAGGATGCTTACTAGTTAAGCTTTCTTTATGACTAAGGTTTACAAAATATTAACCAAACATAACATTAATTAAACAAACAATCTTAGATACTTCACAAAACACAAGGTCTAAAAGGTTTTGGGGGTAATCAAGTAATCCCCACCATAATCTGTTCACAAAGGCATATGCAACATGGCATACAAACAAGTGGTGAGCTGTCTCTAGGTTTCTATCGAGAGTCATGAGAAGGTTGAACTCGAGGATAGAGGATCTATAGGGTAGGTGTGGGCGCTAGCCCCTCCAAAATTTTTTTGTTTTTTTGTGTATTTTGTTTATAGAGCTAGTGTTGGGAATTAAATATTCTGAAGATTAAGTATCGGGAAATTCTCTAAGTGATTAAGTCTGGTGGTTAAGTCTGCTACCTGGTTAAGTCTGGTCGTTGAAGATTAAGTCTGCTAGTGTTAATTCTGGTGAATACAGAATTAAGTCTGCTCTTCTATCGTTAAGTTTGGTTGACTAAAGTCAATTATACACGGTAGATAATATCTTACCCCATGTGCTCAGTCTTTATCTTATATTCACAGAACAAGTTGTAAACATAAATACATGTTGTATCTTAGTTACTGACACACATAAGATAAGCTAGCAAGTTGTTCGACAAGACATAACATTATTGTAAAGATCTTTCTTGATCTATAAAAGAAAGATCTTTGACTAACTTTATAAGTGTGTTAAAAAGATAGTGCTTAATTAATATCTCTCAAGAACAAACACAAACAATATCACAAGATATAGAAACATATGATTCAAGGTTATAACCCTAGTGATAAGAAAAGATCACTCGTATTATTATCTTAATAATATTGAATCGTTTGGTGTTAACATTGCATGTTCATTGTTGGTTACTAAAGCATTACTTTCCATTTCCATAATACTAATAACCTTCTAACTGTGATTAAGTAGATTCTGCATACTTAATCATATTAACTCAATATATCATATACACAAAGTCACAAAGGTTTAACCACCTTAACAGTGTATCGATTACTCACAGTTGGTATCAGAGCAAGGCTGATATAGTTGAATTAGAAGAAGAAGCTTAAGAAATGGATGTTCAAGATACTGCTACAAATGTTGCTGCAAAGTTGCCCATGATCAAACAGAATAAGTTTGAGTTGTGGAGGTTGAGAATTAAGCAATATTTTATGGTTCAAGATTATGCTCTTTGGGATATCATTTTGTATGGTGATTCTTTCACACTAGGTTATACAGATGTTATTGTTGAAGGCAAAACTGAAAGGAGAAGAAATACTGGACCAACTACCGGTGATGAAAGGATACAGAAGAGAAATGATCAAAAAGCAAGAAATTTGTTGCTTATGACCATTCCTGGTGAACAAATGCTATCCTTTAGGAAGTATCCTGATGCAAAATCTCTTTTTGAAGAGATTTATGCATGGTTTGGTGGTAATGAAACTACCAAGAAAACACAGAAGACATTGCTAAAACAACAATTTGAAAAGTTTAGTTCAAATAGCAATGAATCACTTGATAAGCTGTTCTCTAGACTACATAAGCTTGTCAGTCAGTTGGCTGTGTTGAGTGTTGAGATAGCTAAGGAAGATCTCAACATGAAGTTTTTGAGAAGTCTACCTGATGAGTTCCATACTCATGTGGTTGTCTGGATGAACAAGCCAGATATTGAAACCATGAAACTCAATGATTTGTACAACAACTTCAAAATTGTTGAACAAAGTCTAAAGAAGTCTGGAATTTATAGTACTAGTTCTGGGAATGTGGCACTCTTGTTATCTCCTAGTACTAGTAAGTTAGATGAGGTAGATGAAGATGAAGGTGTTTCTAATACTATATATGGTGGTCCTTCTACTAGTTCACAAAAGAATGCTGCTGGACTTGGAGATCCAGCATTCTATGTATTCATGTCTAGTCAAACTAGTGGTTCTCCTCTAACTCATGAAGATCTTGATTAGTTTGATGATAATGATTTGGAAGAGATGGACATCAAATGGCAGGTTGCTTTACTTAGCATGAGGGCTAAGAAGTTCTGGCATAGAACTGGTAAGCAGATTACCATTGATGGTAATGAAACTGCTGGGTTTGATAAGAAGAAAGTAGAGTGTTTCAACTGTCACAGGTTAGGACACTTTGCTAAAGAATGTTGAAACCCAAGGAAGCAGGATAATAGAAGCACATGGTATAGGAAAGAGAAGAAGAAGGAAGTTACAGTGGAAGAGCCAAGGGCCATGCTAGCCATAGATGGGGTTAACTATGATTGGAGCTTCATGGCTGATGAAGAGGAAGCACCAACAAATGTTGCACTGGTAGCCACTGAGACTGCTCTAATGGCCTTTTTTGATTCAGAGGTAAATTCCATAATTAAATGTACTGATTCATGCTCTGCTCTTAAAGCTTATGAAGATCTTAAAAAGAGATTTGATGATCAACTAGAACAGTTATATGATGCATTAGCTAATTTAGGCAATCATAAAAGAGGAATAGCTGTTCTTGAAAAACAACGTTTACATTTTCAAGGAAATGAATCTAAGTTTACTGATGACATGAATGCTCTTAAAAGAGGCATAAAGTTCAGAGATGAAATAATTTCTAGGCAAAATGAATCATTAGCTAAAGCTAAAAATAAAACTGAAAATGTTAAGATAACAATAGATGCTTTAGCTCATGCCTCAGAGGGAATTAATAAGATTTGGGAAGCTCAAGTAATCAATAAAGCTAATTCTGGTTTAGGATACAAATCTGTTCCTCCACCATACAGAGGTGTTCCTTCACCTCCATGTATTGACCTAGCACACACAGGATTTGCTGAGTTTCAAGAACCAATAATGGAATATGGTTCTAAGTCTACTGAGAGTCCTAAGGTAGAGAAAGTAAGTGAGAGTTTATGTAAAACTTCACTTTCTAAGGACAAGGTGTCCTTTGTTAGGAAATCAGATGCTATAGTTGTTGAGGATTGTACAACTGATAGTGATGAAGATGAACAGGTTATGTCTAAACCTGAAAAAGTTAAGAAAACAGGAACAAAGGTTCCTAAAGTGGTCAAAAAGGATACTGATAGGCCTAGAACAAACATTAAACATGTTAGGCAACCAGTTAGGTATTGTGAACAATACATAACCACTAACAAGCCCAGAGGTAACCAAAGGAGTTGGAATAACCTCAAGTCTAACCAATTAGGTGATGACTTTGCTTTTTACAACAAAGCTTGTTATGCATGTGGTAGTTTTGACCATCTTGCAGCTTTCTGCAACCAATGGGTATCTGGGTATGAAAACAATAGAGTGAACTACAAAAGGCAAACACCTAAACCTCACTTTCACTCTAGTTCTAATGTTAACAGAACTAAACCCAAAACAGTTTCAGTTAAGTCTGGCTTCAAACAAGTTAATTTTGCTAGACCATATATGACTGTTTACCAAAAATCAATAGCTAAGGGTGCAAAAACATTTTACAAACATGCACCAAAGGTTGTTCAAAGGCCCATTCATTCAAAGGCAGTAGTCCAAAAACAAGTTTGAAAAATTAAGGGTTCAACTACAAAACAAGCAGTTAATTCTGCTAGGCAAGTAGTTAATTCTGCTGCTAAGGGAAATAGGGCAAATGCTGTTAAGGCCTCAGCATGTTGGGTTTGGAATTCAACTAAATCCAATTTTGCATCGACTGTTCTCAAAAGATTAAATTACATTGATGCAAGAGGCAGATCCAAGTCAGTAATGGCTTGGGTCCCCAAAGGAAACTAATACTTCTCATTTCTGTGCAGGAACATTCAATTGATCAACAAGAGGATCAAGGATACTCAGATAGTGGATGTTCAAGGCACATGACAGGCAAAAAGCCCTATCTTTCTGATTTTCAATATTAGATGGTGGCTATGTTACTTTTGAAGGAGGTGTTGGTGGTAAAATTTTCGGTAAAGGTACCATTAAAATTGGAAATTTAGATTTTGAAGATGTGTACTATGTACAAGAGCTAAATTATAATCTTTTTAGTGTCTCACAAATGTGTGACAAAAAGAACAAAGTTCTTTTCTGTGACACTGAATGTCTTGTGCTTTCTCCTGATTTTAAGATGCCTGATGAAAGTCAAGTACTTCTTAAAATTCCTAGAAAGGGCAATATGTACAGTGTTGACATGAAGAACATTGTTCCCAAAAATGAGTTAACTTGTCTTGTTGCAAAGGCCACACTGGATGAATCAATGAAATGGCATAGAAGGCTTGGTCATATTAATTTCAAAACCATAAATAAAATTATTAAGAATGGTTTGGTAAGAGGTTTACCTCACAAAAGATTTGAAAATGATCAAACATGCATTGCTTGTCTTAAAGGAAAACAACACAAAGCCACTTGTAAACCCAAGATTTTTAACTCTATCAATCAATCATTGTTTATGCTTCATATGGACTTATTTGGACCTGTTTCAGTAAGTAGTATAATGCATAAGAGATATTGTCTTGTTATAACTGATGACTATAACAGATTTACATGGGTTTTCTTTTTAAGTTATAAGGATGAAACTTCTAGCATTCTTAAGACATTCATTACACAGATAGAAAACCAAGTAGACAAGAAAGTGAAAGTCATTAGATGTGATAATGGGACAGAGTTTAAGAATAGAGTTATGGATGATTTCTGCAAAGAAAAAGGTATTAGGAGAGAATTTAGTGTTGCTAGAACTCCACAACAGAATGGTGTTGTTGAGAGAAAGAATATAACACTAATAGAAGCTGCTAGAACTATGTTAGCTGACTCTAAGCTACCTATAACTTTTTGGGCTGAAGCAGTCAACACTGCTTGCTATGTTCAAAATAGAGTTTTAGTTGTACAGCCTCACAATAAGACATCATATGAACTTTTTAGAGGTAGAACTCCTGCAATAGGATTTCTTAGACCTTTTGGATGTCATGTGACAATTCTCAATACCTTAGACCATTTAGGAAAATTCGATGGTAAAGCAGATGAAGGATTCTTTGTTGGATATTCTCTTAATAGCAAAGCTTTTAGAGTATACAACACAAGAACTAGGATTATAGAGGAAAACCTACATGTGGAGTTTTTGTAGAATAAATCCAATGTAGAAGGTCAAGGACCAACATGGCTATTTGATCTTGAGACACTAACCAAATCAATGAATTATGTGCCTGTTGTTGCAAAAGCTAATGATTTTTCAGGTTCACAAGCAACAGATAAGGCAAGGTTAGAAAAGGAGACAAATCAAGATTATGTATGGATGCCAATCTGGTCAAGTACAAGTGTGGAATCAACTTCAACAATTGGTGAATCTTCTTCTGGTAAAGCTAAAGAAGATGTTGAAGATGAAAGCAAAGAAGATGGAGCAAAGGAACAAGAAAATAGTTCTGCTATCAATAATGCTGCTGAAACAGACTTAACTGAAGAAACAGACTTAACTGAAGAAGTAGAATTAACAAAGGAAGCAGAATTAACAGAAGATGTGGTGGATTTGAGCAATCTCCCACCAAACTATCATGTTCCACTTACACCACACACCAGAGTTCACAAAGTCCACTCCCTAGAAAATGTGATAGGAGATGTACAATCAGGGGTGAAGACAAGGCAACAACTGATGTCTTCAGACCAACAAGGGCTTCTTGATGCCCTTTATGCTTCAAAACAGCATGAGTTTTCAAACTCTTGCTTGTTTGTATGTTTTCTCTCACAAGCTGAACCAAAGAACATTCTGAAAGCCTTAGATGATTCAAGCTGGGTAGAAGCTATGCAAGAGGAGCTTCTTCAGTCAATTAGTTGATTTACCTAAGGATGCAAAGGTAATTGGCACTAGATGGGTTTTCAAGAATAAAAGGGATGAAAGGGGAATAGTGATTAGGAATAAGGCTAGATTAGTAGCCCAAGGGTACACACAACAAGAAGGTATAGACTATGATGAAGTTTTTGCTCCAGTAGCAAGACTTGAGGCAATTAGGCTTTTCTTAGCTTATGCTTCATTTTTAGGCTTCACAGTTTACCAAATGGATGTCAAGAGTGCATTTTTATATGGCACAATTGAAGAAGAGGTGTATGTCTCACAACCTCCAGGGTTCATTGATCCTGACCATCCAGACAAAGTGTACAGAGTTGTAAAAGCTCTTTATGGCCTGCATCAGGCACCAAGAGCTTGGTATGAAACACTGGCTTCCTATTTAACAGAGAATGGATTTCAAAGAGGAAAGATTGATCAGACACTTTTCATCAAACAGCACAAGAAGGATCTTCTGTTAGTGCAGGTGTATGTGGATGACATTATCTTTGGATCTACAAGGAAGGAGATGTGTTTGGAGTTTGAGAAGCTTATGCATGATAAGTTTCAGATGAGTTCCATGGGGGAACTTACATTCTTTTTGGGTTTGCAAGTTAAACAGTCATATGAAGGCATATTTATTAGTCAAGATAAATATGTTGCTGAGATACTAAGGAAGTTCAACTTTGCTGATTCAAAAATGGCAAGCACACCAATGGATTCTAAGAAGCAACTTCCAAAAGATTTAGATGGAGAAAATGTGGATATACACATATACAGATCTATGATAGGTTCTTTGATGTATCTCACATCATCAAGACCTGACATCATGTTCTCTGTTTGTGCTTGTGCAAGATTTCATGTAACTCCAAAGGTTTCTCATTTAACAGCAGTCAAGAGGATTTTTAGATATCTCAAGGTTCAACCTAGGTTGGGTCTATGGTATTCAAGGGGATCACCTTTTGACTTGGTAGCATTTTCGGATAGTGATTATGCTGGTACTAGCTTGGACAGAAAGTGAACAACTGGAGGATGTCAATTCCTTGGGTGTAGACTTATCTCATGGCAGTGTAAGAAGCAAACAATTATGGCTACTTCAACAACTGAAGCTGAATATGTAGCTGCTGCAAGTTGCTGTGCTCAAGTCCTATGGCTTCAAAACCAACTTCTTGACTATGGGTACAATTTTATGAACACTGTCATTCATATTGATAATAGTAGTACAATTTGCATTATTAAAAATCCAGTACAACATTCTAAAACAAAACACATTGAAATTAGACATCACTTTATAAGAGACTGCAATGAAAAAAGATTAATTCAAGTTCTTAAAATTGCTTCAGAATACAACTTTGCAGATCTGCTAACAAAAGCTTTTGCTGTTGGAAGATTTCAGTACTTGGTAGCAAGTATTGGAATGCTTAATTTTTGAATTTTTTAATCTAATGTGTTTTTGTATATAAATTTTTGTTTGTACTACTAGCTTTGTCAGTTAATAATGCTATTACAAAAGTTTGTGCTGTTTGTACAAATTTAAATTGTGTTGTTCATAAAGTTAGTTCTATGCTTATTCTAATGCAAGACAAGTACTTTGTACATTGTTCTCTTGGTTTTAGACTAATTATTTCAGGTATGATCATTTGAGCACAAAGGAAATTTCAAGTGAAATGGAAGCAGCAGAGTGTGTTCTAGTTGCTGCCATAACAGGTTTATGATGGACTGAGTTTGGGAATTCTTAACAAAGGTTCACACCTAAGTTAATTAATTCTTTAAAAAATCTTTCTTGAAACCTGGTTATCATATTTCACATTGAATTGATGACTTAGTTGATCAGAAAGTAACTGATTCAACTCACTTTCTATCATTTTATACTTTTGAGTATAATGAGCAAGTCTAAGGACATCTGATCGAAAGAACAGTTAGTAAAAGTGAATCTAACACTTGTGTTAGAGGCAACAGTTGCTATGAGCTGGAAACCCTGTCAAGAAAGCCTTTTGAATAGGTTTATCTTTACACAGGCAGTTATTTATAACTGAAAACATTGGTTCTCACACAACCAGAGGTTGATTTAAATCGAAATTTTGATTAAGTGTCTGTTATACACTTAATCCCTTGAAAATGGTTGAAAGCAGTATGATTTTTCATAATAAAATCATATGCATACTGCTAAAAGTCAAAATTTTTCTTAAAAAGATTTTTTTTGGAATAAAAATGACTTAGAAAACCATCACATGATGGATTATGAGTTATTGCCCCATGAATCACCTCTCATAGGAGTTAACACACCTAGAAGTGATGAGGGCAGCAAATTAAACTCTTAAGGAATTGATGGCTACATGTACAACATTGTCTGATAACAAGTTCTAATTGATAGCTCAGATGATGGGGAGAGAAATATTTTGGTAAATTGTGAGAGATCTTCCAAACAGGGGAGGAAATGTTATTTGCATCTCAGGGGAGGAAATAAGGCCCAAGGTAGATTAACCAATGAAAGGGAGGAAAAGACAAGAGCATACAAGATGATGACATGGAAGTTGAAAATGACAAGAATAGAGCTGATTCTGGAGTATTATATATATTCAGAAGGGATGAAGCATTCTAAAGGAGAAAGTTCTATCTAGGTCAAAGGAAGAAAGCTTTCAGTTTCAATTTCAGTTCACTACGTTTGTTCATCACTTGCAAAGGCATGCTGATAGATGATTTCACTTGTTGAAACAAGCATCCAAGATACACAGCGCCATTGCCTCATATAATTCCTCCATCCAAGGAAATTGCACCATCTTTTAGGTCAATGTTTGAAGCCTGAAGATGTGTATTGATACTGTTGAAGTCAAAGATCAGAAAGCAGATGAGTTACTGAGTTCGATATTAACCTTTCAGAATAGAAGAAAGTTTAGTCCAATGGTCTGACTATGTAGTGTTTGAAAGATCTTCACAATTCCTCATTTAATTCAGAAAACATGTTGAAATGGATTCACATGTTTAGGGGAGGATTGTCGGGAATTAAATATTCTGAAGATTAAGTAGCGGAAAATTCTGTAAGTGATTAAGTATGGTGGTTAAGTCTGCTAGTGTTAATCCTGGTTAAGTCTGCTACCTGGTTAAGTCTGGTCGTTGAAGATTAAGTCTGCTAGTGTTAATTCTGGTGAATACAGAATTAAGTCTGCTCTTCTATCGTTAAGTCTGGTTGACTAAAGTCAATTATACACAGTAGATAATATCTTACCCCATGTGCTCAGTCTTTATCTTATATTCACAAAACAAGTTGTAAACATAGATACATGTTGTATCTTAGTTACTGACACACATAAGATAAGCTAGCAAGTTGTTCGACAAGACATAACATTATTGTAAAGATCTTTCTTGAACTATAAAAGAAAGATCTTTGACTAACTTTATAAGTGTGTTAAAAAGATAGTGCTTAATTAATATCTCTCAAGAACAAACACTAACAATATCACAAAATATAGAAACATAAGATTCAAGGTTGTTGTAACACCCCGACCCGACAAGGGTAAAGATGTTACAATAATGGCTCCATATCAGATCAAAACAAAGCATACATCTACAGTAATACAAAATCTCAAAGGTTACAAATGAATTACTGGAACTACAAGGTTACAAATGAGAACTTCCAAAAAACACTAATTCTAAAATATATAATCTTCTAGTCAACTCTAATCCAGAATAGCTATCCAATCTTCTAAGTCCAAAGGTACACTCTCCAATCATTCTCAGCTTCCTACTAAAACCTGCCGCAGGAAAAGAAATGCGGCTGAGCTACGAGAGCTCAGTGAACAGATATATAGATGACAGAAACAATAACAGATAGCAATACAGAAACAAATCAGAAATACAGATTATACAGATACAGAACTCAAAGTGAAAGAATAGGAAAGGAATAGGGGTAAAAGAAAAGAAATGAGAAAGGGATAATGAACAAACCAGGTTTAGGGAAATACAGAAATCCATCACGAGCCCAGAGGTAACAGATAATATCATAACAGAGTAATCATATGATAATCCAGAGGGGATGCCTCTCAAGTAACAGATAATATGAGGGGTGACCTCATGTATCAATGGAGTGATCAGCTCCCAGAGGTTGTGAAAGACGTGTATCGCACACACCATCAGTCACCAGAGATAATAATAATAATAATCATATAATATAAATCAGATAATCCACTAAACAGATAACAGAGACAGAGACAGATCTAGGATGCATCCATGCGCCCCCGGTGGCCAGAAACTCCTCAACACACCAGATAAAATAAGTCAGGGACGGGACAGGTCATCACTCTCCTGCCCTAGAGTCATGCCATCGGTGCATCAATGACATGGACATGAAACCCTCATGCCTAGTGAGTGGCTCGGATATCAAACTGTAGGTCAGAGGTCAGAGGTCATATGTACTACCAAAATCAGAAGGTCATATCATAAGGGTACATGGCAAAAAGGTTCATGTCAAAGTCCAGAAATATCAAAGGTTCAATTCAGAGTTTAAGCAAAGGTTCAGAATAAAGAATCATATCAGAAAGTTCATGTCAAATATTTCAGAATTAAATATCAGAGATTTAAAATCAATTTGGTTCATATAAGAGTTTATCAGATCAAGGTTTATAGCAATAATCCAGTCAAGGTTCAGATCAAAAGTTCATTTCAGAAGTTTCTATCAAAAGTCCATTTTAAGAAATCCTTTAATAATTGTTTTCATAAAAATAATCCTTCGAAACGGTTTTTCATAAAGATAGTCTTTGATATAGTTTTTTTAAAAGCTAGTAGAATTTCATGTAGAAGCATAAACATCATTTTTAACCAATAACTCTTCTCAAAACATTTACAGGTCATACTTTAAAAGGTTTTCACAATATAGGTTCATATCAAAGGTCATAACAAGGGAAATCAATAGAAAGGTTCAAGGCAAAGAAATCATAACATCAAATCAGAAGTTAAACAAATCAGAGTATGAAAAGGGATCATATCAGAGTTCATAGAACAGGGGAAGCATAGCAATGGCTTAGGGAAACCCTATTATGAATCAGAAATACAAAATGAAAGGAGAAAGAGGACACCCTTACTGAAAAAGTGCAGAATATATGTACCTTATTCAAAGCAAAAGCAAATAACGATAGACGAATCACAAGACAAAAGATCACTCCCGCTTCGAACCTAAGGAAGTAGAAGACAGAATTACGATAGGTTCTTAATTTAGATTACTCATTTTGGTTTTATCTTTCCATTTTAGGTAACTTTTCACAAATAGCAAGTTTTCATACTTAGAATTATTTGTTATTAACATTCCCATTCATTAACTTAATGTATTAGAGATGACCATATTCATAGTTAAATGTTCATAATGTCATTTACATAAGTTTAAGGTTCATAATATAGTTTTCATAATTTTTAGGGTTCAATATGTAGTTATCACAAATTTAGGGTTTTAAGTGTCATTAAGATAAGATTAGGGTCTAAAGTGTAAATCTATTCAAGTAACAGGTTTTGACAAGTTAAGTCCTTTAGTTTTAGTAAAATAACCAATTACACCCTTTAGTTTATAAAATAAACACATAACACCCTTTTAATAACTTTTACACTTCTCACAGATTTTACACTCCATTTAGACCTGTTTGGAACGATTTTTAATCCTTATAATAACTCAGAATAAAATTTCCCAAAAATTCACACAAGTGTCCAGATGTCTTAAGAATCTACCAAAATTTTTCCAGAATTTATTATCAAGCGTAACTATATTTTAAAAATCCTTTATTCCAAGTTGTCCAGATTTCTGATTGATTTTAATATACAAAAAGTTATAAATTAGAAACCTTTTAAGAAAAATTTAAAAAAATCTACAAAAATTACAGGAAGTAATAGACATCCTAAATATTATCCAGTTCAAAGGAAACCTCCTAATTCGACACGGTTTGGAAATTAAAATTCAAAAACCCGGACTGATTTTCCAGACTCACAAATCCGATCAGACACATAATTTCCTAAAAATCAAAAGGTAACCTTCCAGGCCTCCAAAAATTACAAACTAAATTTTTCCAGGTAGCCATTTCATTGAACTTAGTTTTAGACTCTTAAAACACCAAAATATACGTTCACATCATTTATCTACAATCGATTAAAATCGAACGAAATTCTAGATCAGTAGCAGTTATTCACAGAATCATGTATAACTTAGGGTTTTTGTCACTCCAATCATTAATTCTTAACACCAAACGATTTTAGTTGAGTCCATAACGTATTTAGGTCGATTATAGCAGGTCTTAACATAATCAAATCGAATAAATTCATCACCATACTTCTGGACCGATTTCAATTTAAGAGTTTTAGGGTTTCCTTTTTATTATTTCATGTGACATGGTTGATTTTATGTGATCATATTCTAACAAGAACGAAAACATGGATTCAATGATTAACCAAGGAAAAGATATGAATACCCTCGAAGAGCACACGAAGAACCAAGAACACCCTATACTTGAATCACCAACGAAACTCTCTTCTCCTTTTTTTTTTCTTTTGTACGAATGGCGGCAAGAACAAGGAACAAAAATGGATCGGTTAGGGTTTGAGATTATTCGAGTGGATCAAACATGAAGGGAATGAGATTACCTTGTGATATGTATGAAGACAAGAGCACAAACAAAGGTCTCCTTGGTGGTTTATTTGGATCGAACAGCAGCAGAAACAAGAAGAGGCAGTCGAACTTTTGAGTAGGGGAAATTAGGGTTTTCTTTGTGGTATTCGGTTATAACAAGAAAAGGGAATGCCGAACCTTTTTAGATGGGCCAAACAAGGTGTGTATGGGTTTATTTTGGGCTAGTGATCCACCAAGTTAAATGCATAATTATCCCCATGCATGGGCCGAACACTATGTGTATATAACACATCAAATGGGTCAACTAAATTAGTGCTAGATGTAGGTATTTTATTTTGTGTATAACGTAAGTATTAAATATTCGTATCAAGTTCATATATTCAATTGTTGGCGTGTGAGATACTTAGGTTAAGTTCACACGAGATCATTTGTATAATTATTATAAGTTTTCAAAATTTTAACTTGAGGGTATTTTTGTCAATTCATGTTATGTTAAATTTTCGGGTTTTACAGTTGTAACCCTAGTGATAAGAAAAGTTCACTCGTATTATTATCTTAATAATATTGAATCGTTTGGTGTTAACATTGCATGTTCATTGTTCGTTACTAAAGCATTACTTTCCATTTTCATAATACAAATAACCTTCTAAGTGTGATTAAGTAGATTCTGCATACTTAATCATATTAACTCAATATATCATATACACAAAGTCACAAAGGTTTAACCACCTTAACAGTGTATCGATTACTCACAGCTAGTGAAAAAAATTATTTATCATTTAACCCTTCTAAAACTAATCTTTGATATTTCATTCCTCTAAAGAAATAGTTCAAGCTTCATCCCTGAGTGAACTTATCCAAAGTCATTACATTTATTTTGGGAATTTAAGGAGTATTTGCACTTGAAAAGTATACTTACGTACCCCACATATTTATTTAAAACTTATATGGTGTGAATACATAAATAAGAGAATTACAACTTACACAAGTATCCACATCTTAATTAAAATTAAGGTGTTTGATACTTTGATTAGTGTGAAAGGGTAAAGAGACCCAAATAAAATAATCCAACAAAGAAAACGTCTAAGGGCCGTTTTTTATTCTATTCAATAAAAACTCAACTCCTATGTTAAAATAGTACGAGTACACGGTAAAAGTAGACGAATGTCTAAAAAATAACAAGAATTAGGTGGCTTTTGCCCAAGTTTTGTAGAATGAAATTTATGAAGCATTTTCAAAATTCTTCTTGTTTTACCCCTTCACATTAATCAAAAGGAATAATTTGAGTGTAGTTTTTAAATGGAGCCACGTACAATAATTTATGAAGCATTTTCAAAATTCTTCTTGTTTTACCCCGTCACATTAATCAAAAGGAATAATTTGAGTGTAGTTTTTAAATGGAGCCACGTACAATTATGAAGAATTTTCAAATGCTTTGAATAAATTGATGTGTGCAGAGGTTTCTCCTTTTTTAGTTTTGGTGTTTGGTGATGGTTTTTCTAGCTTACGAATGTATTGGAGTGTAGTTTTTGACGTGTTCGATCTTTTTAGGCTTGGTGTTATGATTCTTAAGCATTTCTAAAATCTTGCTTCTTGCTGCTTTTTAGGGAAAAAAATATACCGTTAAAAAAAGCGCAAATCTTGGTCTTTTAGCAAGAATGTTACACATTCTCTTGTATATAAAAAGATGGTAAGCAAAATTCTGGCATATCAAGGGCATCCAGTATGGTGGGTTTAGTAATAATGAAAAGATTTATGTTTCATTTCAACCATAGAGGACATTTATTTAATGTATATGTGGCATGAAGAAAGTCCTAATTATTGAACTTCTTTGTAATTTTAATACATTTAATGCATGCATTGTATAAGAAATTTTATGAGTTGTAAAGATTTATATTATAGTGAATGTAGGTTTATAATATCAAAAGTTCTAAAAATTATTGATGTGGCATTTTATAAACCTTTTAAAAATGTTTACAATATAAAGCTCTGAAAATCTTGATGAGGGTTTGGTGAATATTGAAGCTCGATTTGAAAAACAGAAAAAAGCAGCTTGATCTAAAATCAGCATCAGATTTGGCATTAAGTATACATAAGTACTCGTGTATTAACACATAGATATGACTGAAATTCTCAATAATAATTGATGTTAACGTTTCTATAAAGTGAAGGTAAATTGGTTTATCATAAGTACATTCAGTTCTTAGCTCATGTATATTTGTGTTGAACTCGGATTACTTTATAAAACATCTAACTAGCTAGATGGTAAATTTATTCATATCTTCATTCAAAAGTTAAAACGTACAAGAAAATATGAAGGAATAATTTCTACATAATTACTACTATATAAACCTATCTTATTCACCAGAATAAAAGTAAGTGTATTCTATGCATATGGACATGAGTTAACTCATCAGCTTAACCAACCGTGAAGGTGTGAGAACTCCATAGCCACCATATCCTTGACTCATTTGTTCTCCTCCGTCGCTTGCTCTCCGCCGGCTAGGACTAAAAAGACTACACGGCGTGTATCCAAATCCGCACCCATTGGGCCCTATTTCTTTAGCCTCCATCTCTGCCACCACTTTATAAAAAAGATCCAATTCGCATGGAAGCAATATGGGGCCGGGTGTATTGTACCCGTACTCGATTTCAGAATCTTCTAAAAGCATTTGAAATAATGGATGGTTAACATATTTCATTTTCACCGCAAACCTTTGCTTCTCCGGTCCAACATACACTGGGAAAAACCCTTCGGGAGCCACCTTCTTCGTGCCGGATCTAGGGATGGATCGACACCTTTTCCATGTCTTTATTAGAAATTTTTTCTTAGCTGAAACACCTTTCATTTGTGACTCCATGAAAAGGGTATTTTAGAATGTGGGTGATGGCGAAAAAAAATAAGGGTTTGAATATGGCCAGGTTAGTGTGTGATATAAGTTTGTTCAAAAAAGAGTGTGTGATATAAGAAAAGTGGTTTTGTGTTTTGTTTGTGAAGTTTTTGGATTTGAGGATAAAGCATGAAGATTCACTTGCATGTATATTTATAAGTATAAATTTTCAAATATAATATTATGGATTAATTGAATCTAGGTTATCTGACCAAGTGGATAAGACAAAGTCTTTGAGATGAGAACTGAACTTGGTAGTAACTGATATTTTATCAGCCCACTAAGGATGTCGATACTCTATACTAAACTTTTGCATTTAATTTTTTAGCACACTTGTCTTTGACTGTCGGGATTTGGTGGGAGCATTATTTGTGCCTTCCATGAAGGTATGCATACATAAGCTATTGTTTCATTTGTTTGAATGGGTAGGTTTTGTTTAGAGCTGAATGTTGTTACTCGTAAGTTTTCTCTCTATGCGTGCAAACTCAATATCTAATAGCTAGTTTAGCTATAAAAACAATATGATTCAAGTGGTTTGAAAGGCGAAGAACCTAGATTTCTTGCAATGTTTCAAGGGATAAACTATAATTTCTGGTTCCTAGGTATACAAACTTGTGGATCGTATCCACCGATAAAAAGTTCAAATAATTTCTACGTATTTTTTTCTTGAAAATGTAATATGGACGAGGAATTTTTCTGTTTAGATTGCTCTCAGAGGAGGGCGAGCTCTATTAACTCAGATGTACTCAGCTTTACTAGGTTAATCTTAGGACCATTTCCGACCCTTCCCGAGCCACCCCAAATGTATACACATAGTGATGTTTAAACTCTTAACCTCTTGTGAAAAAACACTACAAAAAAAGGAACGAAATGGCACGATCCTCTCGTACCAAATCATGAAGAAAAGTCGAGACTAAACGTTTGGGTCGACATTTTTGACCCTTTTGGGTCATGCCAAATTTTATGTCCCAAATTGTTTTGTCTCAACAAAAATACATTAATATGGGTCGACAATAAAATTGGGCCCCACAAAGCAGTCAACACTGGGGTTACCATATGGGTCGACAAGCTTTGAATATTTGGTACGATTTTATTGTGCCAAATATTTTTAATCTTTTTTTATTTTATTAAATCGTTTATTTAATTAAATAATTGTTTTTTTTGTAATTCCCTTTGGCACGACAATGTCGTGCCATATCATTATTTATTTTTTTAATTCTCTAAGCCTACGCACTGTTCATGTGCACTTTTCACCTATTGTCTCGACATTTTCTGTGTGATTTGGGTCGACAATGCCGACCCAAAGTGTGAAGTATGCAAAAAAAAAAAATGCAGCAGCCTGTAAATCCAGGTTTTTTCCAGAATTTTTTCCGGAAAAAACCTACCATTACACCTGTAAATCAACCAATATCCGCAATACCAAATCGACAATATGATACAATGCCAAACACGATACTAATTAAACTAACAAATACGAACTTTATACAAAAATAAACCAAAATTCGGCATTAGGTTCTAGTATTACATAACAAATACGATACAAATTAAACTACGCCTACTAATACCTACTCCGACTCCTCTTGATCCTCCTCATCTCCCTCCTCCCCCTCCTCCTCCTCCTCCTCATCATCGGCACCACTACTAGCATTTGTATTATTGGGAGTTTTGCTCAAATGAGGATTCATTTGTGTTACAAATTGGTTCAAGACTTCCTCATTATTAAGACTAGGACCCGGGTTTGAACTAGAACCGGGACATGTGGTAGAGCTGGGAAAGACGGGCCGATAACAATTATCAAAGGAATTAGGGCTGGGATTAAAGTTGGGAATTGGAGGCATTTCGGGAAATGTTGGAAAGTTAACGGGACACGGATTACCTGGGTTAATGTTGTTGAAGTAGCTCATAAACTGCCCTAGGAAAGATTCGACGCCCGTTTGTCGAGACTGCTGCTGTTGGAGCTGCTGTTGGAACTGAAATTGCTGTTGTTGCATCTGAAGTTGGAGCATTTCATTTTGCTTCCTCAACAACTCATTCTCGAGTTGCGTTTGCCTTAACACCGCCGAAACAGCCTCCTCAGTAGCATAGTTTGGTGCAAGCGGCCGATGTGCCGACCTCGAAGAAGCTTTGCCGCAGCCCGGCATTTGGCTGCCAACGCCCATAAAATTTTGTCGGTTATCACTATGGGCTGTCAAATCAAGTACTTGCTTCTCAGTCATCGGCGGGGCCGTACCGGCTTTAACTTTACCCCACATATCCTTCATCCTCAACTGTGTAAGTCAAAAAAAAAAAAAAAAAAAAAAAAAAAAAAAAAACAATTATGTTAAAAAAGAGGTAAGTTAAAAAAAAACAAGTAACTAAATATTAATGATGCATGTTAAGAAATAAATTACTTACATAATTCTCCTCGTTTGCTTTACTTTTAAAGACCCCCGATTTTGGCGCATGGTTTTTCCTATAAGTCTCCACCAGTTCTTCATTACGCCCGTTATTCCTAAGTCGCTATACATACAACATAAGTGAATTAATTAACGAGTTATATATAAACATTATATACACATTTGAAAATCAAAAAATTATAATGAGTCTTACGTGCTCGTTTCGTTCTTGTACGAACGACTTCCTCCCTTGGTAGGTTGTATGCTTGTTCTTTGCCCTGTTTGCTGCATTTTTTGCAGATCTCGCCATTCGTTCAGGAGTCGACCACCAATCGACCAATGACTCCCACTCCTCTCGGCTTCTGCTACCCCAATCTCTACATCTTGACGGCGGCGGATTTAGCCTTGCAATCTCGGGTGCCGGCTGTTTGTCAAAGTAATTTCTCTTCAACTGGTATTTATGTTTGCGCCATAATAACCGCAGCTGAAGTTGCACACCAAGAGATACTCGTTCCCCCACCCTGTACTCATTCTCCCCCTCCCTCACTATTTCCTGGCTGTCTAACCATTCCCTGATTAGGAAATAATTCTGCAAATAAATATACGCATTTAAATAAACAAACAATTTAAATATAATTAACACGCATATCTAAACGGTCGATAACGATAAGAATACAAATAAAATAAACAATTAATACCTCGAGAACAGGAAGTATGTGAGCCTTAAGAGGCGCAGGAATCGGGCTCCACTCGCAGTCAAAGGGAAGTACACTAACTACTTCCCCCAGAAGACTACTGAACTGCTTGGCATACGTGCCAATAGCCGAAAAGGTGCATAGATCATTATGGTCAAAGCCGATCGGCAAAGGACGACTACCGTTATCTTTATATGCCTTCCTTAACGACCGATTTGAAGTATTAATCGACATCGAACCTACAAACATAAGTTAGTCGTGAAAATACAAGTAAAAAAATTTAGTTTTATTAATAAAAAACTTAAAATAAACATCACAATTTCTTACCTGCGCAGTAGCCCGGCGTCATAAAATAGGGCCGGCGTGGTGGATCACCACCGGCATCCCCGCCGTGTGATTGGGGAGCTACACACACCATCTGTAAAATTACAAGTACAAGAACACACAATTTCGTGGACCAATTAATACTAATACACACATTCATATAAATATACACATTTAAACATAACATAACATGCAATTTCATTCAAATAAAAGGAACACGTTTAAACATATAGTAACAATTTCATTCAAATTACAAATTAAGAAGAATTGTCATCATCCGAATCATCGCTAGATAAAACTTCTTCAACAACAATCGTTGGGTTCACTTCATCATCATCAGACACGTAAACATCATCATCATCAAGGACATGAGCAACGAAATCATCTTCATTATTAACAAAATCAGCATCTTCTTCAGCATCATTTGGTGGGGCGTCCACTTCTGTTGATTCATGATTTACACTCAAATTCGCAGACTCCAAACCAGGCAAACCAACAGACAATGCAACATCTGATAAACTGCTACCATGTATAACATCTTGATTAGAATCTACTACATCCCGATCCCAGATCTTCCGATGATGAACATCTTCGACGACCTTCCAATTAGGTGGTCGTCTAGCAGGGTCTTCAAGGTAGAAGACTTGTGTTGCTTGTGTCGCAAGAATGTATTGTTGATTTCTAAAAGCATCCTTATCAGTCAAAATATGGCGTATGCCATGTTCAATGTAAGAACGCCTAGAGCGTGCCGTAGGGTTATTATTAGGGTTACGGGTGTCGAACCATAAAACCCGAAACAACACAACCTTTCGGTCGCCCAAATAATCGAGCTCCAGAATTTCCTCCAGTTGACCATAATAGATTTCTCCATCAGGCCCGGGTGTTGAAACTCCACTGCATTGAGTGGTATGAAGTTTATCGCGCTCATGCACCAAAAACTTCACACCGTTAACTACGCAAGCAGGGTATGAAAATGCACACGATGAAGGTCCACATGCCAAAGAGAATAACTCGGGACTACAGCTTGGGTCTTTTGCCACGCTCTTTTCACGGATCTACGAAAGAGATACAAACAGATTCAGATGAGCAAAAACTCTGGACTACAAGGTAATATATCTAATGTGTTTACCTTGTGATTGAACCAGGGAGGAAAACTTGTTTCCACGCTCTTGTTAGGAAATTCACTGCAAAAGTTCATGATATTATAAGTCATCGAAAACATATAACTTAGCAAAAAAAGGGTTCTTCAAAATATAAAAAAGAAGAAACATACTCTTTGTACGCCTGGATGTCTGCGTCGATTTCAGGACTGTTGTTAAGTATAAACCATACAACTGCTTGCATAACATCTGGCTTCATCCGAGTATCTACACATCTACCCATCGGTTTGCATACTGACTGGAACACCTGGAATTTATCTGGTTGTTCAGGTGCACCGTCGTCATTTCTATCAGGACGATTAAATCTTGTCTCGACATCCTTAAGATAACGCGAGCAGAAAGTTAATGCTTCTTCTGCAACATAACCCTCCGCTATGGAACCTTCAGGCCTGGCTTTATTTCGGACATAATTTTTCAGCTTCTTCATGTATCTTTCAAATGGATACATCCACCTGTAGTAAAAAGGGCCACCCAGAATAGCCTCATCGGGTAAATGCATAACCAAATGAATCATTATGTCAAAAAATGCCGGGGGAAATATTTGCTCTAATTTAATCATAACATCGAGCATTTGTATCTTAGCTTTCTCCATGTCCTGTTGCGTCAAATTTCGAGCACAAATCTGCTTAAAGAATAAGCAGAGCTGGATTAATGGGGGTGAAATGTCTTTGGGTAAGTATTGGTGAACTCCATAAGGAAGTAACCGCTGCATCATAATATGACAGTCATGAGATTTTAGGCCCGTTATGTTGTTATCGTCAGCGGTCACTTTTTTCTTGAAGTTGGATCTAAACCCATCGGGTAGTCTAACTCCTTTGATTAATTGACAAAACCGTTTTCTGTTTTCTGGTGTGAAAGAGTACTTTGGATGAGGCTTATCGAACTTCCCGTTTCCTTTATCAACGAGCCACAACTCTTTTCGAACTCCCAGAGTTTTAAAGTCTTGCCTTGCCTTTACCGTGTCTTTGGATTTGTCGTTCATTAACAAGGTATTAAGCACACTCTCAAACACGTTCTTTTCGATATGCATGACATCGAGATTGTGCTTTAGTTGAAGAATGGGCCAATAATCCAGTTCGTAGAAGATAGAACGCTTACTCCAATTCAATTCAATTTCTCGATTAGGCTTAGGGTTATCTTTAACAATACGTGGATGTTTACCCGAGATACGTTTAAAGACTTTACTAATTTGAATCATGATTTCTTCATTGGTAAAGTTTCTAGGAGGATGCCCATTTTCAGGTTTACCATGGAATTCTTTAAATTTCCTCCTCATTGGATGGTTTACGCGTAAGAATCTTCTATAACCAACATAAGCTATTTTATTCTTCACAGGAAGGGATGGAGTGTCCTGATTACATGTTGGGCACGCATAGTAGCCTTGTCCAGTCCACCCAGACAAACTACTTCGAGCTGGAAAGTCATTTATGGTCCATAAAACCGCCGCTTTCATGTTGAAATGAGTACCCGTAGCAGCATCTAAAGTAGGCACACCTTTCCATAATTCTTGGAGTTCTTTGATCAAAGGCTGCAAGAAAACATCAATGTCCTTTGCAGGTGATTTAGGGCCGGGAATTAACATCGTCAACATTAAAGAAGTCTCTTTCATACACATCCACGGGGGTGTGTTGTATGCTGTCAATATGACCGGCCACATGCTGTAACCTTGACTCATGTTGCCAAACGGATTGAAACCGTCGGCAGCCAACCCTAATCGGACGTTTCTAGGGTCACAAGAAAACTAGGGTTTCTTTATATCAAAATCTTTCCACGCTTTACCATCACACGGGTGATTCATCTTACCGTTTTCCTTAGACTGTCCAGTAGCATGCCAAGTCATCCACTTTGCGATGTGTTTTGTGTTGAACATGCGTTGTAGTCTAGGTGTTAACGGAAAGTAACGCAACACCTTGTTGGCAACTTTCTTCCCCTTTTTCTTTAGGTTTTTCCATCTACTCGCGTTGCAGATTGGACAATTTTCAAGACTTTTGTTCTCTTCTGATCCCCAAAATAAAAAACAATCATTTATACAAGCATGGATCGATTCATATCCTAACCCGATATCTTTGTATGTCTTTTTGATTTCATAGTATGACGGTGGGAACTTGAATCCATTCTTAGGGGGACATGCCTTTTGCAAAAGATTTAGAATCATGTTAAACCCTTTATCAGGTATTTTACATAAGACCTTGATGTGCGAAAGCTCTGAGGTAAAGTTCAGTGCAGTCATTTCACAATTTGGACCCAAACTTTGGGTGGACTTAGCAAGTAACTCTTTGTACTTGTTATTAATGTTAGGACCCGTTGTTTGAGTTGGTTGAGAACATGTTGTTTGTGCTGGTTGAGAACCTGTTGTTTGAGATGGTGGAGTTGGTTCATTATTTGCAGAAATATCTTGGAAGAATGCATCCATGTCAATGTGTTCAGGTGAAGGTGGTTGTGGTGTGTTGTTTACTACGGGTGGAGGAAGCGGTTCACCATGAAATAGCCAAGTGGTATAACTTGTGTCAAACCCGTATTTTGAAATGTGTGACTCAAGAGTTTGGAGAGTATGCGGTTTATTCCAAGCGTTACCACAACGAACACATGGGCAAAGAATCTTTTTTGTGATGGGGTTTAACAATGGCTCACAATGCGCGATGAATGCAAAAAGACCATCTAAAAACTCAGGGGAATTACGGTTGGCTACAGTGGTCCAAGTCTTATCAATTGTCATGACTGCGTTGCAAAAAAAACATTTTCAAATAAATGAACATACATATATATACATATGCAAATAAACACATTCAAACATGAAAAGGCGTAATTATGAACTGTTTTGATTACCTAGTGCAACTATGGAAGGCAATCCTAACCCACTCTTTGAATGCCTTGTCTCATATATGAATGCGTATAACCGATTTACTATTTGAAAAAAAATTCGGCAGCATTTCCCCTCAACTCCCCAAATATGTGCATTAAAGACATATTCGTAGGAGTGAAAGGGAAATACTGTCGAATTTCTCTCAAATAGTAAAACAGTTATACGCATTCATATCCTAAATGAGACAAAACATTCAAAAAGCAGTCCCAAATAGGGGACTTTCCGAAATTAATTTCTAATAAATTAATTTCAGACGGGTTTTCTATAGGATGATTAATTCCAGATGGGGGTTGTCCGAAATTAATCACTAAAATCCTAAAAAAAGTCACATAAGTCTAACAATCACAATATCATACTAACTAAACGACATATTCACAATATCATATTATGTCAATCAATGAATGACATAAACATATATAATAACAACAAAATTAATTTGACAACC